>JABBOT010000005.1:26335459-26668518 GCA_016165875.1 Acanthopleura granulata | reverse complement strand
AAACACCCTAGAACACTTCTATACCAAAAATATTATGTTCTTCTTTAGATGCACTTTAAGAGAGGTGAAATATGTAAATACTGGGACACTTGTGATCATGTGATCATTGTATTCATTGTCTTGACTTTTGTTTCATGACAATCTGTGAATACTCAGGTATCTTCCATTATTATCACTTTGATTTATATCCCACTTTCCAAGAACTTTCTCATTTACACAGATCACAGCAAGAAGGAAAGTTAATTAGAAGCTTGACAAAGGTATGTGGTTTACCCCATCGTATACGTGAAAATATCTACAGTATTGCGTTAAACACGAATGAAAATAAATAGAATTTTGCCATATGCAGATATAATAAAGTATATGCAGTTTTAAAACAACATCGAGCTGTAACATGCAGATTTTAGTATTAAAGTTGTGATACCTAGTTGTGGCCATGGAACGGCGTGACAGCACTGCCAGTGGGCATTAGTGTTCTACTGCCGGGTAGAGGACAAAACCTGCAGACAGCTGAAACCACATGTGTAACGGTGATTCTAGGTAGGTGCCCTAACAGCCCTAGAAGTCCAATAAAACACTGCTAATGGTTTTCTGTCTTACCTAGAAGGCTTATCATGGACTTTCGCCTGTAGTAACGCGCCAACGTTACCCCCGTTGGCGTGTTATGTGTATATATTTAAACAGGATTATTTGCAGCCCCTTCTTCCAGTGAGATCGATTTTGAGTTGCGTAGGGGGAGGGGAGAGATACTTGTAGGCTGGAGAAGCCGCCACTCTCCACTCCAGTGACTAGGCAGCCGGCTGATTAGACGATGTCTTTGGCTCCCGCCTTCACTGGTCTGGCTTCGGTCCACCTTTGATATTGCCTTACTTTAAAATCCAGAACACTGGTAACCGTTGCAGACATCAGAGCAGCGAGTGATGACAAAGCGCAAATTCTTTGTTCTTTTTTCATACAACGTTCTAATATGATTCCACACGGTGGCTTAAGCATTTGGACTTAAAGCCCTTGTGTCCGTTTCAAAGGTATCTTGTATTCGGGTCCATTAGTTCGTCATCGGTTCAGCCGACAGCCTCTCATCTCGGCAAAGCTGACGGCCGCCTTAGCCGAGCACCTGGTAACTGTCGTGTTAGTCTGCGGATAGAAAAACCTGTCGGCCTTGCTGGAGTATTCATAAACTGTTATGGAATGTGCCCCATGGCATTATTTTTGTAGGATATATACATTAGGATACTCTGCCACTCGCCAAGGGAAAATGTCTACACACCTTCTTACGAACGTCGGCCATAACTGGTGCCAGCTTGTACGCAGCTGTCTCCTTGTAATATTGGTCTTCATAACTTCAGGTAAGACAACATCTAAAACATTTCATTTTTTGCTTCATGTCGTACGTATGCCTTTCTGCATTAAACAGGTAACGTGTTGAGACAAAGGCTTTGGAAATGGGTCCTGTTTTCTGTGCACTTAACGACACAAAATCATTTGTGCGTTGAAAGCTACTTAACACTGCTCAGCCTCGTCATTAAAGTCTTCTAGTCTAACAGAACAGTGATTGACGGTTTAAGGCCACATGTAGTCTTGTATATATAGACAGGCAACCCCCAGGGGCACTAATTTTATCATTTGAGCAGGTCAACTCTTGCCGTAAGACAAATGTAATTGTACTTTCGGACTAAGTGCACTAAAGAATGGAGCTCTGATGAACATATTCTTAAGTGAAAGAAAAGCAGAGGCATCTCACAGTTGGCCGACAGAACCAGTATATACATTTTTAATATGTGAGAAGTGCTATGATGAGCAATAGCTTTCCGTTTTGAGACAAGATAAATTCACTCTACACTAGTACACAGGGAATCGGGGTCACCCGTGTACAATTGCACAAAGCATATACATTGCTTCGAGGAAATCAATCCCTTGTTTGGAACAGCAGATCTCTGTCGTCAGAGTTCCGGTCAGTGTACTTTTACTTAGGGTAACAAGCATGTTTTAGGAGGAAATGTACTATTTCAGACACAATGTGAATAATGCTTGAAATACATGCATTTATTCGACGAAAATATGAACTTGATCTGTTTCTCAGAGTTTAGTCTTCGAGATATATCGTTCACTCGGGCTCCTGGTAACCCAGGAAACAAACGTATTCTAGCTGACCTTACCGTGTTCTTGGCGAAGGGGACCACGCGATCGAGTCCATTTCAAGCTAATTCGACCGCGACTTTAAGACGGAATGTTTGTCAAATGTCCTGGCCCAAAAAGGTTGGTGGTCGGTTCACCCAAAAACATTTGGTGGTTTGTTCACCCAAAAACTCTTGGTAGTCGGTTCATTCAAAAACGGTTAGTTGACCACCATCCTATAGTCGAAAGCGTCTTCACTGCAGTTTTGGAGTTTTGAACTCAGACTGAAAGAAATAAATGTTTTTCACTTTTGTGAAACTTGTGTATTTTTTCTGGGTGGATTGATGTGTCTCAAACTATTATATACACACAAGCCCAAAATATATGTATTCACAGATTACTCGGTGCTCAGAGTACATATTCCCGTGCTTTGATTGTCCATGTCCAGTTACGTATCATAGTATCCAACATAGATGACGCAGCAAATATTGAGACATTCTCATTTTGATATCCCATATCATATAACGTGCATTCGCTGGAAAATTCCAAAATGTTAATTTTGGGTGACCACTTTTGATCATGAGATAATTGGCTTTCCGATGAAGAACCCAAACAGGAGCACCTAGAGTAATTCGGCATTCTTCTGAGAGTGGAAACGAATGTAAAGTATCCTTCAGTTTGCAAAAGTAGATTTAACTGCGGATAACATATAATGTAAATAAGTTATAAATACCAAATGGCTAGTCACTGAATATAGACGTGGCTGCGAAATGACGCGAGGCGTTGGGAAGGTTTCCGCCTAAACCTAGCCCCAAAGGAGTCGATGGGAAGCCGAACTTGATAAATAGCCCACAGTCAAACGACATATGTGCTGGCTGGACGATCAGGCTAATATGTAATCAAATGGTAAGGCGGCTGGATAAGAAGCTATACACGCAAGACTAGGCATTTTCTGATTCTGTTTATTGTATTGTCTGGAGTTGACTGCATTTCCAGAATCGGGCTCTGCATACCACCTGCGGAGTTACCTCAGGCACTCGTTATAAACCTAGCTTGAGTACATCCACACTAGTGTTCATATTGACACTGGTGTACATAGTGACAAAGTACGAAGTTTGCAATCCATTCCATGTTGTGTATTTATCTCCTCATAAAATCAATCACAGAAGTTGAATATTTATTTATTTATTTCATTGGTGTTTTACACCGTACTCAAGAATATTTCACTTATACGACGGCGGCCAGCATTATGGTGGGAGGAACCAGGCAGATCCAGGAAACCCACGACCATTTGCAGGTTGTTGGCAAACCTTCCTACCTACGGCCTTAGAGGAAGCTAGCGTGCAACTAGACTTGAACTCGGCCCGGGAGGCCCCCCACCTCACCCCCAGAAGTTGAATAAGATTCATCCATGTGCTGCTTTGGAGTGTGTTCGCACTATTTGTCTGCATTTGGAGAAAATAGTCGCCGTGTTTGTATTAAATCATCGAAATGTGCCCGTTCCAGCCAAAATAAAGCCTCTTAGCAAAGTTCGCTGTTCTATTTGTGATACAACGTTTTTTCACTGGCCAATAAAACGGCATCTCATGCGACCAAAAAGAGATCTCCAGGTTCGGTAAGATGTTCAAAATTTAAACAAATCAGGTAAAGTCTGTTTTCATATTTATATCTGTCATAAAGCATATAATCGCACTTTTTGAGGTTTGGTGTAAGCTCTGAACTTCTTGAGCCATTATGATATGACGAGGCTCTGAACTACATGAGCGATCATAATATGACGAGGCTCTGAAGTTCTTGAGCCATTATGGTGTGAAGTGGCTCTGAACGACTTGAGCCATCATGATGTGAAGAGGTGTACTAGTAGACTGTCGGATGTTGTATAACAAAGCGTTTGGAATTTTACATTTTATTTTTGGTGAGTGGATGCGCATTTCAACACCTCAGAAAGCAAGTATCTGGTCACATATAGTCTATGTTTACCTAGTTTCTATTTTTGCTTCATAGATGGATATTTACGAGACATATACGCCGTTCTCTTAGGTGGAACTGCCACATTTAAAGCATGGTTAATTTCTCGACCATGTGCTTGAGTTTTCTGTGTCAAGAAACTCTGTTGTCCAATTAGAAAGCGGTAAGAAAAAAAAAGAAAGTGGTAATTTCACATTTATTTAATTATTTATTTGATTAGTGTTTTATGCCGTACTCAAAAATATTTCACTTATACGTCGGCGGCCAACATTATGGTAGGAGGAAACCGGGCAGAGCCCGGGGGAAACCCACGGCCATCCGCAGGTTGATAGCAGACCTTCCCACGTACGGCCGGAGAGGAAGCCATCAAGAGCTGAATTTTACATTTAGCAATGGGCAACCATGGTTCTACCCTCCAGGCCTTTTATGTTCCCAAAACTCTACGAAAATTAATGGTCTCCACTTGACTCGTCCTTTCATGTGCATGAATGGTTATGACGTTACTCCACTTTGCCTTTCCTCGATTAAAATAATGCAGTATGAATGCACCTGTCCGTTGCCTTTTTTGTGACATTACCATTCGTATATACCGTCGCATCGGCAAATCTCATCGCATGAATACAGATTATGTAGCTGAGTTCGTCCTAAACAAACATTGCTGACTGAAGAGTTTGCGCCTCATTTCTCCCCAATGATAGCATCCTTTCCACAGTGAAGAGCTCGAAACCTGTTTCTTCTTTCCTGTCTTTACTCCTAGTTTGTAAATTCAGCGACATGATACTTTATCTCATTATTTTGCTGGAAGTAGTATCTTCACGGTGATACAAAATTTTAATCAAATGGACTTATTAGTGAGGAAGTGGACAGTGACGTAATCAGTGTTAACGAAAGAATTGCAATTTTCATAGGTCTAAGTGGGCATGTGCTTTCATTTTTATTTATTTATTTGTTTGTTTATTTATTTATCAATCCATTTATTTGATTGGTTTTACTCTATACTCAAGAATATTTTACTTATACGGCGGTTGCCAGAATTATGGTATTAGGATACCGCGGGAAACTCACAAGAGCCCGCAGGTATAACTGGAGAGAAAGTCAGTTTAAGCTGGACCTGAATTCACAGCGACGGCATTGGTGAGAGGTCCGAGGGTCATTGCCTTGGCCTAGCGCTAACATCTAGGCCATGGAGACAACTAACACAGAAGCATGGTGCCGATCACCGAACATGAAGTCGGGGAAATTTTCTCTGAAGCTGACCTTATTGTCTGTGAGAAATCCGGGGTTAGACAGCTCTACATATATCTACATGGTATTCTTCGAGGAAAAGATATTTTTTAAGACATGGAGCTTCCAGTAGATGCAACAGTAGCTGTAAAACAATTACCTCCTGTTACATTCATTTTCATTTGACAGTGGGGAAGAGGGGTCCTCCGTGGCTTAGTTGGTTTGTGCGCTAGCGCAGCGTAATGACACAGAAGCCTCCCACTAATGCGGTCGTTTTGAGTTCCAGTTCAGCTCATGCTGACTTCCTCTCCGGCCGCACGTGGAAAGGTCTGCTAGCAATATGCGGGTGGTTGTGGATTTTCCCCAGGCTCAGCCCGTTTTCCTCCTACCATAATGTTGGCCGCCGTCGTATTAGTGAAATATTCTTGAGTACGGCGTAAAACATCAATCAGTTAAATAAATAAATAAATAACAGAGGGGCTGATGTTAGTTAGTTATCCCTATTAGGATTTGTAAGCTTGTTCGCCAGAGGATAAGTAGATTGAATGTTACGATCCTGTGAGGAGAGTACCTTTCCTCTATCATTTACCTCTAGCCGGGCTAACTCACTGTACAGCCGTAAATTTCTCGAATGGGACCTCAGACACCGAGCAAATATCAATAGGAAGGGTTCGTAGCCATTGCATATGCGTCCCTTGTTTATAGGTGGGCTAAAGCCTTTTGCACAGCCCAGAAACCGTTTACTATTCCGGCAAGTTGAATGATCTATTGGGTTTATGACCAGCTTTGAAATGATCCCAATTTTGTCGCCATATATATATACAATAACCCATGCTCGATCTCGACTTGTAAAAGGTCAGTAAGAACGAAGTCGTGCTAAACTTACGCCCGTTTCCACACATAGTACGTTCGCATTTCCCCTAATATCTTGGGGTGCATTCACTCGTCAGCTGCAAGCAAATAAACTTACAGATTCTCTCTACTCCACTAAAGTATAACAAGCGCAATTTGAGTCTCACTGGCGTAATAAAGTGGGTTTTATAGCCGTGTCAAGCAGTTTGTAATCCAGAATGCGTCCTACGTGTTAACAATAAAGCCGTACGATTTTACGGCAAAATCAGGACGAAAACGCCGAAATAATTGCATTGAAAGAACCGTAGGGCCCTTCACCTCCCATCGAGTTCTCAGAATAATCTTTAGAGAGACAATCCCGGGGCAGTTTTTGAAGAAGTAAGCGTCAACCCGTTCTGGTGGGATTTGCAAACTGTCAATGCAATTCCTTCCAGTCCACCGACAGGGTTTCGTCTCGCTCCTCAAGCCTACGTTCTGTCGTTCTGTCATCCTACCGCGTACACTGTTTCGATTCTTGAGGTACTTAGATTTACTGAGATTGACCATCAAACTTTAACACGCTTGAGGGCTATTCCCATCGGTATTTACACCGACAAATGTGTGTGTATCATGGGATCGTAATGTTCTCAAGCAGGGATCGGGGTTTGAACGTCACAAGTTCAGCGGAAAAGCTCATTGTCATCGTGGCCTCCTCTAGCTCACACCACGCTCGTATCTAAATGTGACTCTCCGATGATATTCTGAATGTAAGATGTTTTGTACATCGACTTTTCCCTGGCGGATGACTGTTGTCCCTGGCCGCTGTTCGCATCATTTGTTGTCGCCTCAACTGTGAAGGTGATTTCTTCTGTCAACGTCTGTTTACGTGCAACTCAATTACACCATCCAAACTTTAACATTATTCCACGACAAATCATAAATACCTCTGTTAAAAGATTCGATCTCAGAGATCTGCAATATCGCTTAAAAGTACGTGTAGTAGAGTCACGTGCAGTATGTATGGGTTGCTATAGTCTTGATGGGTCATGTATTTAAATTCAGCCTTTTTTCTTGATTGATCCGTTCTTAACATTTTTTACATACAATATATATTGTTTTATTATTGTTCAAGTGGTATGGCGAGAAATCCAGAAGCACTTTTTGGTGTAATAATAGAGTGGGTCACATGTAATGGTAATCAAGTTAAGGCAACATAACTTTTTATACTTCGGAGACATTTAGATTTTTTATTTGCACAAAGAATATGTCATTCTGTTTTTGTACTCTTCCTGCTCAAATTAGAACTGCAGCAGATCATCTGTTCAAGTTCAGGTTTTTAAGCCTGCTTTTAAGTAATTGTCCATTATCCATAGCCAAATTATCCGGGTTCGAAGTATGTGACCTATCGCCAAATGTCTAATTTATCCCGATTGTTTTCCCCTTCTAAATATTCATCAAATCTTGTTGGTGTTTTACTTGTGCTGGCCTACAAAATGGAAACTTTAAGTTTTCTATCTTTTAGGGCGAAGTAAATATATGGTTAAAGTTGACATCTAAGAGTTCGGTGAACGCGTATTGGAGAGAACTATTTCCTTATCCTTATGGTGAGTTAGGTGACTCCCGAGAAAGTTTGGCAGTACCCACAGCATCTCAAAATGGCCACCAGCTGGGACAGCAAAACTCAATGTTTACCAAAACATGATGAACCTTAGAGGTGGAATCACATCCATTGTTTTCCCTCATCCGTTAAACCGACCTGAATCCGGTAGTCCACCATATAAACGCCTTCAAGAAAATAAGTTTGAAAGCCAGATTTCGGTTCTGCTTGATTCTCGAGATCTTGGCCTCGTTATTGTTGATGATATACAATATCCAATAACTTATAATCCCAAAGTGTTTTTCCTACAGCTGATTGTTTTCAGCTCTTTATTGTCAGGCAGTTTTCAAGCAGAAGAAGTAAAGTGAGGAACATGTGGATTTGATACCGGCTTTAATATAAATCACAGAGTGATTTCACGGTATGGAGACATTAGCACTAAGCAGCAGTCAAGCCAAAATACAATTGCGCCTTGTATGTCGCGTCATTTTGAAAATACGGGGAAATCAGGAAGACAGTGACTGTGTCAGTGTGTGTAATTTATTCATGAGGAACTCATCAGCGGTATCAATTCTGTTGTAGTCAGCGGGACTTCCTGGTCGGAATGGTGGAGCTATGACAGCATTTCAGGTGGGTAATTCCTCGTTGCGTTTCTTTATGGTTCAAGCTAATCTGTTGTCAGTGTGTACTGCAGTCGATCTATACATCAACCACCACCTCTAGTAAGAACGCCTGCGTCCGTCTTTCAGAATTGATGCCAATTGTCCCTTTCTATAAATATCTCTACCTGTGAAAACAAAAAATGTAAAATTCATTTCTTGATAGATTTGTTTATTATCCTTGGTCATATCATTTAATTATCATATAAAATTATGAAGGAGCTAATGCCACGGATATGAGTAGAATTTAAAGGGAAAGACCCAGTGTGTGGGCGTATTACAAATATGAACAATAACATCAGAACACGGATATTAGACCAACACGTGTCCTCTCTGGCCAGAGAAAGAGCTAGCTGCGGGCAAAGAGCATTGAGCGGCCATGGTTTCCTGTCCTGGTTCACGCTGATGTCTCCGGTGGCCTCCACGCACAAAGTCCAGCTTCCTTACTTATTTATCACGTCTTGCGAAAATCCTGAAGTTAGCGTTGTTCCACCAGGGGCTGATAAATACAGCACCTCTCGAAGGTTTTTCAAATCAACACCAAGTAGGAGCGAAAACAAATAATAAGTTAGTTACCACTACATCAGTTCCGGTGAAATTCACTTTGTTTTCTGGTGCCTGCTTTGGATGACTAGTACTCTGTCTAATATGGCAGTTGGTAATACATGAACTTGGCATAGATATAACTCAACAGAATATCAGGCCTGTGCCCCCAATAGCAGTATAACATTTTTTTTCCAACGTTCGTAAATAATTTCTTATCTCGCCGGACGAGGATAACGTTTATTTGTGTTAAGTGTTGTTTGTATTACAGACACAGGCCATGCATGGTGTTTTTATGCATGAGGAAAAAATCAGCGAAGTCAATCGAATTACATGGTTGTGCAAATTACAGAGGCCTACTAAGGGATACTACGCCGCTATAGACATACTTTATACAGAATGCCAAAGCCGCGCTTATACCAAGAAAAACAACAATTGAGGGATTCTTACATTCTCGTTTTTCTCAACAACCTTTGTCATTGCCTGGTTTGCCTTTGGCTGTTTTTCTTGTATGCATCGTCCAGTATTATCAAGGCAAGATTAAAGCTTTCACAGGATCCCTTTGTAGCCAAACGTAGCTTCAAAAACAAGACAATTGGACATGTGTCCTTCTTCTCTTTAATCATATAATTTCATACAGTCCCGCATAATATCTCAAAGACAATTTTTCCGTCAATGTGCAAGCATATGTACATAAAATCTTATCAAAATGGTTTAAATGCATTCATGATCATGTGTTCATCTATATGTATGGACTAAAAATGACTATTTGAAAAACAGGCAGAAATAACTGTAAGTGGTGAGCGTCAGTATAAATGTTAAAAATATCAGACTTCCTTCTGTAAATATTAATTTTTTATAACCTCGCCAACGAATTATTGTCTGGTACAAACCGTTCACGTCCAATTTAACAGAATACATTCGTACTAATTCTAAGACAACGCAAATATGGTACGACGAAATATTTCGACACGCGTCATATGAAACTGCTATCGTGAGGGCACGTGAGAATTATTGCGTTCATCGTGTGGTTAGTATACATGTATGTTACACAAAGGCTAATCCTGTGCTTATCGTCGTTAGGAGTCTGCAAGCGTAACACTGGAAGTATGCACATCGACATAGACATATAGGTTTTATGCTTTCTATATATTCATCAATTCAACACTGTGAACTTTTCGCCAATCAAGATTTACTGTAACATGTGCTGCATGCACATGCTAATCACAAAGACTTCTCTCAAGGAACAAATTAGTTTTGGTCACAATATAAGTAAAATAAGCTAAATATGATCACCTGGCAAATATTTGAGCTCATTTCATTTTACAAATATATTTGACGTCAGAAGAATTCGGCAAATGCAGCACAAAAATAGTTAGTGGGGTTTTAATTGTTTAAAACCTCAAGGAAACGTGTTTGCTTTTTAAATAAAGTTGATGACGTCTTTGGTAATTTAAAGACGGGAAATGCTTATAGAAATGTTGACCTGCGTGTGTTACAATGGAGAAAAATAAATCAGCCGCCTAACCACAAGAGTAATATATTCTACGCAAATGGAGGACACAAAATTTTGTTCACCTTACATACACGGAGAGGGTACAAATACAACGGAGCTATTTCGTGTAGAATTCTTCCCGCTTATTTCATTTTCTCATGTTCTCATATTTAGAGGATTCACATTACTAAAGTTACTTTCAAGGTCTGACTTTTTTCTTTCTGCTAGGCCCTGATTTCTGGGGCTTGATCAACACGGACTGGACGCTGTGTACACGAGGGAAGTACCAGTCACCAATTGACATAGATCCAAAGCTTTTGCTGTACGACCCAAACCTAGGTCCACTCAACATCACAAAGAAAATGGTAAGTAAGCTTGTTGCTTAAGTAGAAGTGGGGATAAACTGTTTCGACTACATCAAGCTGACTGAATCGATAAATTTAACCTTTAAGTGATGTCCCAACTGGAAAAGGAGTTGACCCCCTCACGGATGCCATAACCATCTGAATGACTGATGCAAACACTTGACGAATAAATATTTTAATTCACTAGTGATATAAAAATAGCTGTCGGATGATTTTAATTTGTTTTAATACTCTTATAATTCCTCCGTGACATTCAATCTATCTGTGACCTTCTTAGGTCAGATGGCATGCTCTAATGTTGAGGTATTGTACAGAATGGTTGTATTTTCTAATAAGCATTTGCCAACGCAAGCTCTCCAAACATATTCTCCACATTCCATGCCTCTCGCAATTTGTATATTTATGTTAATTTATCCGGTCATATGTATAAAAAAAACACCCTGC
This sequence comes from Acanthopleura granulata, assembly GCA_016165875.1. Classification (NCBI taxonomy): domain Eukaryota; kingdom Metazoa; phylum Mollusca; class Polyplacophora; order Chitonida; family Chitonidae; genus Acanthopleura; species Acanthopleura granulata. The sequence continues at coordinate 26,657,277 of JABBOT010000005.1, read as the reverse complement.
TATAATTGTTTCGTCTCGCATGCTGTGGGTATAAAAAAATTGGACGAAGTGATAGTTAGTCAGGCTAGTCGTAAACCTCGAAAAACATTGATCGCCTTTACAGGAAGTATTGACTACGCCGTTTACGCTTGAATGGTTGACGTTAATGAACTATACACACGATGAGCTGTTTATCTGGTTTCAAGAAGCTTTTCTAGTGGCCTAGGCTTCTAGCGAACCAAAATTATCAGTGAAAGTTCGAATGGCCACCTGTTGTATACCATTGGCCACAGAAAAGGCCACAAAAGAGCTAATTAGATAAATGTATGTTCTCCGTCTTACAAGTTGCCTTTCATCACGCGGTACATGGGGGGGGGGGGGGGGCAGCAGAAGAGATTGCTCTCTAAGCCGATTGAAGTCCCAGACGCAAAGCGGGAACTATTATTGACTTACTAGCCTTATTAAGTATAAATTCCCACCCAAGAAAATGTCGTCAACATGCTATGACTGATTGGCAGATAGCACATTCATTACTCTGGCCTCGCTCAGCCTGCTGGACTTGGTCTTTTTAAGGACTTGTTGTCCGCCTCACTTCGTCCATCACGATTTCCTAGACTACGCTGAAGTGAACCGCTAATTTCCAAAAGCCTAATATATCATCATTTGCGTTGGATACGGCTTCTCGTCCTCCGTCCCCTGAGTGATGCTCTACTAACCGCTGGTGTTTCTTACATGTTATATTTTATCAATTATGTATAACCTTGACCATCTGTTTTGCCAAGATGACATCGCTACGCGGTGTGTAAATGTCGTCAAACAAATCGCGTCCTTCACAGAAAAATGCCGTTAAGTTCTGACAATACTTTACCCTGGAGCGTGCATACAGTCAGCACCTTAGGTGATGTGTCATTTCCTTTTGTGTAGGACAGACATATGAGCCATCCACTGACATAGTTCAGCAATTCATGGCACCAGACGCCAGTAATGTGTTACTCAGAGAAGTGTTAAGCCAGCCATTGATCAGCTAGTATATATTCACCATGTGCTGGGTCGTTATTTGTGTTTATGGCTATACCCCTGTATCACGTAAATACCACGAAGGGAGGCTGGCCTGTGGCGAGCTGACCATGGTCCGGCTCATGGCTGATGGATGACCGGATCGACACTTCCGCCGTCCCTATATCCAGTCGTGTTTCAAGATTGTGAAGCCGTTCCTGCCTCATGTGGCGAGTTGCACTGAACCAGTGAGAAATCTATGCCACTAAAGAGTGTTGGAAACGAGCATAATTTTACTTAGTTAGCCCTAAGAAATCCATATGGCTGAGACTCAAAACTTTATTCTCTTGTGTTGAATCCATGCTTCTGTGTCACAGTGTATTTTTAATATGTACATCTAGAAAACAAAAAGTGCTTCATTTCGTCACTTCTTCCGTGTAACCCGAGACTAATGGGCATCCAGCCTGCTGCACCCTACTCTCCTCCCACTATTTCCCTCCAAGCATTCACTGTTCAAGCAGCTATGCCTTAATTATTTCTTCGACTCTCCCTTTTCTCTGTCGTGTACTTAATAAGGCGATTCGACAGCACAACTGGGGCTTCACTGGGTGAGTAAAATCAGCTTGTGCTTTCACTTCTAGATGTGATAAAAATTTAATTACTAAAACAAGAGCCATTTCCCTTAGATGTTGTGAATCGAAGTATTGAAACAGACATTTGTGTATAAATCATCCATAATGGAAGTTTCCAGACAATTGTCAAAACCACCTTGAGCACAAAACACCAAATTAGGACGTATTTATGTACAGAGAAGCAGTCAAAACGATCCCGGAAAAACACGAGAGATGCATATGAGTTTAATCCAAATCTATCCAAGTTGTGTACTATGCCAGTATAAAAAAGCTGCAGATAATAAAAATATGTATCTCTGTTGCGCTTTGATTGTAACTTTTCATATATTCTAGGTGGCAATACTATATGTAATGTGCAGGATGTATATAATACAATCCCTATAGCTCAGGTCAAGATACAGATATGAAGCAGGGCACGACTTGTATCTATCTGGATTCCTTCAGAACTGATATAGTATGAAATACCACAAAACATGTATTAGGTGAATAAGTCATTTCGCGCACCCATTCTGTATGTCTCGGCATTTGAGTTTTAATAGATTTGCAGTTTACAATTAATGATGGATTGCATCTACCAATATCATATTACACATCTGATTTACCAGAGTTGAAAGTCTCGTATGTATCTTGTTTTCTCAAATCAATTCCCAGTCCAGTTTAAGTTCACAAATCCACCACTTTAAGATTTATAGTTGAATCTAGTGCATTGTAGCACGTAAGTCATATGCCGTGTGAACATTGTATGCATTATTATATGTGCAATTCTGACAAGACATTGTCGGACAGCTAATTACAGATGGTAAAATATTACATGTATTATTACATGGACTGTGAGTAAATGAATTGCTGTTATTCAGAGTTTTTACATATGGTGTTGCTACATCTGCCCAAATGACCTTCCAGACGCGAAAGACAAATACATTTTGCAAGAAACGCCTGCTATCATATCAGGTTCCGGTGGAGATAAATGAATTAAAGCATCATGGAAACAGAAGCGTCCTGGTATGGATGGTTTGAGTTATCACATATGTCATTTACGAGGGGCGGAATCATTAATATTGCATAGTAGTTAAATAACACTTTGAATGCTGAATTAGGAACAAAATATCTGTGCTCGCCAAAACCCGGAGAATTACTTTTCAATGCACGAACAGTAACTTCCTAAATGCGTCAATATGTTCACTCATAAACAGTTTTGCTGCTACAGTTGAGCACGTCATAACTCTTGCCAACCCAAGGTAACTGCGCCATTCATCAAAATTAAAAATTTTTATGAAGCAAAACTGTGTTAATTATCAAGTGGTCTCAAGCAATCGGGTAAGCCACAAAAGCAACTTCTTCCCATGAAGCACGAAGAACTTAGTATTAACAATATTATAATTTATAAAGATCATTGATAATAAATTAAAACCACGGACATTAGCATCTTTTTCACCCGAAGTGTATTGTGGGATAGTTGTATTGGAAGAAACGAAAACCTGATCTCAATCCAGAAATGTGTACTATTTAAGCGTTTTGCCCCACGCGATAAAAGTTAATTTACCAGTTAATTATTGCGAAATAAATCTACCAAGGCAAACATATAGTTTCCTCCCGTACCATAGAAATGACACCTTACAAGTAACTAGATCTCCTTATGAATTCCTCTTGTCATTCTCCTTCCGGGAACAATTGCCTGTTTAAATGACATAACCTCTTTGTAAATAATATGTAATTTACGTCTTTGTAACTTGTGTCATTCCAAGAGAAAAGTAATAAATGAGATAAACGATACGATTAACGACACGCTCGTATGTCATTGTCTAAGAATATTTGATCCAAAAGTGGAAGGATTGTTATCAAGGTTCAATCGATCATATTCTTGGTCGGAAATTACGTATTTCTGAGAGACTGGGATTTGTGATGGGTTTGTCAGGACGTTAAGAGAAGGACGTACCTGTAACAAATAACCTCTTTTGAAGGAATAGTATCGAAAATATTTCGGCTTTCGAAAATCCCATCTAATGGTTTAAATCTAAAAACTTGAATATAAAGAGTAGATCCAGAGCAGTGACAACAGTGTGATGGTTGGCAAGTGGTTACAGGTAAATGTAACTGTATTGTAAACACGGCCTATTGTCACTTAACCTCTGTTTTCTGTTTAATTTCAACTTTTCATGTAAATGCATAAATAACATGGGTCGTGTTATACCAAAGACTTTTAAAATGGCACTTGTTGCTGCCCCGCTTGGCGCTCAGCACTGAAATGTAAGAAGAGGGAAACAGCACAGGTCAACCCGGTGTGACTGGATGGAGTTTCATGTCTTGTTTATTCAACATGATGTTCCAGTGGGTTTAGCACTTTAGCCGCATTTACTCATCCAAGAAGACACTGCAAATATATATACTAAGGATTCCTTATCGCCATATGATCATAAACAGTAGCGAGTTACAAGCCCTTAGCAGCATAGCTAAAACAGAATTACGTAGACAAAATGTTTTTCCCCCAAGCATTCTCAAGGCATATGGTCAGGAGCTGAATTTTCTAAGGGGTTACCTCACAATTTAACCGGTCTAAAAATCCAAATATGATACGAGTTGTATTGAGCGCGGCAAAAACATACAATATCTGTTAATTATCCCTTAATTCGTAAATATGAGTTGCACTGAGTACGACATAAAACATGGGATTTTTTGTTTTCTGCAGGTTTCGGGCACAATTGTCAATACCGGTCAGGATTTAACCCTTACTTTTGATTCCGAAGACGAAGAATACCCTGTGTTGTCGGGGGGCCCTTTAACGTATAGGTATAGGATACATCATCTTACCATACATTTCGGAAAGGACGACGAGCAGGGCTCGGAACATCGAATACGTGGAGTGGCATTTCCCATAGAGGTAAGTTGTCATCTTGCTATGGTGACTTTCTACACAATTGTCTGCTTTATTAAGACCCATTTCTAGTATATATAGTCAGGTATCTGTGATGACGTGTTACTGTAGGTTTTCCTGGCGGTGCTGTCGTATATAGATGGTACCAGGGTTGAAAGTCAATGTAGTGGATTTAAGTAACAGTATTATCGTTATTAAGGCTTACACTGTCCCAAACAAAGATAATACAATTTATACTTAAATTCCCTCCCTGAATGACATTTGATTGTTCAGCTAAGGGAGGTTGTCATTTCTAATCATCAGAGTTGTAATGTATGTTGGCCGTAAAGTTTTCCAGTCAGTTACCTCCTTTTTTGTGGGAGGTCCGTTTGCCGAGTGCTCTAGACGGTGGACATGTATGGCTGGCGATTTGGTGACTGCCCCCTTGATGCCATTAAATACAAATTACTACAACACATTTTCCAGGTTGTTCATTAAGCATGCCTTACATCACTTATCTCATGAGAAAACTCGTAGGTTGGAGACGTTCTTCTGACATGTACTTATATATAAAACTTTACTCGAGGAGCAACATTTTATTACTCTCCATGGGCTCAGTCCTAAGCTTGTTTGTATACCCCTGGGAAGTGGGGTATTTTTTTCCGCACTCTACATCGAAAGTGGCCAATTAAAGTACGTGGAAGCCCTCATTACGCCCATGATGCATTAGCCGTCAGTAAAAAGAGATAGGAGGTAAATTACGTGCTGGGAGAATATCCTTATTAAAGATGATCGGACTGGATTTTGCCCCATATTTTTTTGTCGGCAATTTGGAATTTCTAGCAATTTTTGACATTAAAATGAATTTAAACCAAACCGTCGAGATGCGACAGCAAATATGTAACTAGTATTGAGTTTCCATAGCAACGGTTATATTAACAATAACGATATTTTCATGGAAAGCCGCCTCTGTTAAAATAAACAAGAATCTCGTTATCCCGCACTCTCTGCTGGCTGCAAATCATCTTACCAGAGATTTCTATGATTAGTATGAAGAAATATTATCAAATCAACACATTCCTTTTGCAGGTCCAGCTGGTCGCGTTTAACGAAGATCTGTTTCCTAATTATCATAAAGCCCAGTTCTCAAGTTTTGGAATCACCGCTGTGAGCCTATTAGGACAGGTATGAAAGCCCTCTTAGATATGTATCGTGGATATTTATTTACTATGATATACACTTCGCCGAAACCATGATCGTTCCTACCGCATTATATATAACCTTATCCTTTAACTAGCCTCCCCCCACCCCACCCCCACTAGGAACATGTTCTTGCATTTCGTCTGAATTCCGTGGATCAGAGAGTCTTGGGACAGTTGTCAGACACGATGGCAGCAAAAAACCACACAAATCTCCGTGGAATCGGAGGTAATTAGGCTGACCACGGATGGATTTACTTGTACATGTATTAAGCACACTAACGCTGTTCTGCGCTGGGAAGTTCGGAGGCTCAGAATTTCTCCTCAGACTTCGGCTCTTTGGGATTGGCTCTTCTTCAGATGTACTTTGATGGTAGCAATGGCCAGCTTTGTAACTTTCTAAGCCACGCCTGGGTCACATCTGAATGGCGTTTAGTCTCGCGAGCATACCCTGATAGCAGGATAACAAAAAATCACAAACTGATGTCACACTGATTCTACCACCAGTCAATACTCGGTGGATAGAGCGTTATTTCGTTACTACTGCCGCTTTCGCATTTCCAGCCCTCATCAGTGATGACTTTGTAGACAATCCCCAATGCTGAAAGCTGTTTCTGTGGAAAGTGGGAAGCAGCCGTCACAATAGATACTCTGTATATCGTATTTTAGTAAGTAAACGACACAACCCCCTTAGAGGTTTTGCATACGAGAAAACAGGGTCTTGTATGCACATAATTTGTTCTTATGTGAAAGCATGTGTGATTTTCCAAGCAGACTGGAACTCGGGGTTATCAATAATAAAGTGTGACAGCTCGCAACAGTGTACTCAAAAAAGTCGGCTGATCTTGTATCTCCTAACTGGATTTAAAAGAAACATGAAACCTTTAGGCCGAGAGAAAAAGAGGCCAACATTTCAGTTGCCTCTTGGTTTGTACATGATGCACTCACAGCATTATAACGTTTTCTTGGCGATTTACAATTTTTTTATCCCAATGTACAAACTGATGTATTTATCAGCAATTTTAATTTGCATTAAATGAAAAGAAACATTTGCCTATAGTCATTTAGGTTGTTTGTGTAGGGAAATTGTGAACAGGAGCGCTGTAGGTCTATTCTGCTGACCTCTCAGTATTTTGTGTTTCTTTTCACCAGTGATACTAGGTGTTACTAATACCGTATTTACATTCAACCATTAATTCTTTTATAAAGGGAAGGTGGTTCAAAGAGATTTAAAACCTGTCATTTTTCTCACATCACTTACTTTCGATGATGCCTTTTATGTTACACACACCAGTCTTAACCTATTTTCGTTTTCAACTGTGTACAAATTAGGCCTTCAAACTCTGTTGTATCGCCATAAATCCTTGGCGAATGGATGAAGATTTGTCACCGACATGGCGACGACTTGTTAATAACATAGTCTGTAACGTCAGACCTCATCTGGTTTCTTTCGCCAGTTTGGCCATGTTCCTGAAAGCAATTTTGTCATCCTAGTTGAAAGGGCGACGTATATTAAAAATCACATTACGGCTGAGTATAGTTAAGCTATAAAGAAGTCGTGTAGGAAAGATAGATTTATGGACATGTCGAAATGCTTCCAAATCATCGATGCTCTGCTCACTGCAGACATTCATTTGGTTGTTATCGACATCATGAATGTCAAGAGGGCAGTAAACAAGTTCCGTAGAGTCTATATTTATATGTGGTTGTCTAAAACGAAGCTTTGAGATCAGTCGCTACGGCAGTGACCTAACCAGTGATGCAGCGGATTTGGACTGCCCTTTCATCTGCCACCCTGTTCAATTATCCATATTAACAGTAGTCAGATTATTGAGGGACACGGTGATTATCTGTAATGAGCGATCAACATGTGCGTATCCATGTAGGACGTTTGGACGTGTCCAAGATACCGGCTTTGTCTGGAAGCTAGACCGAAGCGGACGCCCGCGGAAATGCACGCCGGAAATATCAAAGGTTCACTTTCCGACATGTCAGCGCCACTGTGCTACTACTTCCGGCAACAGGACGATGTGTACCATCTACTGAAAGGATCACTTCAAAGATTTGGCAGTCTTGCAACTTGTTCAATTTCGTATATGCCCCACTGCGCGATGCTCTAAATTCCATCCAGGCAATTTCCTATTATCAGATTTGATTTCATTTTAGTCCAAGATAGTTATCAATGCCGACCCCATGCGCAGCATGACGAAAGAAATATTACTTAATAATTACAGATAGCGTAAAGCTTACTTCATCTTTAACATTTTCAATGATCAAGTAGAGAAATTGTCTAAATTTATAATCTATTTCGTTGAACTAACTTGTTTTACAACAGCAGCACCCCATGCGGCTAGAACAAATCTCTAACAAAGCCATTGTTTCTCTGGACTCTGGGCTACAATTACTCTATAGCAATATATCCTAACATTTAAGTCTAAGGGAACACTGTTGTGAGATCATATAGCTACATGCGATAAATTAAAATTTTATGTATTGAGGTTCTTTTATAAAAAAAAGTCTTGAAAGCAACTTTAAACATAGCACTGTCAGAAACAGAGTTTAATGTTAAGTCGATCAGATTATAGGTAACTGGCGTAGCTTTTTGAAAAATCGGGTCCTTTGTGTCGAAAACAAAGTCTTAAAGCCTTAAACATCATGAATTAGAAAAAGTATTTCAACGGCATTGTCTTCGTAATAATATAGACATCCAACAAATCAGTGTGTATAACCGTAAACGGTCTTAAAAGAAACAAACTCTAGAGCATATTGGTATAGGTTTTAATGGGAATACATTGGGTATTAGTTGTAAATACTATTGCCCAGTTGTTAATTGAAAATCCTTGCCAAAATTTCCAAACATATGTCTAGGGAAAAGACTACAAGAAAAAGTAAAGATTCCTGTGGAATATATTCTCAGCAGGCTTCTGGACAATACCAGGCACAACTCACACAGTTTTAAAGTACAGCATAGATAACTGACTGAAGAGTCTTTTACGCGAAAAAAAAAGTCAAGCAACAAACATGCCAGACGGTCAGAAAAAGTATTTGTTGGGTTATACTAAATGTCAGAATGAACCGCCTTATACATGTTGAAAAGCTTTCTTTAACCGGCTTCAGATAGCCAACTTCCTTAGAAAATGATTAAATAACAGATTTCATGAGTGATTTGAACGAATAGAAATGGTGTCTAGATGGTCCAATGTTGAATGGAAAGACACTGTTATAACTGTGATTGAAGACTGTGGGTCACTCTACAACACGAAACTATATTTGAACGTCTGGCCAAAGAGACTGCGAGGACGGTCAGATTAAAACGGTATATTTGCAGTGGTGAATTGACACGATGTCGCAGGGTGAATTATTAGGGCAAAGTTACCATTAACATACAGAGTGAGAAAAAGTGGACAATGTAAGAAGGTCCTTTTATGCTGTGTTTCAGCGCGTTATATAAATAAGACTTGTTTATTTCTTCACGCTGGAGTGTTTAACACAGGGGTATTGTCGATGTGTACTAGTGCACTCCGTAGTCAGATACAGCGGATACAGTACGGATACGCGGTATATATGGAGAACGGCAAAACAAATTTCTATCGTCTAAACTTGCTTTATCGCAAGTACACATTGACAGAGCTTGCTGTAGATGTACATCTACATCATGAACAAGCAGAGAGCCTGTCTCACAGTTCCAAAATTGGTCACAATCACAAGAATAAAATGTGATTTTGTGATACTGTTCAGTTAATTCAAAGGATGTCGATATGTACTTAACGGATAGTTATTTTAACGTCTTCTGGAAATAATACAAACATCTCTTTTTCTTTAAAGTTGAAAATCTATACGACTAAATGTAAGTTTTAATGAAGATACTATATGTAGGTAGGTCGCATGGATTAGTCCTTTGACATGGGATCCATAACTTTATATTCAGCTCTAATTAAGCGCTAAAAGCAGACGGGATTGCACGAAATGGCGCTAAACAAGGTGCTCTTTCTTCAAGATAGTCTAGTCGCCGAGAATTCCTTCTTCGTTTGGCTTGATCAAAAATGCACCTAGCGCACGAGTTTATTAGCTAAAAGCATCACCGGGCAGAAAATATCACCTTCCATCTCGTATAAAAACAGTGTAGGAGGAATGAAAGGCAAACCACATCTTTGATATGTTTATCCTTTTATTAGAGAAGTATGTGGGAATGGACACTGATGTAAGGGTGGAAGAGCGAAATTGGAGCGAAATAGATATCTCTAGATTAATAGTGGAGACGCAGCCATCATTGACGAATTAGTCAGGTAGGATGGACGGATTCTGACATGTTACCCAAACCCCAGGCTTCCAAATCGACTGTCTGCACCTACATCTCTCCTTTATACCAAATCATAGTTTTTTGTTAAAATCACCAAAGTTCGGACACAGAGATCGCCAGTTCGGATTCTGTCCTCACTGATTTGACCACAGCGGTTACCTACATTCTGTCCTTGAAAGGTCGAGCGTGTACATTTTCTTCTCACTCGCTTCGCCAAAGGGGTCGCGTGTGTACAGTCTGCCCTTACTCGCCTGGTCACAGAGGTCGCGTGTCTAAATTCTTTCCTCACCCGCTTGGCTACAGAGGTCGCGTGTGTACATTTTGTCCTCACTGGCATTCCGTACGGGTTGCGTGTGCGTATTTTTATCCTGATCTTCAATGGATTAGCCAAAGAGATCTCATTCATTTCTCTGTACATTGACTGGGCAAAGGATATTTACACTGGCTGGGTAATGAATACCCTACAGGCTCCTTAAAGCTTCTTCTAGGCTCTGAAGGAATTCTTCCGCTAGAAAAGCTAACATTCATCCACATCTTGACAAAGTTTACTAATTCATTTGGTTGATCTGGCCCATCAGCGATGATGCGCTTGGAGAGAGAAAGTTGCAAACCAAGAGTGCAGCAATGTTCATAATTTGTGTTATAATAACCTAATAAATCATTTGTAATAATAATTATGTAAAACACATGTTAAAAGTATTTACCATGGTTTAACATTTGGTTTCCTATTAACCTATCAGATATCCCCATGTGAACATGTCTGCATTAATCATGAGTTAACCTAATACAGAAAACACACAAAAGCTGAAAGTGAAAACAACAAAAATCAAGGTTTGTTTGACTAACGCGTTAGTATAAAGATCGACTTTCGCAACTAGTGTGTACAGTTTGATAGCTAAATACCTATACATACGACTTTTAATGACAGCGCCAATGATACCTGGTTACACTGAACGGAAGGGTCAATGACCCACGCAGTGTGCGAGCCTTGTGTATTGAACGTGTGGCATCTGACCATACGCTTACCGTTCAAAATGTTTTTTATCTTTAGCCCATAGCACATTGACGTTATCTGAAAATAAATCGGGCATTGAAAATGTTACTGTCTTACATTAGCAGTCCATGACTCACAATGTCATAAGAAGGTTTTAGTAGCCACTGGACAAACAGCCTGATCAACAGTATATGATAACTGACTTACTTGTGAATTCTCATTTTACAGGTTAATTCTTCCAGCAATGAAGATTTGCATCGACTTATACGCTATGCCGTCAATGTTCAGTTTAAAGGTAGGTGTCTCAAACACAGAAGCTATGGGAATTGGACTTCTCCTGTGAACTCTTCAATGACAGTCAAAATGCTCCTGTGAACATCTGTATCATACACGGGAGCACTTGCATTGATTTTACAATAGACATACGTTACATTTGCTTAGTGTAGCTAAGAGTTATCGCGTGGAAAGGCGATACCAATTTGACATGAATCCACGTCGATATTGTGTCTATATGAAGACGGAAACCGAAGTAGTATATCAGATATATCAACATGGTCCGTTATTGCGCATTACCCGTAAAGAAAACGGTTTCATCGGCGAGAATCTCTCATTTCTGTGGCAGTGGAGAATAAACATGATCAACTACGGCAGGGTATATTACTCTCCAGTTTTTAAGAGTGTTTCTCAGTAATTACTTTTCTTTTTTGATTTCGCAGGTAACTCTATTAACATCACGGATGTGTTTCTGGGCGGCTTATTACCCAGCACAAAACATTATCTCACCTACGAGGGGTCCTTAACACATCCGGGCTGTCACGAAGTGGTCACGTGGATCATCGTTAACAAACCCTTGTACATTTCTCGGGATCAGGTATGGAGATGACATACGGTCAATTCAACTTCTTACAGGACAAGCCTCCGGGCTCCGTGTGAAGACATTGCGTGATAAAGGCGAATGGTTTGCTATCTAAGCCCATCTTAGTTAACAATTTAACAACTATCTTGATTAGATTATGTGTGATAACCATCCGTAACCGGTGGGAAACCGAATAAGGTAAGTTCATCTCTTGAAAGGTCGATGAATAGACAGGAAATTCTGTTCAATTTCGCAATGAAACACCACAAGAGACCCCCCCCCCCCCTGAGAATAACGTCGTATAGGGGGGAACACGAAATAGAACTACCGGCTGGCTTATTTTACATGTTGATTGCCTAGATGGACTATAACCATTCACTGCAGGCAAGGAAAGAATTCAACAAATCGACAAAGATTTCGTCAACTTAGGAATGTATTAGGATGATGTATAGTCATTAAGTTGTTCATGCTGTCGTAGAAGACAATGTCGAATGCAGGTTTTTCCACTGCACAAATCTGATCTTTACAAATGTGTTCTCGAAACAGGAGCCATGTGGGTTAAAGAGTTACTTCAGTGTCCAAATCTGTGTGTCTTAAAAGCATCATCAAATGATAAGGAAAGCGATAATACGAATTGCTTTCTCACGCATTGTAATACAACCGCTTTTTTGTAAATTCCACCAGATAATACGTGTTTTGTATCTTTTCTCCAGTGTTGCCTGGTTTGACACATAGTCACAAATGATGCTGTAGTTTCAAACACTCTTTATTGATTGATCTGTGCTTAACACTGTTCGTGAAGCTGTTCTGCTCCTTATTTTACGGCGGTCAGGTTGATGGACGCTAGACAGCAGAGTACCTAGCATAAACCGCTGCGCTTCGCCGGGTATGCATCATTGTGAAAATCTGTTTGTCTCTCCACAGCTAACTCTTCTACGTAGTATATACAGAGCTGACGAAGACAAAGTTCGGCTTCGCATGGAAAACAACTTCCGTCCCGTAATGCCTCTAAACAACCGCACGGTTAGGACAAATATTCTGCCAAATGACGTGAGTATGCATACTTAGCTTACATTACCTCCAGAGTGAGTAATAAGCTTGAGGAGCCAAAGTAACATTTAAAACTGAATTATTGATAAGCATATGTGCAATATCCATATCCATAAATATTTTATTTCACTACAACTCTTCAGAAGCAAAACGATAAAGTCATTAGTTACACAACATCTTCTGTTCACCCCGGAGGGAATGTGCGGCAAGAGTTTGCTAGAAATTTGAGGAGGTAAAATGCCCTGGAATACTCCACAGATTCCGGATTTCCCCATTCGCTAGCATTTTAGACTTGATAAATACCTGAGTAAGGCACCAATCAGACGAACAACTGCCTCTTTTCCACCATTCATTGTATCCCGCTAAATGAAATACCAGGAACAATGTCATTTGTAAATTTCCTTTTGATAACACTTATGATAACATTAGCAATATTGTATGTTTTCTCTTTTTGCTCTTACATAGAATGAAAATTGTCGCCCTGAAAAAGTATATTCGTATGAAGGTAAGTTTTCACTAACTTGTGTAAGAATCCGTGTTTTATATTCCGTTCACAAACTGTGGATATAAGGGAACAGATCTCCTACGGCCAAGCGAAAAAATGACGTTTCCATCAGGCTGGACGGCGTAGCCTATTATGGAAATGGGACTTAAATCAAGACTTAATGCCCCGCGGGAACAAAATGAAAACGACAGCCGTCCATCATGTGGGGCCCACAAGACAATCACAGGAATTCTAAATTCTCCCAGCTTCTGAGATATGTGAAGATTTCGCAGCCATGTAAACCTGTTGTGATACGCTCTGGAGAACTATATGCCGTGTAAAGGCACAGTCCTCTTGTTTGTGAAGTCCCCGTACATAAATCAGGCTAGTGGGTTGTCTAGCATAAGCCGCCATTCTCATTAGAGTCTCCTTTGTGCATTCATGTACCGGTGTGTTGACATACAGGTTACACGTCCCTTGGCATCCCGGCATCACCATTCGGCCGCCTAAATACAGTTAACCTGACAAATTGCTCGGAGTATGTCTACCGGAATGAGATTACTTGCCGCAAGCCTCGAATCAATTGCTTGACTGGCTTCACCACGGTGACATGCAAGGTTTTATAACGACTTTTCCTCTGTTTTAACAAAAAACATGTTCAGATTCCATGTGTGGTGTAAAGTTTTTACTGGACACATACAGATAGATTATTTGAAAGCAAAGGTGTTGACAGAATAATTGTACTGGGAAAACTTCAGTAATTGTTCAGTGCCTTAAAAAAACTGTCACCAGATTTGGCTTATTTACTGAGTGTAAATAAGTGTACTCAGTACAGAGGCATAGAGGTATCATTAAAAGTATGTCTTCTGCTGTGGAGAAGCATAAGTAAAGGGAAAAGAGAAATGAAAAATCACCAAAATATGAAGAAAAAATATTTACCATCCCATTACAGAAAGGTTTTCTTTCTGCATGTAGAAATAATGTGATTTCTAGATTCGAGTCATTGGGTGACATTTTGAAATCGAAGTCAAGGCCGATAACATGCAGATTTTAATGTTTTGTGTTTTACCAGAGCAAGTGAAAGTTAAACTTAGCTTTTTGGCCCAGATATAGTTCTGTTGGATGCATATAAGTAGTTTACCCATGTCCAGTTCTAGTACAATCATATCAATAGTTCATTCTTTGTCATTTCAGTAAATGAACGATTCATGACGTGACGGTGATTCGGCGTTGATAGGACCCCCAATCACACGTCTGCTGAAGAGACCGGCCGCCAGCTTGTCTTCCACACACCTAAAGCCCTCACACAAAAGGGCCAGACTATTACAGATAGGTTCCCGATCAGACGACTGATACCGTGATGTATTGCCACCTCCTCCCTGGTAAAGGCGTCCCGGACGCGCTTTTGAGAAGCCGGCGACCCGATAGCGTGCCACTGGTGTAAGAAGAGAAGCAGCAGACGACCGATAAGGGTTCAAGCCTTCAATTTAAATGCCAGCTCGCGCCGTGTTCAAGAACCTGAGGTTTTCGAAATATGTGATTTCTGAATGAAGAAGGGACAATCGATCACAGTCTATGTCGCAGATGAAGGAAACAGTGTCAAGCCCCGTCTCATCTTGACGTTCTCACTTTGCTGTCACACGGAATCACTCTGGTACCGTGACTTAAAAATGCGTTGTTTTTTTTTTTTTTCATTTTTTTTTCGAAACTTCTCGTATGGGATATTAGAATGATGGGGAGCCCGGCAGTATATTCATTGTTCTCGTCCCACGGATATAACAATGAGAGTGTCAACGCCCTAGGCCATTTAATATATCAACATTCACGTTAGGCTACCCAGTTGTTTGCGAAGAACCTATGGCAAAAAACTCTCGTCTCAGTTTGTAGTGGGGCAAAGATATATCACCTTCCTACTACATTAGGATTAAATATACAAAGCGTCCATTGCAACGAGATGACAGGACAACATTTGGCTATGTGTCTACGTGGTGTAGGCAGTGAGAGATTTTCTCTACATATTACTACCGTCTTGCCTGACACACTTGCCAATTTCATATATATAAAATACATGTTACTCGTTTTCATTTACAATAATTGCAAGACTGACAGAAACTGTGAATATGGACAATGGAAGAACATGCAACCTTAGTCAAACAACTCTGCTTTGCTTAAATTCTGTGTGAAACCATTAACGCGTTCACATCTGATGCTGTGTCAGCTCAACGTATTATCTCAGTGAACTTCGGTAAAGAGAGAAAAAGGACGAATACTTGACAGACAATTGAATCGGAGCTACCGTAAATATTTGGAGGCTAAACTGTCAAGTAGGTTCGGCAGTTTATTATGATGTTATACCTTACAAACATGAGCACCGTCGACATAAAGCAAGCGGAATGTGCCCACGTCATGTCCCACCTCTGTTATATTTACAGAGTTTTAAATATGCGAGTCTGTTTACAGAGCTAATGACTGCGTACAAAATGATTAATTTCACCCCATTCTTGAATTTTTTTGCCTTATTAACAAATCAGCTTACTGTTTGTATCATATTCACAAAATAAAAGCCGTTATAAACCTACATGGACAAAGCCTTTAACATTTCAAAAAATGTTTGCCAAATGACAGTACAATGGAAATTTTATTTTGGAAAGGACAAAGTTATTCTGTTCCAACTGCAAATTACGCCAGTAAGCTTAACATTGTTGTTTTGATTCACTGAAATATTTATCTATTAGACTGGAGTTATACGCCGTACTGCAGAGTATTTTACTTATACAATGGCGACATCCATTGTAGTGGTATTAAAGCGGGCAGAAGCCTGGGCAAAAACACGACCATCTGCATGTGTTTGGCACAGCTTCCCTGGGCGTGGGGGTGGTCGTGGGCTGGAGGGGGGTTACCTCATGAGCTGGACTTGAATTCACTACAACGGCATTGGTGATCCAGGGTCATTGTGTTCTGCTTTCAAGATAACCCCTTGGATATATGACAATTGTAGGTAATCCCGAGTTTTGTGTTTCTTTCTCGATTTATATGCCTGGCTTACTTTGCACTTAAGAGTTTGTCAGTGATATGCAGACCACAGGCAAGCAAACTGATCTTTCTTACACTGAACGTCAGAGAATATACTTGTCTATAATGTGAACATTTTGACTGAAGAATTGTCCCAGTGATGCCCTCTTGGCTGTAAGTCTTGTCATAATCATTTGCCATTGGTCACATAATAGAACCTCAACTTTTCTTGTGGAAATAAATAGAAGGCTAATACCAAACATTGTTCAAGGCGTACCTTAAAGAGCCGCCAAAGCACTCATCCATGTTCAGTGGCGGTGTAAAGGCAAACACGTGTTCGGCTGTATCATTTGTTTTCATTGAACATTTATTATAATTCTTAAGACGCGTGCTGCCCTTGTTGTCTCAGAAACCTGAGGTATCTCTGGCGATCGCAATCCATTGTCCATTAACAAGGCTCTTGACCATTCGGACGGGGTATCAAATGAGTTAGAAGTTGTCCTTTTCTTTACAAAAGCCCAATCAGGTTTGCTAGTCAAACACCGCCAGTGAAAACGAAAAAAGATAGCAGGCGGGACATCTTCGACATTCTAATGTTTGAACATACAGCTTGCCAGATGTTTCATATTATGAATAGGTCAGTCTCTATTAATACAAACTATGACAATTTCGACATGAGATGTCTGAAAATCCTGGTTACACAGAGCATTAAACTCTTCTCTGAATGTATACCTACTGGGGCATCATGGTGATTTCGACAACAGTATTTTCAGATAACTTATTTGCTGAAATTTTTCATGTTTAGTGGGGAAGTATTTGTTCTAAGATTTGATCTCAAACACAGGGCACCGACTGAGCGTTTCTGTATAGCTGTCTACAACTAGTCACCTTCAGACAGAAAGCAATAAGCCCAGAGAGCTGGCTGCCAAAGACTACGGACTAAGTTAAGATCACACAGACTGGGGCAAACCTGGAGATTTTCATGACCAGACTGATCGTTCAAGCTGGACCAAACGTATACTGTGGTTGTTAAAGCATCCACTGGGATCTGAGAGCGAACAAATAAACATTGCTTGGATTTGAAAAAGAACAATTTCAAATGAAAACTGGAAAGATAGGAATGTATGAGTATATCTAAACGTTTCGTAGGCAACATAAATATGATCAACATATCAGCGATAAATTCGAGATTATGAACTATCTTCGACGGTTCTCATTGAAAAATGTTTTAGTCCAAGTTGTACTTTCAGTTTTATTTATCTGTGTAACTAACTGGAATTTCACTTAGTACATGTACTCAAGACGTTACAACAGTCTTGGGGATATAGTGAACCGGATTTCTAGTAAACGTTCGCATATATATTCTTTTCGCATTTGTTTTTTAGTACGTTTCCGTTGGGTAACACTATAAGCTGAGAAATACCTGGAAATACGGCAGTGGATACATTGTGTGTGGGGGTAGTATGAACGCAGTCGGGCTTGTACCCACAGAGCCTTGAACAAACATTGTCACAACCTATTTCGAAGCAGATTGCGCCAGCCCAAGGTATTTAACGATGCTAAGCTAGAATGATCACTTACCGCTTGATACTCATCGAAAGTATTGTACAGAAATCCAGAGTATGGCTCACACTTACAAACCGTCTTAGGGCAAGGGTTTTGGGCGCGAAGACAAACTGTGAAATAAAGAACTTCACATATCTCATATGTCGCCGCTCTGCTTGTAATCTCTATGCTGTAGTCTCTGATATTGAATATTGCATTAACAAGGACTCTGCTGGTTGACTAAGCATCCTGGAAGCCTGGCCCCTTACCATTGTTTTCGTGTAATTGTTCCTTAGATCTGATGACAACACAGCATCTTGAGTAATTCTAGTAATTTAGTGACGTCTAATACATTGAAATTAGTATCGTTGCATTTTATTTTTACCTAATTTTACTTCAGCCGTTGTGCTATGGGATGTTTAAGTTGCTACTGTTTGTGCATTTTCATGAATAGGTATAATAAAACCCTTGCTGACGAGCGGCAGTATTGCACAGTTAATAGGTGATCATTTGCCAAGTGTCACGCTGCCGTCGCTGCTCTGTTTTAACTCTCTGTGTTGTAGGTCATGTTGAAATTATCCCACCCCCACCCCCCACTCCCAAAAGGTGTCTGCGATATATCTCTTGCGGAGATCTGGAATTCCTTCTCGACGTATTCCTTAAACAGGTAGGGTTATAACGCCTTCCAAAAAACGCTGCCCCTCGGGTAATGGCGACGTAAAGTCACGACTGCAGACATTACCCCTTGTGCGGATGAGGATTTCCTGTTCGGTCCTGTGCCGGAGCCTATTTTTGAACAGACACGCCAATACCAGCGATGTTCTCGACACCGTTCACCCTCCTCTACACACAGTAATATTATTTTTATGTCACCGGGACTTGACTAGGCAAGACATGCAAATGACATATCCTTGAAAACACATCAGCAAGTTGTAAGATAGAGTTTTTGTGGATGATTTAGCATTGTAACATTTTAAAATGCACCTGGAGGCCCCCGTGGCCTAGTGGGTTAGCTCTATTATGGGTTAGATTATTTGTTTCCAGTGCATCAAACTTTGTGAGGTCAGCATACATACACCTGTTCTGGTAACTGTGGTGTGCCTTTCTTGTAAGACTGAAACTATAGGCTATAGCTAAACCATTTGTTGTACGTAAGTTGAAAACAGTTAGGGGAATGTCTATGATTCTATTTTAGTGAGAGTTTAAGGTCATTTTCAAGCTTTTAATAGGCAGTACCGACAGCTCTGTACCCGGTGAGGTGTGCTACAACCTATGTAAAATCGCACTCAGGACAAAACTTTGCAAATATCTTCAGTCCAAAGGGCTCAGGATGAATTATCAAAACACGATTACATTTCATTCCAATAAGTATGAGTTTGGATAAAAAAAGGTAATGGGCCAGTATCAAGGCAAATATTTTAATGTAATGCTGGCGTGACAACATCTGCTTGTACCAACATGTTAAGGGGAAAAATTCAAGGGTTTGTTGTCGGGAGCACGTCTCAGTTGAAACTGACATTTGTTACCTGGCTGTCTGGATAAGATCACGAAGCAGAAGCAATACACTGTGCTAGGACTGGTCCCACTGGGACAGCCTTCACTGAGCAGGAACCAATATCCACACAACATGGAGATTGACTGAAATCAAAGCCGTCACAAACACACGCTGTTCTTCCGGGGTATAAGCCATATTAGCAGACGTTTCCGACATGGGTTAAACAAGATTCATGAAGATGAAGCGCACAGTCTCCCAGCATCCGGGCAAAATCGGACATAATTCGAACCCGTGGTAATTTAGTGTGGTAACTATTGAGAGGTGTGCGCCGTGGTGTGGGCCGAGGTTAACCCAGGCGAATCTGTAATGGTACTTTAACCGAACCCATCACGTTATCGGTCATTGATTTAATGACTTTATCTTTAGCTTTCCGCGAACATCGATCCAAAGGCCATGAACACGACCAGAGCAAGGAAGAGAAATGTTGTCCAGTAGACGAGGACAATGCCCATGTCATACTGATGGAGGACAGTCTTTTGTCTGATTAACATACAGCTGAGTTATAGAGACCGTGTCTATTAATAAAGCCTGTTGCTCTATTATTCTGCCTTAGCAGGGCAATTTTAATCAGATTTCAATCAAGGAAATCTAGCACCCTTAAGACAGCAGAACCTTCAGCGTGGTACAACCTGCTCTGTATAATTAGTCACATTCACATAAATTCACAAGGTTTATATATAGGTACATTTGTATTACCGGATGAAGTGGGAAGAAACATGTTTGCTACCTGGAAAAGCTCCCGTTGCACACCGACCCATAATAAACCACGTGAAAGATTGTTTTGTTTCAGAACTTAAATACATCGATTGCATTAAGCCATTCATTTCAGTTGACAGTCAGCACATGCCTAATGCTTCCATGGCCTGTCGTGATTCATATAATCGTCTCTTTATTCTCAGACACACTCTGGTAATATTGGGTTAATTGTAATGGGTTTAAAATAATGATTAAACGAGGAAAGTGAAGCAGGTTTTCCTGTGCCCCTGTGACATTAGAAAATGACGCTGTACATGTCGGAGAATAACGACAGAGTCTGTAATTAGGGGACCTGGGGATATATCTAGACGCTGGTTTCATTTCCACACCCGGGCAGAGAGTGAGATAAATCTCATGTTCTATGACAACTCACGGTACAGCTCTTGCAAGTACGGATCGTTCTCACCAGCGGAGCGGAGGCACTGTTTGCAGAGCTCTGATCAGCGGGCAGATTAGACGCAAAGTGATAAAAACGTCCATCAACTATTTTTCAATAAAATCAGTTTAAGCTGGTGGGATGGTCGGATAAATATTTTATTCTGAATGTCACAAATGATGCTTCTTTTGTGCTTGCAAAGAAAGGTGCATTTCTAGACGCATTTCTGGATCTCAAACCGTATTTGTTTGATCTCTGTCTTACACTGGTAAAGGGGTGTTTTAAACATGTGTACAGGGTTTGTTTTGATTTAAGTAAGATGTCATTCGTCTGGACATTAATTCGTTCTCCTAGCAACACAGGTACCCGAGGCCTACAAATACACCTTTGCGTGCCATTTATAATTAATGAGACAGAAAATGATACTGGTAAAGCAGAAGACAGCAATTACGTGTGATATGGCGGAACGTGTGTAGAAAGCCACTGTTACAGCTTTGAACACCAACTGATTACGTACACGTTTCATGTTTCCTTCCCTCCGAGATTATTGTAAATAGAAAAGTTAAATACGGAAGCCAACAAAAGCCTTCAGTCTTAATATCAACAGGGGCAGATTAATTACTGAAAATCTTTGGGCCCAAATATCACATCGGAAACGCAGCGCGTGACTTCAGCCGAGTTTCATTTAACATGTTTCCATCTCCATGCTCTAATCGTTACGGAAGACGCATGAGGCCACAACCATTCTTAAGCCGAGTCTCTAAATAGCCCGCAGTGCGAGATATCGAGAGCGCGAGAGTTGATGTTATCACATTTTTGTGTATTTTCTACACACTTATTTTCGTGTTGACAGAAACCCTCGGTGGGAGTATTACAGAACTCAAGATTAGTCAAAGCGCATCGGTTTGTTGTTTACAAACCGCACTAGAATCGGTAATAATTGCACCAATTTTCCTAATCTCGACTCAACAGACCGAGCAACTTTATTGTTAATCCAGAGCTATTTATAGAAAAACGCCCCAAATTCTTTGGTGAACATCACGGTATATGTTAATTAATATGTGCTTCTACGAACCACACTAATTACCCAGGAATACGACCGTATTTAGTTGGACTTCAAATAAAATGAATTAATGTGCCTTAGCTTATATTGAACGGTAACTGTTAATATATGTATGGCCATTATACTGGCGAGGTAAGAACTGTCGAAATGTTTTAGAACAAAGCCTTGCCGAGAAGACACAGCGACGAATCCCAAGAGGAAATTAGCGAGTTTCGAGAGAGAGAACACTTGCTAGTCAAGAGGCAGGCGCCGTTACAATGTAAATGTGTTCCACAGGATAAGCCCTTTCATCGACCCTCAAGCCAGGCGTGTTTATTGATGCCATAGTGGACAGGAATGAACAGCTGCCTCTCTGATACTGCTCTACGCCACATCGATATCGAAAGGTACTCCGGAAATGACCATGAATGACACGTGATCAGTCGGAATCTCGCGGCCTAAGGGTAAGAGCACGAGATACCTCAGTAGCTATATATTTAAGAACACAAAGCTTCTGTTATACCATATGTTCAAGATTCCCCCACCATCGTAACCAAGGAAAGTGCTTTACTTTAAATATGGACAGTTTAAACTCGCTTGATCATTTATCATTCGGTCATTTTTTTTATCAACTAAGTTTTGTTAACCGAATTACATACCTCAATTTTCCAGTTTTTCTCCTTTATTGATCATTCAGCTAAAGTCATAATTACTTTAGGGTCATTTATTGAGTCGTTTACTCAATTATCCTAAAGAAAGTAAAACCACCAATTTACTATGGGAGTAGGTATCAATCATCCCAAATCCACATCTCTTCGAATGAAGAGGGAAGGTCCACATACCTGGCTACAGCCTGTGACTGAATCTAGACGGGACCTTGCCGAGACCGAATTTGTCCTTAGATCGCCGCTGAGGAAATAATGAAGAGATTACTGTTTCATACCTATTGCTGCTTATTTCCTTGCAGCACGACGCGCTAAAGAGACCTGTTGTACGACATATTTTACCGCGTTCAGTAGGTCACATGGGACCACATAAGACTTTCATCGACTCTCGAATATGGGAAAAATATAGAATATTGAGAAAAAACATTTGTATCTTCTAGATTTTGTAAAATCACCTAGGAATAATAGAGCATGGCTTAACATTGCTACCATGTTTTTGTATCCATATCGTCGCGAAAATACACCTGCAAGATAAGGGGTACTTCGTTCTGGTGTATACGTTAGTAGCTGCATTTGGTATGCCGATTAGTTTTAAAGTTTCCTGACGGTTATCCTTTTGCAAGTAAAACGCAACGTCCCTCGGCATCTTCGGCCATTGCCGATCCCTATGCACTTATTTTTCAACACTTTTTTAACTTCCACCTTGGCGGTTATTTTAACTGTTCATGTAAGTGTTTAAGAAGTAACAACTTACATGCTCCCTAGAACAATGGCTAAGGCAGAATTAGATAAACAAATTATAGGAATGTTAATGCAATTTATCACACGTCAATGGTCTACAGTTACTCAAGGTGCAGTGTTGTAATTACATTTAACACATGTATGCACAGTAACATGACTAACATTTCTCATTTTACAGTAGAGCTTGGATTCTGTCTAAATGTAGAAATTCCAAGCTACTCACTCAAAAATTTGTCTTTAAGCCACTCTCTGTCAAACGCCTTCTAAGTATTTCATTCAGGTTAACGCTCTGTTGTAAACCCGTCTTGAATTCATTGTACCGTTTCATTGTTATGTTAATCCGTTAGTATTTGACCTAAATCTTAAGATGTGTATACATCATAGCCTGCACTGAATTTTTCCCTTAAGCCTCTGTCTTTATGTATGCGCTTTATGAATGGGCCGTCCCTTCTGGAAAGAAATACACATTTTAATCATTTCTTCAATTACGGAAGTTCAGAAAGTTCGATGCGCTATGGTATAAAAGAGCGGCCAGTTTACAGCAGTCGCAGTCTTTATCTCGTAAGTCCATAATGAAGAAACATTTTCTAGGAATTTCGTTAATGGAGTTATCAGGTCCACGCAGCACTCGTCACCCAGTATTCTGTGTTAGAGACTTGTTTCTGGACATTCATTGCTCAGCATCTTTTTGTGCTGTGACGTATTGGAACGTAATCCTAATTTCCACTGAAACTGGCATTGCTCTCGAGTTCGCTTTACTTTACTGGTAACCATCTTAACCTGGGAGGGATATGATTTCGCAGGGAGGTTGTGATGCAAACCGTTGTCGGTGTGCCGTGCGTACCATCAATTATAATGGGTCCTAATGATACTTTTCACTTTAGGAATTCACGAGAAATTGTGTATTTAACTGTTTTGTGGGATGAGGTGTCCGTTTTAGACTCTTTTTGTTTGGAACGGATTTAAGGAACGGGACCTATATTTTGTTATTATTTACATTATTCTTAGACATTATATATGAGAACATTGTGGTACTGAATTCATCTGAGTGTTTTCGTGTTGCTTTATTTGGTCTTGTGTAAGACAGTGTTTTCCTCTCCGATTAGTGATAACCTTACACCGGGGTTAGGGGCATAAAAGCACGCACGTTTATGATATCACCATGCTGCTTTTATGCACACCGGCACCCAAATGGGCCGAAATATGTATACTTTTGACCACTGAGAACTGAGAACTGAGTGACTACTTCGCTCTCATTCACCTGTTAGCGGTTTTATGTGTTCATGTAATATTTTTATATATTTCCATGAAAACGGGTGTTTTAGGTTGTATAGAAAATGGATCATGCGACTGTCGACTTGGAATGCCCTTTCGTGGTCTACGAGTGATGTACGTCTGACAAAGTTGTAGATCAAAAGCTGGATTCGTGCTGTTGACCTCGAGCTGTGGCCCATCGACTTGTGGGCCATAAGGCCTCCTGAACAACCCATTTACTTCTTTAATTGTTGTCTCGTGCCTTACTCAAGAATATATAGTTATTTCACGGTGGTCAGCATTATGGTGGGAAGAAACCGAGCAGAGCCCTGGGAAAACTGTCGACTATCCCTTAAACATTTTGGAAGCATTATAGGACTACTAAAACAGTATATCTGGTGGCTTTGCCCGCAGGTCTCGTGGAGCAATCGTTGAAACGTTTCTAAAAATTTCGGACTTCTTATATCATGGACGTCAGTGAAAAGTTCCAAAGGATAAACCATTTATAGAAACTAACTCTCGAATTAACCTCGGTCACATAACGTACCTGTTTGTTTCAGGGAGGCGCGGCTGCGACCAGCATAGAAGACACTTGGCCACCTATAACTCTAGTAGTTCAACGGTATGTCTTCGCGCAAGAAGTGCAGAATCTTAGATTTCGTAGCTGTGAATCCCCTGATAAACCCATCATAGATAACAACAAAATAGCAAAGCCTTAGTCACACGGTCGAATCAAATCCAATCAGGAAAACCCTACTTGCAGATGTTAGGATTCTTGACAGCTTGGGATCGATATGCTGAACCTTATCGGCAACGCAATTCATTTCGAGCTAATTTGTTAGCCAATCACTGTGGGATATAATCAAGCAGAAGGGTTATAGGCTTCTGAGACAACTATTACAGAAGTGAACTACCGCAGCAAAGGGGCCTTGTGAATAGTGCTGTACTCGATTTCTATGTGGGGAGAATCGAAGGCCTCCTGTGGCGTTATCTCCTAAAGACATTCAAACGGCGTGTTTTCATCGAAGATTTATTGTCGCTTTTGAAGCACTATCGCTATTCACACAAATGTTAGTATTGAATGTTACAATATCAAAGCATCACAATGTAAAAGTCTTACGACATAGCAAAGAGATAATTACTTTGGAAGAGCTGCTGTTTTTAATACCCTGAACAAGTTTTGTTTGTTTGATGACTAATTGGTCCGGCAAGCGGTCGATCTGAACCATATCATGACATTCGACATTTTTCAAAAGTGAACAACTGTCCAACAACTGTTGGAAAGTTAATAACAATGCGTTTGCGATGGTTAAGGTTCCAAATGCTTTCTCAGTTATAGAATATGTGACATAGTATTCCGTGGCTCTCACTTGAAGGGAAAATCTTTCACTGTCTTTCTCCTGTGTTTGCGTTCAGCTGCATATAAATCTTATGTTCTCGTCATACAGGGACCGATGGTTATTGACTTTGAATCAAAACTATTACCAATGACCCAGCGTATGGTTGGTCGGCTTTGCAGTGTATGCAAGCGTATGCAAGCCACATGCATTGGTTATTTAAAACATCCTTTTCTCCGGCTATGTATTTTCCAATGAAGTCATGCTACTTTCCAGGACAATAATTAAATTAATTTTTATTCTGTGATCATTCCAACAGCAGATCGGTCTGTTGACCTCATCAAAGCCGAGAAGGGATATTAAGGGAGCCGTAAAAGTGACGCACGGGAAAAGAAAAATATTGGTAATAAAAAAAACATACACACAGTATTTAAATTTTCCCGTGCGTGTGTGTGTGTTTTTTAGAGAGCAGGCTTACTGAAGATCTCGTGCGCACGACATAATAACGATTTCGAGAGTACGAGATAACTGTTACGCCGTGCGAACGACTTAGCAGAAATGTCGTGTGCACGACTATAAATATTATCTCTTACTCTCGACATATTTATTATGTCGTTTGCACGAAATCTTTACCAAGTCGTGCTCCCGAGATAATTGTGTGTTTCCGTTGGTCAATTACATTGAGAGCACGACTTAGTGAGGATGTCGTGAGCACAACTTGTGAAAAAAAAACACACACACACGGGAAAATTTAAATACTGTGTGTGCGTGCGTGTGTGTGTGTGTGTGTGTGTGTGTGTCACTCGTCCTCATCTATTATTAACTTTATTTGCAGGATAATAACAATACATATCCTTCAGCTGATTTTCTGAAAACCGATGACCGAGTTTGATTTGTTGAATGTGGAATATAAAAGTCGGAAAACTGGGAAGACATGATTTAGACATATGTACATAGAATTAACGAAAATGACAAAGAGTCGACCTGACGAGCGTCTAGTAAGGACAAACGAAGCCGATGTAAAGGCCTTAAGTATTACCAGACAGCGGTTCCAGGCAGTGGTCTCCACCTTCAAAGGCGATCGTTCTAACACAACACGTTTATCTCATAAAGTCTACTCTTAATAACCAAGCAAGGTAAAGGTGAATGCGACACTGAACCTGTACTGATAAGACTTCCTCTAAAAGAGCAAACAACCGAAAATATATTCTGGTCAGTGAGTCAGGTTGACCTGGTCCCGGTTTCGTGAAGTGCACTTAGCTAAGTATTCTCTTAGCTGCCATGACAACGTATGTTGTAGAGAAAGAAGGTGCACTTAGCTAAGGGCTACTTGGCACTAAGTATGCTTTATGAAACCGGGATCATAGCCAGTCGTGCATGCATCAATAATTTCTTCCCAATACTAAACGGATTTATACATTAAACGGTTATGTTTTTGTCTATCCAGGAAAGTCAGTTTCTATCTGATTTATTGTTCCAAAAACATCAGCAACCATGGCCATTCTATGGTCAAGTCTACTTTGTCCTTCAGAAATCATCGCAGCCTGTAGTAATATTACAAAGGAAAATACTTGAGGTTATGTGCGGAAGGGCGTTTCGGATATGGCCGAGTACAAAAAGCGGCCAATTAGTACCCGGATGAGGTATTCTCTTGATATAAATGACAATCTATGGCAATCTCTTCTCCTTGGAGGTTGCTGGCTATACACAAAGGACCACTGTTTCCAGAATTGTCGATTTCCTCTAGCCTACACCGACAGCCATTCTTATTTCCCTTCGGTGTAATGGTGGAAGCTCGTCCAGTCCGATAAGGGCTCTTGTCACCAACAAATAAATCTAATGTTCTAGACTTTGGCCTATGTGTATACTCTCGGTACATCTCTTGGACGTCCAGTGTACAGCGGCACTACGATTTTTAAAGGCTTCATGACCGCGGCTGTCTGTGTAGGTCAGCAATCAGGCTCCCTTGTATGACCATCTCACAGGACAGATCCTCAATTACCGACGCAAACAAATCCAGCTGACGACCTCCTTACTTCCACTTCCCTCCTCTGGGAACTTCGCCTGTTCACATGTCTCTCACATACACGTATGAATTGTCCTGGCAACGTTTATTTTCACAAAAAGCGGATAGCTACGTACACGTAACTAGCCTAGAAACTAAACGCTTGTAGGACTACGTTCATGCTCTCACATGCTCAAGACGGAAGGCGTTAGTTACACGTAATATTCTGTAAACTCAATGCCCATGCTTCTAGGTTCATTTTCTCAAAACGCGGATAACTTAACGTACATGTACACGTAACTATCCTGGAAACGTAATGCTTATACTATTAAGCTCACTCCCACAGATCGTGGATAGATTTACGTACAAATGTTTTTTAATATTAATGGTTTAAAAGTAATGATAGAATCTACGTCGAAACGCCACTAGTAATAAATGAGAGACTTTGCATAAAACGGTGCGTAATTTTAATCACTAATTCCATTTTCGTGTATCTTTCCTCCTAATTAACTGTCTCGGACATAACGTCCAACGTAATGTGTTATCTTAGATCATCAGTCCAAGGGCAGAAAAAAAAAGAACCTATGTAATTCGGTTCCAACGCTTGATGTGCAACATGATAATACCGTCTAAAGTTTGCCTTGTAGTATCCCTAAACTCCAGTTAAGTGTATGTTGAGTTCACATCTTTGTCTTAACTCGTTAGCAGAAAACGAAATACCATTCGGAAGTAATCTGCAACCCCCCATAAATCTTTTTGCTGAAAATTGCCGATTTGGGTCAAACTGATCTTTGTGAACGTTTTACAAATGTATAAAAAAAACTGTCCCAAACACGGTGGTATATTCCTGGCATGATAGTACAGATGGTGAGCATTTGGGCCACTCAGAAATGGGTAATCTTTGAAGCTATATCAGCTAGGTAACACTTAATTACCAGCTGAACATTACCAATAACTTGAATGATCTCTTCATACACCAAAAGAAAAAGCTGAATTTACTGAAATCGTACTTTGAAAAAGGTCTATCATCAGCGTTCGCCACGACACGCCTTGTACAATGAAATCCATCCGTTTTTAGATTTGTTTGGTGCTGTACCCAGAAAACAAATGGCTAGGTTATTAACCTCCCAAATTAGCATATCTTTTAGATTTCATTTATTCTCAACCACAAGAGCATGAAGAAAATTGGGAAATCATATCAAAAACGACGCTAAACAGATTCGACCTCCGTACCCAAGCGCCACGATTCTGAAGCTCGGTCAAGAACGGCGCCAACTGTGCTGTGTTTTCATGTTAACGGTTAACATTTGCTCGGCTGGCACACAACCGTATTTGACATTTTATCCGTTGATCAAATATGCTTAGTTTTACAAAGAAATCTCTTGCCGCCTTTTGCCCGAGGCACATAATACTTGTTCCACGTCGTTGATAAAATTCATCAGATATTATATAATAACCGTGGGTTCTTCTATAGTTCCAAACCATCGGTGGGAATCAGAAGTTAGGGTCTGCGGGGAATTCGGTGGATCAAATGGCAATCAGTTGTACCAACGTGCAGCGCCGTAAAACCAGCATGCTAATTTAATAGATGCAGTTGAAGGAGCACAAGTCGAGCTTTAAGGTTGCCAAACGGGTTTGTATGCATCTCTTTGACACTTGACACATCCTTTACGATTTTATACATTTTGACAGGATCCCTGTCTCCTTTTACCTTTTAAGGAACTTAGCTATGGAAAACATGATGTTACAGCTGATCCACCTCGAGGCGCAAATGGTGGGTGTGTGGAAATATGAGATATGGTAATTTGACAAATATATCTGATGAAGCTCTGCTCTAGAGTGTTATTACCGACTGTGAGACCGCCGGCCACACACAGGAAGACGAATGTTAGCCGTGCCCGCAGGTTTGGGGTGCGTACATTACAAATATGATCCTTCTAGGAAATTACAAATATACACGCAAATGTCGATGGCGAATGTGCTTATTAAGATATTAACTTATCTTGCTTAATATTTTTTCCACGAAGTTGGTCTAAATTACTGTGCAACCCTTGGGGAATTCTAAAAAATCAAATCATATGATACGGCAAACCTGCTTAGAATTTATTACACCCAAGCCACCATTGCTTTCATGTTACATTTTTCGCCTTCATTCGCTGTTGAGGGCAAATTACTGTTCAACATACTTGTATAACTTCTGATTATTTAAATTGTTTAAAATTTAACACCATGCGATTAACTGTAAACATTCAAAAAGAGGCCATCATGAATCCTTCATCTGTCCCATCAGCCAATCGCTATGACGTGTCTCTCAGCACATCGTAAACTAGTCAGCAAGATGCCATGAACGGCATAAGCAATGTCCTGTTGATATAGATTGTTACGAACGTCACAAGCCATTGCTCTGTCCAATAGTTCCAATTTTCTGAAAAACCGTTGTATTCACATTTGCTCATGTCGAACACAGAATTGTTAATTCTTGACGTGCCATTCTTTCTGCTTTTGGCCAAAAGTAATCCACAAATATATTCCTTTCGCAGCTGGAAGGTTTGTACATAGTCATCATTCGTAAAGTAACTAGTTGAAAAGCTCAAAATCAAAACCACTCTCCAGAACACCATTACCGTGATCATAACAATCATTCTCTACCTAAACCATCGTTACAACAGTTGTAACTTTTGTAAGACCCAAACGATTTGTATCAACGACTCAGAGGTATTATCAAGAGATGAGCACTAAAGCGTAAGAACTTGTTCTTGATTCCAACTGACAAATGCCAGGAAAATAAGTTAAGTCAAATACAATTTGACTTTACATTTGTAAAGGGTTGCCTATGTGGTAGCTTGACGTAGTTATAGTACATCCAGAAAAGGTTAACAAGTTAAGATCAAGGAACAAAGCACACCATCAAGGAATGGTCATGTAACGGGTTGCAGACAGTTTTGAACACACGGCCTTACTGATCACGGGTTGTTCTAGTGCTATGAATAAATGTTTAGGGCTTAACGCTATACTGACATTTCAGTCGTATCGTGGCTGGAACGCTTAAAACAGTTAGGGATTTCCAGATGAGAATAACACATGTAAATTCAAAGGAAGGTACCGGGCGCTTTGAAAAACCAGCGATCTAAAGAAAAATTACGTGGACAGTTTCTTCTTTTCTAAATATTAAGTGTGTGTTCATTTGTTTCATAGAACACTGTTATTACATGTCCTACATATCTGTAAACAACATAAGCTTGCGTCTGATAACATGTGTTTTATTATCTTCAGCTGTTCATTGACTTACTCTCTATCAAAGTGTCTTTGACCGCATTAAAAATTTTCATGTACTAAATAACGTACATTTCATTTAGGCGTAACATCAACAATGATTGCTAACCAAAAATTACCTAATGTTATTCTTGAATAGATGCCGGCAGTGTTGGCTCAAACGAGTGTAGATTTATCACAGGAAGAAGATTACCACGCAAGTAGTTATTACTGGCACGGTGAATCGATATTTCCACACATTCGAAGGCCGGTTTGTTGAGAACAGGGGAGTTGTTCAATGCTGTCAGATGACAATGTGAGGTGTTCCCTTGATCAGGCAAAACCGCTTCTGTATGGTTTGGTAACAAACTGGGAATAACTTTTTGTTTACATCCATTGTCTAATTGGTGTTTAACAATCAGAAATATTTCATTTATAAACAGATAGTCTCTTGCATGGGTAGAGGAAAGCAGAATCCCAAGTGTAACGCATAGGGGCCTGTTTTACGAAGAGGCTGTGACATTTCGTCAAACGTAATTCCCATGGCGGCGTATCTCTACAGTATGTGTCGTTATGGCAATTACGCTTGACATAACCACACTATTTGTAAAATGGGCTCCAGTCGTAGGCACATAACTAAGTAATTTACATTACAAGAAGCGCGAACATAACGTGCAATGCCACTTTGGACGTAAGCAAGTAATCTCCACATTGTCCAACGGTTATTGTCACCGACATCTGGCTAATAATCGGCAAAGTAATGTTAGAAGTTTTGGCCGATACTAAGAATCATTTAACAGCTCGTTTGTCCTGCTGTTTTGAAAGGCAAGCAACAGACTCGCTCCCTATTTTCATTTACAATCTATGGATAACACAAAGGTGATAGTAGGTGTAAACTGCCTCTCTATTCTTAGCTTTTCGCATTAAGGCTCTCCGTAATTGGATTTCTGGTGACTATTCTCACAAACCTTTACGACATTTCTAATATTTTTCTGATAGTTAAATTTAGTCATTTCCTTCAAATCCTATTCTCAGGAGACATTTATTCTGCCTAAATAGCAATTATTCCATAGTTAATAGCCCATTATATCAATACAGGGAGAAACGGCCTACCGACGATATGTATTGGTAGGTTAAACCTTTTACACAGATTCAATCACACACACCTGAGTTGCTGTAATTCTGCATAAAGTTCTCCCAATTGAATTTATATTGATTTGCACTCAGGTCACCGTAGAGAGAGTTCACAGATATATTGTTTTCCATGGCGATTTCCTCTGGCTGACATCTGGATCAGGAACTACTATTACAGAGAGGTTAACTGGGCATTAACCTGTACATTGTCAACGAAACAGACAAAATATATGATTTATTGAAAGTTTGACTATTTGTTAGAGATTCCCCACGATAAGCTATGAATGTCCTGTTTCATATATTTTTATCCCTTCTCGTGCTACTCTTTGTGGAATAGTAACGCGTTAATAAAGGCCTTGTACATGTAGCTGTTTTGGTTCGTGACTCGTTGTGATACGTACAGTACCTAGAGCACCAAATACTAAGTAACAGGGAGAGATTTTAGAAGTGCCGGGTAAAATAAAGTATCAGTAACTCAAAACAGAATGAATTGTTAAAATCTCTTTATAGATCATAGATGGATTATAATGAATCTCTAAAAAATAATTCATATTGTATATGCTTAAAAACTTACGAAAGGTAGGTTCGGCGAAATATGTAGGGAGACAACCCTCTACTTTAGCCACTGAATATAGGTGATGTTGGTCATCCGATCATATTGGCACCCAATAGCCATCATTCGACGTTAGAATAATATGCTGATCTTGATTATTCTTTTCCTCATTTGCGAAATAACAGAATGTCGCCACCGCTTCAGTGGATAAAGTGTATCTTATTATCAATGCTATAAAATAACTTTACACAAATCAGAATGCCTGCAATGATGAAGATATATTAACTTACCATCTTCTTCCTTTATAAAAATACTTATGAAAAATAAATCTCAAAAGGATTCATTGGCCTGTCGATTAACTTTGCCCCAAATACATATAACAATGAGTCCTCGACCTAGTGAACAGTTAAAAATACACAACGATGAAAAGTGACATCAATTGAGACAATAATATTTACAGATATGTCGTGTATCATTACAATGCCCATTTCGAGTTGAGTCCGGATGAAGATCTAAATAATCAAAGGCTGGCTACGTTTTCCATAGGCCATTTGCCTCTAACATTATCGAAAATCGATGATATTTTATCGCTGATAAGCGTGATATGCCCCTGTCATACTTCCAACTAAGAATTTACAGGGAAATGGCGGAAATTACGGGGAACTTAAGCACTTCAGGGCCCTTAGCCAGTCTTTGCGGGACTGGGAACACGCGATATTTTACAGCATTGCGATATTTTCCTCCCAAAAATTGCATAAAAGACGATGACAAGAAGGTGGCGATTGAGGCCGCTTAATAAAGCAATCCGGGCCGTATATATGTCAGGTCGGGAAATTAAATGTGTACCATCAACAGATGATCCTCAGATTATACTTCTGAAAGGCCAAAGCCTTTGCACAAGTTAAAGTTTATTAAATGTGTCGCGCTAAAGTTCCGTGTAGGGAGTCCATACCTTATTGAACGGTTTAATAGGCACCTAAAGGGAATGAAACAGGCAACATACTATTTTCATCCAATAAATGATTCACAAAATGCACACGAGCTTCGGTTTGGATGCACATTTTAAAACAAGATAACAGTATAACAAGAACAGATTAGTACACATCAGAGAAGTGTAAGGTTACCTAGGAGAGGAAAAATGATAAACATATGGCTTGTTCAACTCTCAGACAACAACAGACCTTACACATGATCAAAGAAAGAAACGCGAAGACGCCAGACTAAGTTCAATACATATATTTGGACAAAGTAGACAAACGGTACAACTGACAATAATATACAAACAATACAGATAATTACATAAATATATATATAGTTTCTTACTGATGACAGCGTCCAAATTCGGATGGAATATTCCAGCTTCCGAAGGCAAGTCAGTCCACGTAAATACAGCGTCCACAGTTCTTGGAAATTCTCAAATCGAAGGATGACAGTCCTGTTATTGACAAACAGCAGTGGGCACGGTAAATGGACTATGGTATATATTCATACTTTCCTAGGAGGACGGGTTGACAATAAAAGTCCGTGATGCCGAACTGGCGATGTATGTTTCAGTCCTCGGAAACATATTCAAAGTCACTTTCAGGGTGAACGGGGACGAAATGCACATAATCACACAAAGAGACAAATATAATACAAGCTCCAAAAGAACGCCTCAAACAAAATGGCAAGTCGTGAAACACAAGTTCACAAAGTACTACAAAAATTGACGTATGTCGAATGGCACGAAAGCCGATATCTCCAAATCCCACAAAATCCTTCAAAGTGGACGAGAGTAAATACGAATCCTCTCACGTGAACTTTAGTAAAAGACTGCTCTCAAGTAAAATGACTGCGAAACTTCGTCGCTCATATTTATGAACTAAGAACTAAGGAAAATTTTGTGTGATTGATCGTATGCATGTTTACGAGATGGGTACATCTTTGCAGAATGTACGCTCTATGTACAATGACACCACCCGCATAAACACAGAAGCCTCGAGAACAGGCGACTGAATTCCAGTGCAGTCCACAACGTACACAGAGGGTAAAATGTAGGTCAGACACTGACCCGGTGACCATGAAAACAAAATTAAAAAGATATAATACACTATTTTAATGACGCGGCTGATAACTTAAGGAATAATGTTTGGGTACAGACGTACAAAAAATCAGGTTATTTATCAGCCACTGACATTGCTGAAACTGTCACTTAATGAAGCATTCAATTCTTTCAGCAAACCTTTTATTATATCGTTGATTATTACAATGGTTGCGATACAGTTTACAGTATTATCCGGTTTATGCATTTAATTAAAATAGTCTACCGAACTGTAAACTACAATTGTTGTATTTGGCTGCATTATTTTCCTCATCAATGAGGTCACGGGTACAATTGTAGCACCGCCCAATCAAATAAATTAATCTCAGCAGTATAAATTTATGTGGTGCATATCTTCAGTAATCTAATCAGTTGTATGAAATTTAACACTAAGGCCTTCAAATATATATAATATCATATACTTGATGTCGGTAACGTCTTCATTGCAGTAGCGAACATATTCGTTTTGGTGTTGTAAAAGAGAGGCGAAATATTATAGTTTGATATAAGCCCCTACAGATTGAACCCTGACTAGGGTGTGCCTGATGGACAAAGTGTCTTAAAGTACGTTTCTGTTGGGAAGATATTTTCATTAGGTCCTTTTCGTGACATTTAACTCAGGTCGTCCTTAGGGTGTTGGACATTTCTCTATGTCATCTGTAAAATTTCCCATTAAGTAAGAGAGACTTTAATTCACGAAGTGATTTATTTCGAACAGCGGATTGACAACCCCACCGTACTTACTCGTTTAGCGAAAAGC
Organism: Acanthopleura granulata; assembly: GCA_016165875.1. Lineage (NCBI taxonomy): Eukaryota > Metazoa > Mollusca > Polyplacophora > Chitonida > Chitonidae > Acanthopleura > Acanthopleura granulata. The sequence goes on along the minus strand of JABBOT010000005.1, from coordinate 26,621,869 downwards.
ATACGCGATATTTACCATTGTGAGCCTCAGCAGGATAGGAACTGACAAGAAGTTACATCTAAAATGCCTTGTGTTCTTTTTGTGCTATTAATATAGCACTTGTATCAACACCAACGAAATCAAAACGGAATAAATGGACCTTTAACCTGCAATAACAGGAAGCACAAAGTTGACGTCAACGTTTGAAACTCAACGTCGAGTTTGGATTCCATCGAGTAGATATAGATACTTTACTTCTTTAAAGTAAAAGACTGCTCATTAATGAGGTACTATTCATTAAAAAGTTTACAAAATTTTCTGTTGAATTCTAAAATCCTGTCTGAATTTATATAAAGTCGTTGCTGAATTGTCTTCATTTGAAGTGCCTATAATCTGTGATGTAAACGTTCTGAGTTGACTGTCAATGTAACATGTAATAATATAGGGAAAGAATGTGATATATTTTAATTATAACAAGTACATGTGTGAAGAACACTACAAAATATTGCCAGGTCATTGTGTTGTGGCGGGTGTAAGTTTCTTGATCATTTCATGTTAAAATTTTACATGTATGCCTAAGTGTCAATGAAAACCCTGGCAATAAACTACAGTTTCAGGTGACAGGAATGTTCCGCGCTTGTAACAATTACGTCACAGTCCAGGCAGAATGGTTGTATTTCATGCTAGCTGATGGGCCACTGTCAAATGTCAATTTCCACCGTCGTAAAAATATTTCAGAGAAGTAAATCTAAAATTCTCCAACCTTTCTGACAAACTTAACTTTGAACATGCGCTATCTTTCGGCCTTTATGGAAGACGACATCGAGTTTTTAATGGATCTTTAACATGCGAAAACACGACACGAAAACTCTAAGTCGATTGTTAAAACTCGACGCCGCGTTTTGATTCTGTCGAGGTTTGCTGGTACAATTGCGTATGTGGAGGCTGCATTTAGTTTAAAGAGTATCCTTCCAGAAATAGTTGTACGCTTCTTGTTCAGCCTGTTCCATATGGGTCATTGAACCACTTGAAAACAAACTACTCTCTCCACATGAGCTTTGGTGCCAGCAGAACTTGGAATAACGGCGTTTCGAAGCAAGGCGTCGAGTTTAAATGCAGTTTAAATATGCAAAAAGTAGACGTTTCCATAAACATGAAACGGTTATATCTATTCCAACTCTCGACCAAATGAAAACATTTTAAAACCAGTTAAAAGAACCAAAGCCCAGTTAAAATTCTAAGACCACTACATATATCATAGAATCCGGAAAATTAGTTGTGTATATCCACCATCAAAACAAAACTATATCTTATGATACTGGATGACGGACTTCAGATAGGCTTAATGTACATAATGAAATATGTCATTGTTTGATTCTACACCAATCTTGTTGAGGTTAATATCACTATACTTTTTGATCTCTGTGTATGTACAACTATTCTCAACGTCTTTTCCATGTTCTTGCTTGAATATTTGATATCTAGGTGACAATTCCTCCTGCGGCAACATGTCCACATATAGAGCATGACGAACTGTTACAATGACGATAATGCACATTGAAGGTTGAATGCCACAAATATTGTTCGAGTGAGTTATCATTTCCACTTTTCACCATAAAAATAGTTATGATATTCAACCATTACTGTGCTATATTTTATTTTTATTTATTCTTTACCAGTATATACTGTTTTGGGGTTTAAAGAAGTTTTAGGAAATATTTTAACTTCAAATAATACACTATATTCCTCGATAAGCCCAAAGGCAATACAAAGGTATGGAATGTTAAGAAATGGTCATTTGTTTTTCATTCTATCATTTTTGGCATCAGAAAAATCCAATTTGTATGTTTTTTTTATTCTACATGTAAATGCATGTATATAGAGGCTGCAAATCATTAGTTCCTTGTGGAAGCTATCCTCTCGAACAATAAATAACGTTAAGTAATATGGCAAATATGAATACAAGCCTACATATACAAGTGTGATCATTGGATTAACGTTTGGCATTACTATAAATTTAGCCCACAATATTTGATTTGGATGGTATTGGTACAAAAGATTTCTGCCTCACTTCTATTAATAATGCAGTGCAGAATGAATGCGCGATGAACAGTCAATGTACATTTCAGAACCATAAATTCTTCCATTCAATGACCATCGGAGATGAAAGAAAAGAAGCGTTTCGAGAATTTAGAATTGGCACTTATTTTGCCGTCGAAACCATTTTCTCTGTGAATTTGTAAATATTTATAGGGTTTAGGTTAAATTGAGTGTTAGAATGTCGTAAAGTGCTGCCCACCAGGAAATGCCAAACCCAAAATGAAGCAAAGCTCGGGGAATGCACGGAACGTCACTCGTTTGCTTAATAACTCCAAGAAGTTAACTTTATATCAATTTTCGTGTTCCCATTACGGTAGGTTTGATTCATCCATTAGAATGCTATAGGACTGGCACTATGGCTCTGTGACTGGATTTTTATAGTATATAACACAGTGGAAAATGCCAGAGGTACATTCTATTTCTATCCTTGCTTTCTCTAATTACACAAAAATTATTATTTTCAATTATTAATATTTTAGTAAAGCATCTTTAAACAAAGGAAAACACTGATGAGTTTTGTTTTTCTGAAATGACTCTCAAACAAGACAGTGGTCACAGACACGAAAATAGTGTAAAGACTGACGATACAGGATCTCTTTACATATATTTTTAAATGTGCAAAGGGTTTGCCCACAGATATTATTCTGGCAAGCCAGGGGAGACAGTATATGGTCACCTGTTTTTACTCTATGAAATGAGTGTACCTGAGTTTTACATGTACCATTCTGGCTTAAAGCTACTTGCTTTAATACAATAGACACATAGTGAGTTCCATTTACAAGAGTAGATGCTAAAAATACATGGTGATCTAGTGGAATTATGTGGTACCTTTAAGTAATAGACTCTGCCTGACCCAGGCGTCAATGATATATGGAACGTTGTGTTTGATACTCCTGATATAAACTGGCAGAGATCTTTTGCTTCTTTAAGGGTTATCTAGGGGACTGTTATAATATGTTACGAGGCAAATATTTGAAATGAATAATACACTCCTTCAAGTATGAGTTTTCGATGTCGGTTCGAACATCGTTTTCAAACCAGTCAATGTCGTTGTCATAGGTTTGAAGAGATGTTAATGCTGTACCGAAACATCCCTTACAATAACTCAACACCCCTATTAATGTGTTTTGCTTGTAAAACCAATTTAAGTTGAAATGTATACAACAATGACATCTTTGCGAAGAAAAAGTCTGTACAACATTAACATTAATAAAACAAGAATATCAAAGATTTTTAAGGTATTGTCTACTGAATAGTAAGCCTAGTTTGTTGGCCCCGGACAACTGGCCTTTGATTAAAAAAGCTGCGTGTTCCAATCCAGCTGTGGCCGATTTAATTCCACTGTGTGTCAAGACATTTATCATGTTCGTGGAGTGGTGATGTGTTTGCCCTGGCAGTGCCGTCAGCCGGGCAGTGTCTGCTTTCCAATAGACACATAGAAGGCTTGAAAAATTACTTTTAAACGAATTTATATTCGTGTAAATTTATTTTTTTTAAGCATTCATGCATTTCACAACTTAAGCTTTACAAGTAGCTGTAAGTGTGAAATAGCACTGGGAACGGCACTAAGGTGTCAGATGTATCTATACACATCGCAAATCAGACACGTTATTGAAATAATGCTTGTTGACCACAGCCTTGTAGTACCTCCATAACAGACTTCGCCTCAGTATGATGGTAAACCAAGGGGTGACAGGGCTAGGCTTGCAGCCGTGATGGATATATCCCATCGCTCTTACTTGACAAGTAGTTCGGGATGAAAATAACCTCTGTAAAAATCGACTGGAATTATTCAAAACCAAGATGACCAGCATGAATATCCGTTCGGGCAGAGGTAATGTAAGATTACTGACTTGGAAACCAGCATATTGTCGTGAAGAATGTGCGCGTGTGGAAAAGTAATACATTCACTATTTTTGATCGCGTTATCTCTCTACATTCATCTCATTAATGCGTCCTGCTTTTTTCCCTAAGATTTGGTCCATTGACGTCCAACTGTGATTTGCCTTGGTTAGATCTTTTTCTGACATGCCCCTATGGAGCAGCCCAGTGAATGATCGGTAATGTATACTGTGTTCGCAAGATCTGCCCTTGACCAGTTTTAATTTGCATGACAATTGTTGTGACTTGCAGGCTCAGTTCTGAATTCCATCTTGTTGCTGATTTAGTGGAGAAACCATACCAACCCTCAATATTCCAAAGCCTGTTCCATCTAGAACAATCATGTCAGCACACGATATTCTGCTTGCTCAATATGCCTTTGCTCATATTGGTGACGAGTCATATCGTTTAACACATTGGGTCGAATCGTCCACAATATAAGCTGTTTGAAAGGTATTTATTCAAGCACATTCTGAAGGCATTATTCTGCATAGACTGACATGCAGAAAGGTCCAGAAACTTAGAAAACCGTAGGATTACATTATTGTGCCAAAAAGAGCTACAAACCACTGATATTGGCCAGAATCTAACGAGTGGCTAGAGACAATGGCTAGAAAGAAAATACTCATCCAGAGCCCTGTACACTGATGGTGTCAAGGCTGCTGAACAATATTTGAGGAGAGTCTGGAAATTAAACGGACCTGTAAGAGATTAGGACAATCTTGTTTTGTACTGCTAGAGTATCATAAGTATATATTTTGTATTCAATGATAAGCTGTTAACCTGGAGTATTTTTATAATTCATAGTTTAAGGAATTACCATATTGCAAGCCGAGGTAAATTCTCTATGCGCCATTTGTTTCATCAAACAAATTCTCTGGATTTGAAAGGCGTACATTCTTGCTTATGAAATAATGTGCGTATTAAAATGTGCTTTTTTGATCGAAAACATTGCTGTTTCATAAACATAATGTAATAACGTGGAGCCAGTAAATAATTTTATTATAGTGTTAGATGATTTGACGTAGACTGTAGACGGTTCGACCTATTAAAATGCTTTAGACTATTTGACGTAAGTTATTAGATAGCTTGATGTAGACGAGTTGGCAGTAGGTCGATATGACCTGTATTCATTATAATTCGGGAATAACCATATTAACACTAAGAAATCCAAGGCGTATTGTATCTTTGCTTTTACTCGGGGAGAAACCATATCCACATTCAATACCCCAAAGCCTATTCTATCATGGCTCTTAGTTAGAGTCTGTTATCATAACATTTGGATTGTAGTGTGTGGCCTGGCATCTAGATTGTATGTATGTATTTGATTTGAGTCAACGCCGCACACACGTCAACACGATCAGGTTTATGTGTTAAGGGAGCGGCTCAGGAAGCTATACTAAATATAAATGATAACCCACTGCCACATTCTTCTGTCAACTTGCCGTGAACCTTCCGTCTATTCTATGCTCTATTAAATATAAATCGCTAGGCAGATACTTGGTATATGGCAATATATAACAGTTATAGTATTTTCCTGGTATTCATAATTCCGAGTGTCAATGCCACATCCGTACCTAAGCTCAGACTTCTATAGTCGTATATTGGCCCGTAGTGATAACATATTGTCGACCTCACTATTTTGGGGTTCAACATTGCCTTAGCTGCAGCTTTTTATACATTTGCGTCTGGTATCTTATTTATTTATTTTAATAAGTGAGAAAGTGAGAAATCTCGTCAATGGAGGTGTTCAAAACCGAACACTTGATCAGGTGGCACACTCTGGTGACGTCATTGGCTAACAACTATAACAAGTCTGCGCGGATTTTATGGTCATCGGATGTATAAAAAAATGTAGTTTTGAGCGGAAACGACAATGTGATGGTTGGCAAATGGACATGTTTAACCAGTGAAATACAACCTGCTTTCAATTTACCTCAGTTAGGGTTTTACTCTAACTGCAAAATGTTGGTGCTTAAAAAATTTCTTTCTCCCACCTCCACCTACATTTCGCTAAGGCATAATCATTCATTCTCCTTCCTCCTAGGGCCTTGCCTCGGGCAGAATTATATAAACCTGCCGTGCTCTTAATTGCAAATTGTAACACTACAATCTCTCAAATTACTGTGCAGTCATCACGTTTAATAAAAAATGACAATTAACATCACAGAAAAACAAATAGTCTTGGAGACTCATAGTCTATGCATACAATGTAAAGGACTACAGCATTGAGGGGAAAACCAGAGCAAGTATTTCAGCTTCATACACGCTGAATAAACCTCGTTCTTTAATATTTGGAGCTTACCCCAAATCATCTGAAATCAACCAAACTCGAAAATGAAGCAGTGGAACAATAGTGGTAATATCTTTACTTTTGAATTCTATGTTTTGTTATACTCTTTTACAGAGCCTTCGGATGTACGAGGAAGGGCTTTGACTCCTCCATTCATATCGACTAAGGGCGTAAAAGTTATTCAATGTATACGAAAGAGAATGACCTACAGCGTTTATCTCCAGCGTTTGAGATTTCAAGAAAGGCACTTAAGCTGCAAATGTATTTTCCGACATACATATCCTTCGAAGAGAAATTCTAAGATCTCCTATCGCCAGCAATCAATTTATAAGCTTTAGTGACAATGAAACCTTTAGCAAGCTCGAGGGACTTCATCAGCTAATGGTATGTTTGAGTTCCTGAAAAGCGACGTTCATGGACGAAGGCCGCACTCACATAAAATCTACCTGACTGCAGTCAGGAATAAAGGATTCAAGCAGAATATCATATACGTCTTTTCGATTGCCACTTTTAAATTTTTTTCAAAGTTTGCTTTAATAATGGTGAGTGAATCTTGGTAAATGAACGATTAGAGCGCCGTTGGAGTTTTGAAAACCACAGCTGCCTCCGGGAAACATGAGTCGCTAGCCGAGGTAATAAATCAAACCGGAAAACATTGGCACATAGTTGGCCCAATGCTAACTTTTTCTGTGCGCTTTGACAGCGATATTATCTTACATGGATATGAGTTATTGATTCAAAGCAGTGATTAACCCTGCTCTTCCCTCCCCCATTCCTCATCTGATCGTGCCAGTGACAGCTAATCTTCCAGCTCTCGGATCCCCAGAACAAGCATCTATTAACGACCAGTCAAAGGTGGTCAAGTCTGGAGACCTTGCACGGAATGTTTCTTGTAAGCCAGAGACTAAAATGCTGCCTCAGTAGCCTCCAGTTTAACCTTGAGCATATTGTGCTCTTTAATCGCTGTCCTATGAAGGCTGGATCACCATCCCGAGGAAAGGTTTATTGATTGTGGATTGAGTAAACTGACTAATCAGCGGACAAGAATGTGTTTTACCTCGAGCCGAATAAAGAGCCCAAATTATCTTAGCATTATTGATTTTGACGACAAATGAGAAACAATTAAACCCTTAGGTCCACAAGGGGACATCAATGACGTGCAAAAAAAAATGAAAGGAATACCAGACATCCATGAAGGAAAGTGTGTGAATGGATTGCAAAAAGTTGAAAACAAAGGCTACCCGCTCAGCGTCTGAAAGTATCGTATCTGCCTGTTTATGCTGCAGTGAACTAAATAGATTAGAACTCGCCACAACACAGACAGTTGAAAACTTCTTTTATTATGTTTGTTCTACAGTGGTATATATTCAGTTCAACAGAGATGAATTGTAGAATTCCGAATAGTGGAGTGTGAATGACCATGGTAGGAGTATAAAGTCTAAAAAGATCAGGATACTTTTCTCTAACAGAAACCAAGCATCGATATGGAACATCTGCGGGTATGTATAACATGAATAAAATGCACTAAACCCCGTTTACCTGTGAATTAACAGATGAAAAAATCTAGCGCGGTGTCAGAAGGCCTAACACAATCAGTATTTATAGTGAACAGTTTACAACAAAACCGCTGTATTTTAGCACACGGAATTTGCTAAACACTCAGCGTTAAACAGACATCGTTATAATTCTTGTTGTGTTATTACTGCTGACCTCCCTACAATTAGATGCTGGCACATCACTGAGCGGCTCACTGTAGAATGTCCCCAGGGCAACTCCCAAATCTATAAAACATTCTCTTACTAACGGTTTATTTGTCTGCTTTGGGATTATGGAAAGGAGGTCAGCGAGCTGGATTTCACGGCGTCGGGTCATTGGACATACAGTAGTGGTCTCTAGTAAATCCTCCAATACAAATCTCTGTCAGTCAGCACTTCTCTTTTTAAACGTGTGACACACTAACGGTAACATTTCTGCTAGATTTAGAAAAATGTTTAAAAGCTTATTTCCCACCGCTATGACAATGCTATCTTGTAAACCCCTTTTAAACATTCATCTTAAGTTAGGAAGCAAGTCGTTAATAATCTGTATGATTGGTGTTTCACTCCATACTACATAAAGGAATAGAACACTTCAACATTTTTTTGTACAATATTTGTACCACATGAGAGTCCTGGACCTCACACAATGTGCTTATTTTCATGATTATTTCGGCATTATCAAGATAATTGTAGTCAGCCGGTCCTGAGAGTGGATATATTTACAGTGATAGTTTGACTGTATCACCGTGCCAAAGACTAGACAATGATCTTACAGCATAGAAAGTAAAACCAGAGCAGCGACGATTGTTTGATACTTGGCAAATTGTCACCCATAATCGGGTGAAATAGGGCCTGTTGTCAGTTTACATCAGTTAGGTTTATATTCTGACTGTTCGTGTGCTTAAATAGTAGTAATTTACCCACCCACCCTGACTTAAGCAGACTTGGGTATAAATAAACGCTGTTGTAAACTGTAATTTCTGCTTCTGACTTCTTGCACTTTGTGGATGACCCCAGGAATGTCGTCTTGGGAATATTACTGCTTTGTCCTGAAGAGTTATTTCCCTTAAACCGCCTTCACACCCGGTATGGTCATGCTCAATGAGTGCGGAGGACTGGTTAAACATCGCGTGTCTAGAGTTTACAATTCCTGTGGTGTCATCTTGCATTACACAGAAAAAGTCGAGTGAAAAGCAATGATCTGCTCCGCTGAGGCCTTCAATTGCTGGATGCTTGATGAGCAAGCCATCCACTTTTCAAATATTTTATTGCATTTCAGATAGGCACAAATAGTCTAGACCGGGTATACACTGGACAATTAAGGGATCCTTACTTAAGCGTCCTACAAAACAAGAAGACCACATAGATACATCTACCAAAAACCATAAAAAAATTAATGTTGACCTGATGAATGACTCATTTATTGTCGCCTGTTAAAATGACTGATGAAGACAACAGGTCTGCATGTTATTTTTTAATCTGCAAATTCTCTTCCTTTCAAATTAATATATTGGTGATTATCATAATATGTAATGTCACTGACTGATGGTTATTACCTTCCAGTTTCGGGGAAATATGTTCCAGTTTCTGGAAATATTCTCAAAATTAAATGTCATTCACTTTGGGTTAAAATGTTTTAAGGTTATTGTTATTTTTCTGTACCTAATGAGAAGTGATTAACGCGCCAAATTTTAGGTTGATAATCACATCTATGAAATTGAAGTTAAGAATTGTGTGGTTTAGGGTTATTAAGTAACTTGGTACTTGAATATTGGGATCCCTGGAAAAGCTTAAATTAATTTAATTCTAACGACAAAACTGAACACTCTATGACGCTTAACATATAGCAGACATCGTCAATGTAAACAATCCTAGTTTTGAGAATTTGCGGAGGTTTAACCGATTTAGCATTGAGAATGGCTGACATGCATTGTGTTTCAGCCACTGAATTATTGAGTCCAGACAGTTTACTTTACGCTGTGTGTAAATACGTGCACTGTTGATAGTTATTCCTGTGGCCCTCAACAAAAGAGGTAAAGTAGGAGGCACAAGAAGCAGAACGCGAGCTTTGTTTTAACAGGGGATTAACAATGTCTCGCCTGTGGTTAGGTAATCGCGCATGCGCTCTCCAGGTTAGTAACTTTGACAAGTGTTTTAAAAGGTCGGGAGTCGTTCATTGAACTAGAGGGTCTGCTACACAGTGTTATGTAATAATTTTAACCAGTAATATAATACCCACCGTGTGATATAATAAAAATTTCCTTGTAATGTATTATCACCGCGTAACGTAATAAATAGTGCCGTGTGATGTAATAAACCAGTCACTGAGTAAAAAAATTCCGTGTAATTTAATTATCAATTTTACAACGGGTAGTGTAATAAAAAATTTACGTGTCAGATAACAACGAGGCACCTCTTCTCCGCTTTAACGCATTTTTCTGAAATTGGAGATCGGCTTTCATGGCATTCGACGTTTTTAATGTTGTACTCCATTTTTCTGTACGTATAACTTTGTGAGCTAGTGAAAAACCTGTGTGTGCGGTGAATTACTACCACCGGACTCTCTCACGGTAATCTGGGCAAGAGTGTGCGCTAACAGGTCCTGTGTAGAATCAGCTTGAAAGAAACAAAACCAACTCACTGAAAATACCTTGCAGTTAAATACCGGTTTATTGATAGAAAGGAAAGAGAAAGAAAGAAGGGGACAGGTAGAAAGAATGCTCAATCTCCACACGCCAGTTTGAGTGACCTAAACTGTGGTAAGGGTCTTGCGTGCTGTGGACATCCGAATCAACCTAAATATGGAGGAAAGTGGGTGGAATAAAGGCTGCTGTGGAAGTGCACTTGCTAACTCTTCGGATGCCCAGGGAGAAAGAGCGCGGTTTTAAACGCGTGTAAAAATATTGCAACAAACAAACTTGAGAAGAGATGCATCACTTATAAAGTCAAATAACATAAGTGAAAAATAACACAGTGAGCAATGCACATGGTTATCCCTATACTCACAGATAAAGTATAACCAGGCAAAGGATGATTGGACTTAACAACTGACTGACATTTGCTTTGGACTGGTAAACGACTGCGACAACAGCAAATTGCAAACAGCCGAATTATATATGGCTGAACTGCAACGTCGCAAAACAACGGGCCCGCGTCACCCGGAACCAAAGCGGTATAAACAATTAGCATCAGCAACATTGGCCAGTGTTGCAAAACATATATGCTATTATACCAAGATTACAACCTAGAGATGGTTGCACAGTACTAGTTGTCCCTGCATAGACAATTTAAGTAGCATATGTCAGCAGCGCCTCGTCCAATCATGCACATAGTAAGTACATACACATACTTATAGAATATATACAATTGAGGATAGACACTACACACAACATAACAAACATGTATACCAGGGACATGCTATTGTATAATGATGTGGAACTTAAACCCTCAAAGAAACAACATGCATTTACACCTGAAGAATATCTATAAATGTCATATCCTACAAGTGAATGACAAACAAATCCCTAACAATATGTGATCAGTGAAGAAAAATGCAATGAATTTATGTCTCGTCTTAAGTATGTGAGTACGTATAAACAACTGGGCACATGTGGAACATGGCTAATACATATAACGCTAGTGTGGATAAAATAAATGTTGTGAATATGAAATAATCTGAACATATATTCACCTATCACAGTATTGGAACAGTGTGCATGACTAGAGCCATCATATATATCATCTAAGCCAGCTTGGCCACATTGGATCAACATGCTCACAACTTAGTAAAGAAATTTCATCAAATCAAGGCTAAAAATCATTACAAAGTAATAAAGGATTTATCCGCATTACTGCCAATGATAAATGAGGGTATTAATATGTAAAGAGAAAATAATAAACTTGCGATGTGATGATGTAGACATTTGAGAGCTGTTTGTTTACACGCAATGGGGGCAGCCATTTTGTCATGTGACCCAAACAACTCAGAGAGAGGCTCGGAGCCAGGCGCTGTTCAGAGTCCTAGATTTAATGACTGCCAGATGTGGGAAGGAAATTTATGGCCTTAGTGAACATCCAGCCACTCCCACACACTGTCCCCACAGGGGTGTACAGTGGCCAGAGTTGGTACTGGGGTTTTCACTTGTGTTTCGCCCATTGCTGTTTTGTTTGTCTCTTTGTTCGATTACGTACATTTCATCCCAGTTTACCCTGCAAGTGACTGTCATTCCATACTTTGCCTTTATCTGTTTTGTTTTTGCATGTTGCTACCATTTGTCTATGTTGCTCAAATATATGCATTGAACTCAGTCAACCGTTTTCGTGTTCCTTTGTTTGATCTTGTGTAAGGCATATCACTGTCCGAGAGCTGAACAAGCCATTTGTTCATCATTTTCCTCTCCGATAGTGGTACCCTTACAAGTCTAAAAATAAAATTTGGTCATCGAAGAACTATTATCCGGAAAATGCCCGGCTTGACAACCTCTTTCAGAAGTGATCGGATCAGAAGCCCAAAGTACCCTCATGTTTGGACGGAAATTCAGCCAGAGATGTGATAGCTTCAGTATTTCAAGACTGGCTTGATGTGAGAACTGAAATTCACTTCAAGGAATGATTCCTTTGCAAAACTGACTTGGTATATGACTGAAATTCACTTTAAGAAGAGGTCGAATCAGAAATCCAAACCGACCTGGTGTTTAGACTGAAATTCACTTTAAGAAGTGTTTGGCTCAGATATATAAAACAATCTTGGCATATATGAACTGAATTTCACTGTTATGAAATCCTAAACTGGTTTGGATCGAATGATAATTCCATTTAACTGAACTAGTATAAATGCTCATTGCTTCAGCCACTGTATTGTGAAGTTAGGATCGGAAACCCAAACCTGGCTTGGTCTGTAGAATGAGATTCCTGTTAGGAAGGTGTAGGATCAGGTAATCCAATGCTACCCTGGCTCTCTTGGTCATTCACTTTAGAGTTTCACGTCTGGGTGTGGAAATCATCCGCGTTCTGAGGAATGATTTCATTGTGGATCCAAACTTGAATTATGGCTATTATTCTGAACCCTGTGTCCTATCATGAACGTAGAGAATTTGCACTATTGGCTGACAGTGCAAAAGGTAGCTTTGCTGACCATCACTAATTAAGATTGTACTCTCATCATGCTGTGTTTCATGTTGAAATTTATCATTGAAGTTTCCATTTGAAATCCATTACGAACCTTACTTTTTAACAGTTCAATTATCCCTAGGATATAGCCTACATACACCCGTGCCTCCATGCAGCTACCAGAAGATCTTTAGTAATCAATACGTGCAGTCATACCGCTCTGATTACACTAATCGTCATACTAAAGATAATAATAAGATTCGGGGATTCTTTATCGTTTTTCCAGCACTTAGTGTCTAGTAATTTTACCATCCATAGAGATCTATTAGTTTCTCTAGAGACCTCTGCTCTACGGTACCATTTGATTACTCCCAGGTTTCCGCACATTCGAGTGATAGTCTACATTCTACTTGGGTCAGTATATAACTTATGTTTATTTGGACTGCACTGGGTCATTTTTGCATCTCAGATCAGACTGGCGTATACCACAGTAGGCTTTGAAAAGATTGTCAGCAATTTAAAGCGGCACAAATACAACTGAAACATTCTAATACCATTTCTTGCCCGGTAAACATCAGACGTTACAATTAGTGGGATGAGGCTTTATTTAAGAGTCACACAAAACATGAAGACTTCTAAAGCCATTTCTTGTTCGGTATAGACGGAAGAATAAGGGGAGAGGTTCTTCGTGAGAGTCATACAAAACATACGACTTCAAACGCCATTTCTTGAGCCGTATAGACAGACGAATAAGGGAGATGCTCTATTTAAGAGTCATGCAGATCTTGAAGACTCCATATTTACCAAAGAAAAACAGGATGTATCACTGATAAGTTGAAAGGCTACAATGCGTACGGCTTTTCCTTGTGTTACAATCTATTGTTGAGCATTTTGAAAATAACATGCACAAGATTTTCTTGAGATATGCTAAGAAAAATTCACAGATTTCCCAGACAACAAGAAAACCAGAAGTTTTGCATTAGGTTGAGAAATAAGATTGTACCTTAAATCTTTGAGACTGAAAGGTACACCAAGATCATGAAGCTCAGTCCATAGATAGATCCCAGTAGGGCTTGTGACCATTACCACGAGCATCCGTTAAAAACGGAAGTTTAAATTTCCGATGTGTTCAGATAACCCAATCTATCTGTTTTTAAGCGAACTAAAATATACGAAGCAATGAAATTAGACAAACGCACCCATTAAAGGGATTGAATAGAAGTTGTTTGCTACAACTGGAATTGGTGTGATTTAAAATTCACTGATTCAGCCCATGCAATTTGTGTTACAAGATGCATTTTAGCTGTACCCGATAAGTGTAGACTTGCTCCTTTTAATACTTCGAATTTCTCCTCGTGAGTGAAGAGGTTGAGTTCTGGACAATGAAGTTGTATGGCATATATATTATGGTTATTAGCTTGTATGGACGAGTTCTGGGGACATGGGAAGCGGCGAGCTTCTGGGGCTCTTCCCAGCGCCAGGACCAATCCATACAGAGCCATACAAGCCAATAACCTGCTTATTATACATCCACTTAGTTAAATACTATATAAATATCTGTCAGCTGTCAAGAAAAGCTCGTAACTTCTTAAATGTCCCATGTCAGGCCAAAACGTCCCGTGACAACATTGCTTTTCATTCCGTTCTCGGTGAAAGCAATTGCAATTTCATGATGTCGCCGAGAAAATTAAGTAGGTCAGTGTTGTGACATTACATGTGTCCAATATTTGTAAGTTATATACCGTTGTGTTGTTTGGCTATACGAGGGAAAATATTAATCTTTGAGACGAAATGTTAGGCCGTATATCCACACTGGTATAACGAATTTATGAAAATGAAAAGCAATCTGGACGACTTTTGTTAAATAATACCGGTACTTCGGCTAAAGCACCACCGTTTTGACTGAGGCTTTGCCACTGACTGTGCGACAGAGCCAATGAGCTCGGTTCGGAGCACTGATTGCGCAAACAAAAAATTCTTGCCATAAATCGACTGCTGGATAATCATTTTCGATTCAGTTTGCAAGGGTTTGCAATTTAATTGTCTCAAAAAGACGCTATGAGAAACTTTTCTACATGCTGCTGTTATTTACTGTTGAATTAAGAACTAAAGAAAATAAAGGCAAGAAAAGTTAACTTACTGGTACATTGTTGAAAGGTTTTGGTATCGGCCGACGCGCGCGCATTCTTCACTCCGCGCGTGCGAATAATTATACCAGTTGCTGGAACTTTCCCTACTCGACAAGGACATAATGCTAAAGATAGGTTCTGTAGTTATACGCTTACTTATAACATCAAGATGTAATTGATTTCTCTATTTGACAGGGATTTCACACCATACTCATGAATATATCAGTTATGCGACGGCGGGTAGCATTGTGATGAAAAGAAAGCGGAAAATCCACAATCATCCGCAGGTTACCCACAGACCTTCCCATGTACGCCGGAAAGGTCGTCAGCAAGAGTTGCACTTTAACTCACAGCGACCGCATTGATGAGACCAATCAACTCCAGGTTATTGCGCTGGGTTAGCTTGCTTGCCCCTTACAATATCGAGAGATTGTTCCTCTACAGGCTGTAGTTTTGATACACATGTATATAAGTTGATGCACTGTTTGGTCAGCCGTCTAAGTGTTTAGATCTAGCCTGGCGTTGTCAGCTTATCATGTTGATAGGGTCAGGCATCCATTAAGTGTGTAACATTAAGTAGAACGTCTCCGTGGAGGAGATGACTTATTCCCGGAGAGGACGATCCACACAGACTGGCTGAGACTTTCATGTCTTGTGCTTTAGGTTAAGTGTTTTTTGGACAGGAGCTGTGTTCTTGTTGCTGCCAGAAACATCATTTGGTAGGAAAATATTACTTACGATCAGAATAGAATTTCCTCAACAGTGTCGAATGTGTCCACAAATTACACAGATGATGAGCTGCAGACCAGTCAAGCGAAACAATGTTTATCCATTTCAGCAATCCCATTATTTAGCCGAACAAGGCTGTCGAAGATTGAGTCTGTTTTCTGTTTCGTCATTGTTCTTGAAATACCTGTCTAGACCATTTTTTTGAAATACAAAAGAAACTGATGCCTTTTCATCTTTGCATAAGACAATAAATATTTGACAGGCTTTTAGTCTACAAACCGATCATGACATGTCCTCTGCTGTTTTTGTCCTTATGTCTGGCGGAAGACTGAATGCTTGAAGACATTTTTTTTCTTTGTTTGCTTCTGGAGTTTGTATATATAAGACGATTATAAGCAATGTGGTTAGTTCAGAACAAATGTTTGGTGAGCGGAATATTTATCAGAGACTAAATGTAATGCTAGATGTTTTTATTTATTGGCCATCTAATGTCGGCTCAATAGCCATGTTTCATTATTCTGTTATACTGTTTCTTCAGCTTCACAATTAGTAGGGTCCGTTATATAACAGAACTGATCATTTAAAGCGAACAATAACAGAGCAGTTTATGCATGCAAGTCGTTTTTAAACTTTAATTTCATTTGAATATACATGTAACATGAAAACTTTGAATGGAATAAAGGCAAACTAAAACACCTGGGAGGTATTACACAGAGGTTGTGCATGTGTCAAAATGATATTTTGGGTTGCAACCTTGACTTCATTTTGTTCATTTTTGGAACTTTGACTGTTCATAACAGCATAAACCTTAGTATGAATCAGCGGAAATTTAAAACGCTTCTTTTGTAAATTATCTCGGCATAATATTCATCTACTGCCACACATTTCCTTGATTTCCTCGCAAACGCTACTTGGTTTTATCCCCTGTAATCTCTATGATAAAATGCGCTTATGTGCCAGGAGGACGCTTTCTCGTAGGGAGTACTTTAATTGCAAGGTGTAGTCTTATTTGAGTCATGGCATAAATAGTGTTCTATGCAACTGACTGAAGGGGCGTTTAATATACTTTCATGGGACGAAGAACGAATTAACAAAAAGAAGGCAAGTCATAATATATGCAAATGTCAAATACTTTATCAATTT
Source organism: Acanthopleura granulata (assembly GCA_016165875.1). Lineage (NCBI taxonomy): Eukaryota > Metazoa > Mollusca > Polyplacophora > Chitonida > Chitonidae > Acanthopleura > Acanthopleura granulata. The sequence continues at coordinate 26,604,968 of JABBOT010000005.1, read as the reverse complement.
ATCATCATGTTGATGACACCATTCGAAGCAAGACGCTACCAAACAAAGGGGTGTTCAAAGGCGGTAAAGTACATCGACATTTGTTGATCTTCATGGTGGTTTACAGGCTGGTCAGCCTCGCCTGAGAGCTTTTCAGCACCCTGGCGTTGCCCGCGATGCTGGCTTGATTTTGCTGTTGAGCCCATCCTGTTGATGACATCTCGCATATATCATGTATCTTGCATTCTTCAAGTTGGTTGTTGTTGTTGTTGCGTTTTTTTTTTTTTGTTTTTTTTTTGGCTGAAGTTTTGGTCATGGCTTGAAAAGGGAGAAACCTCGCGTTGAGCAATGTGATTCATGATTTTCAGAGATTTTCTCAATGAGTGTCAAATGGTGTCTACAGGATACAGAGAGAATGAGCCTTATGTAAGTACAGCGGTACATGAAATGTTGATTTTAGCAGTCCAGTTTTTAGCTATACATTGACGGGGTGTAAGCCTGTTTATTTGTCTCATAACCGTTCTTTGAATATTAGTCCAGATCTTTGTTAGAGAGAAAAATTGATTGCTCTTCGTAATTTTGTTGTCTCAGAATAATTTTTGTCTTCTCTTAAAACCGTTAGGCAATACAACATTATTCCTTCACGGGCAATGCGTTTATGTTGGACGACTCTTGGCTGCTGTTAAGAGAGTCTGGCATTTGAACGGATACTGACGCGTCCCGCGACATGTCCATCGTAAATATGCCCTAACCCTTCCTTGGTAGTCTTTCACCATTAATTTGAGTCCTAAAAATAAAAAGTCGCACGGTAGAGATAAGATAATAATTGAATTTTTTAAAAAGTACATTTTTTACCTAATTTTGAAATACCAGCAAATAAAAGTTGGGACCGAAGCGATATAAAAAAAATATAGAAGAATCACTCTTACTAATTGTTCTTCGAAAGTCTTCACGAATGTGTTAAATTCACGCTGACCGCCTCAGAAGCCTGGTGGTTGGATCGAACGCCCTGAGGTAGGGGTCATACCAAAGATCTCCTGATCTCAAGCGCCAGAGTAAATTACCAGTGTTTCGGGGTAGTTTGCAACGCACATATGTGCACAAAAAATTTTGGTTCACTTAATAATATTTTCAGTATAGTGGGAATTTCCCTAGAAAAATGCGTCAAAATCTCGAAGTCCACTGTTGACCTTATTTTCAGTCCAATACAACAAAAAGTGTAAATCATATTACTCGTCTTTTTCAAAGACATGTTGTGTAGTAGTTGTAGTTTACATTTAAAGACGTTGTCTGCATGAAAATATTATAACTCAATAGGTGGGACGATTTCCCATCTAGATGCATGGGGTCCTTTTACAATGAGTAATTAGAATATCTGGCCATTTGTTTGATGATTGTGTTTAGCTTAACCTTGGCGGCTAGGAGATGTATATGCGTCTTCTTGAATAAAACCACCCCACAGGTGTAAGATGTCTGCCAGGATGCCTAGTCGGTACCTTATACAGCTGTCTACGTACACACAGATCAAGAAGAGCATTTTGAGGTACCATATAAGAAAGGCACACATAATTTCTTAACTAAAACATCAGCCTTTCTGACGCGCAAACGGACAGCTGTTTATAAAGGTATGTAACCCCTGTCACAGTTTCTTAGGGGTTGTCTCCCTTATACTGCGCTCTCGGCCATGTTACACACGTCGGATTCTTCACAACGTGACATTGTTGCGGCTTGAGCGTCGCCGTAACTTTTGACGCCTTGAGTTGGTGTCACCATTAATCTTAATACAGGCGGAAAAATTATACTCATATAAATAATCTCTTTGGACAGCATGTTGTCGGAAAATAAACCAGGTGTTTCTTTGAACGGTAAGCCTATACATGAGATGTGTCACCATTATGTTTATGAATGAAACATGTAGGTGTGTGCATGCGATCATGAGGCAACATTAACTGACTTCATATTTTGCCAGTACTACTGCCCTAAGTTGTGTACTTTTCACGAGGTCATTTTGTGACATTGGTCCGTATTTCTCATTTCATGGCTGGATTAAGCAAAACTTTATATTAATGAAAAAGCTTCAATGGGATCTGTAATTCATCCCCATGCTTAGCTGACCAGCAGGAGGCATAGTGCCCATCGTCAAGGCAATCAACACAAGAGATCGACAACAGTCGCTACAATTTATAGCAGTGGATACTACTTTTAACTAAATGGAAGTAAGTCATTCTTATATTGGTTTCTCTGCTGTCTTGTGGTTAGTGCAATAAAATGACCCAAGAGCCTCTCACCAATGCGGTCGCTGTGAGTTCAAAACCAGCTCTGGCTGCTTCCTCTCTGACTGTACGTGGGAAGGTCTGCGGATAGTAGTGAGTTTCCTCCGGGCTCTGCCCATTTTCCTTCCCCATAATGCAGGCCGACGTCTTGTAACTGAATTTTTTTCAACACGGCGTAAAACACTATTCAAATAAATAAATAAATAAATAAATACCGAAAATCAAATTCAATTTCATGACAGATAACCTTACTGCTTTACTCTGCGGAATGTTAACCTAAGAAAGTCTCAATAGGCCGGTGGAGGCAGAAATAGCCATGTTGTTTACCTGTTGTAATCAAACAACATCACGAATTATGTGAATTCTTCATTACGTGCTGTTTGAATAATTTTCCTCATATTAAAGACAGTTACTTTCTGGGATTCGCTTTATGCAGAGAAATCGGAATTATTCCATTTGAAGTATACTAAACAGACCTAGTGTTATGAGCTGTCGACGGCCAGTATTTATCATAGCTTTTTATCGGTATTATTTTGAGACTCGATAAGACTCCGTACTGACCTCATAAAAAGGCTGAAATTATATAATGAAGCGTCCAGAGATGGTCTACCTTTCTTTATTACGATGAATAACTTTTGACTGCTGGTTGTCAAATTGGTCTAGAGGTTCAATATCTGAAGCTCAAAGCTAGCCATGGGGACTGATAGCCGATACGAAACCTCACTCGGGCATGGTCCCCGATATGGCACTGTGATATGTGACGCCAGGCTAGAGATCATTATTATGGCCAGGAATCGACGTTTCCGCCGTATCATTGTCAGATATCATAAATCTATCGTCGCCTCGTTGAACACCCTGACGACTTGGGTTTAAAAGGCGGTAAAAAAGATTTATCTTTGATGAATAAAGCAGCAGACCCCATAATGACGGGCTTTGAATGGTGATTTATTTTTTGTCTCTTCCTCTACTTCACAAGCCAGCGTTATCGCTGTTGAGTTTCGAATGACGTCTTACTGACTTACTGAGTTACCGGTCTGCATTTCAGTATCGTTAAAATGATATTTATTTAACTTCTATATGTGTGACGTGCGCCGTACAAGTCTTTATTTCATTTTCTTAGTGGTGATCGAGTTTATGATTTCAGGAAATTAACAACGTCGTTTGAGAAAATCAAGTGCGTGGTTTGAGAAAATCAAGTGCGTGGTTTGAGAAAACCAGGTGGTTGATTTGAGGAAACCAAAACAAAAAGGCACCTTACCGAGCATCCTGTAAACTTCTCAATTTGACTTGACTTGAAACCAGTTGAATTCACAGTTTGAACATATGAGGTCGATGGACAATGGTCTACAACAAATGACTTTGGACATGTTTTCTGAAGACTAGAATCAATTTTTTTTATATTAAAAATAAACTGACATTGTCTTAGCCACACATCAGTACATACACTGAAATCTGGTTTATGATCAGTCCTAATAAATCGACATAAATAGTCTAGACGCCCTTATTTTATCCAGCAGTAAATCTAGTCTATTTGTTCTCTTATTAATATCAGACTGATAATGACGAAGATATTGGCATGCATTGGTGAAACTGGTTACAATAGGAGTTATGTATCTGAGATTTACCCTGAAGCCCAGACATTCAAGATCATCTCAAAGGTCAGTCACCAACCAACAAAGCATCGGTCCAAACAATTTACGACCTACTTTCATAATCAACTAATCTTTGTAGCTCAGTTCTGGAAAAAGGTATTGTGAAGTACATTTCTCACAAAAAATTCCCAAGAGTAATTATGTGGTACACGCTAAGGCGGAGATTTAATGTGCATCTTGATCTGTCAATTTTGCAGCCTGTATTTCCAGATGTACTTTCTTCGAATTCCCTCACGGCGTCTTGAAGCTTTAGAATAAGTGTTTTGGCCAAAGTAAGAAGTGTGTCTGAGATAAATACGGAAGAAAGCCGGTCCTTAAGTCCAGTGTCACGGCTGCCTTAGGAGGAATCCTGACCTGTGTCTATTTCGGACTACTGAAGACACGAAATCGATTGGCATGAACATTACCCGAGCATCTGGCTGTCTGGAACAGCCCATGCCGTGATGATATAACGGTGCCAAAAGAACAAACACATTGTACATTGGAATACTGGGGTGGAAACAATCTGTTTAAACCCTGTAGCTTAGATTTTTATGCTGTAAACGCAGTGTGATGATGTTTGTTTGTTCGTTTTTTGTTCGTTTTTATTTTTTTTTCGCTTTTTTGTTGTTTTTTTTTTTTAATTTCTTGTTGAAATTTGAGGAAAATGGTACAAAATATATAGTATTTATAAATATTTAGATTACATGTATTATCCATTGTTATTGTATGCGATATGCAGCCTATATATCATTGTGGTAACCAGTACTTCGTATCACATGCCAGATAATCCGTGGGCAAGAAGGAGTTAGATTTGTAAAATTGCTATACAAGATAACTTCATCCTTTAACTTCATCGCCTGAATGTGAATTATTGAACTAAGATGTTGGTAGAAACAAGAAATTTTGTTTCACAAGCACAGGTGTTTCACAGACGAAAACGTTTCGTGTCAGAAGAATATATTTGACTGATCCACTGTCAGAAATCGCACGGTTAGAAAGTCGCTGGGTGTGGAAAGTTTGTGTTGCTATGATACGTCCGCGTAGTGTACATTTGCACTGAACCCATTGTACAACAAGCGGTTTGCGTGGGTAGCTCTATGCTTTTTGTGGGCGAAATATAAGATCCCCGTTGTTCGTGACCGTGCAAAATACCACGGCTAGATTTGTTCTTATCTGGCGGGTATTTTAGTCAGGGCGGGCGGTTCGTGGCGCCCCATCCATCAGTCGCTGATTTACAGTCCAAGGTCCGCCCAAATGCCTGAGGTATGGAACCGATGCCTGACAGGAGGACTGAGAGAATGTCATGCTCAATGACAATACGACCAGACATGTTCGATCTTTTTGGAATGCGGCAACGGGGTTTTTGAATATTCTGAGAACATCTGCAAAAGAATATGAATGTACGAAGCTTTGTATAAATACAAACCTTGAGTTGCAAACAGTAAGCTGTCAGTTTGATATTTTATTAGCATTTTTATATGCTGAGACCGCCCATGTGCGTGTTTGAAGCAGAAACTTGTGTGTTACAATGGCAGAAAAGGACAATGGGCTAAACTGGCAATACGACTTACCACAAACACGGATGAACTGTCTGTTGTGTTGGTTAGAATAATGGAGGACGAATTTACGAATTGTGATGTTGATTTCAGGTAAATATCTTGTGCAAAAGATTCAGAATTCAACCAATCGATGCCCACAAAAATATGTGTAGAAGATGGTCAGTTTAGCGTATGAGAATTTCTGAAATAAATCCATCAAAGAAGTAATCCAGGCCGCATTTATATTTTTTACTGTACAGTTTTAATAACACCATGACTATGGAAGGACGTATAGGCTAATCGTGTGCAGTCACTACCTTCAGTTATTTTTCACATTGTCAAAATTGATGTTGTCTTCTCTTCGCATTGCTATAGCATAGCTCAACACAACCGGTTTCCTTATGGAAAGAGGACCAGTAGCTAACACACAGGATTGTATTAATTTAAATGGTACAACTATTGTTGGCGTTAATAAATAATTAAAAGCCGACATGGATGTACAGTGACTGTGTGGGCTGTCGTGTATGGTTTCTTCTGCCTTTTTTCTGCTTGCTTTCTTTCAATTGAGACATAACTTTCAATAGCACAGTACTGGACATGCGCAAAAAAATTAACCAGAAGCCTCTCACCGACGCGGTCGCTGTGAGAAGCAGCAGGTTCCTCTCGTACGTGGAGAGGTCCCCTAGCAGCCTGTTGATGGTCACTATGGTGGCTCCCACCATAATGCTGACGGCCATCGTATAAGTGAAGTATTCTTAAATACGGTGTAAAACACCAATCAGATAAATAAATACCACAGCATCGCGAACGTCCTGCATGAAGAATGACGTTATCGTTCAGTGGGGAGGAAATAGTCTAGAAATCCACGCTGAGTGAAAAAGCACCTGTGTTACCAACAGAGGGTGTATTGAGTGGACTTTAAGACGGTGATTTGAATAAGGTTTCTACTTGAAGGATTTTGTGAATTAAATGACAAAGCAATTGATTTACAGACATAAAAATTACGTTGTAAACCTGTTATATGAAAACTCAACACTTTAGACAAAAAGCAGGACTGGAGAGGTTCTGTTGATACCGATCTGTTACGTTCATACCATGCAGCGTAAAAATTATTACAAGCGTAAAAGTTATTACAAATTCATCCCTTCACTTTTGCAAACGGTAAAGAACCCATTCGTCGCTATTTGTGTAAGCACTGTCAAGACAGGGGAACTGGATGAGATCAATCACATGTGGGTGTTCATAGCCGTTTGACACCAAAGGTTTTGCAACCTTTAAAATACAAATGTGCCCGAAGTTTCTCCAGGAGGACCGTCAAAGCAAGCGTCTCACAATCGATCCAGTTCGATGAAAGGTTCTTTAGAAAAAGCTGTGAGTACCCTGGAGAAGTGCATACACATCTTAGCCATCTCTCTAAATCGTGCTTCAGCTTCCGAAAGAAATCAATAGAAGCTTTCCGATCCTTTTGAAGATGTCCAGAGAGAAGTGCCAGAAGGTCTGTGTAGTGGTGACAGCATTGTTTGAACTCTACCTCGACAGGTAGGGTAAAAGACTCTAATCTGTGAATAGCCCTTTCCTCTCGCGAGTACCATTTACAAAAGGCCCTGCGGGCCACACAGATTGCGCCTTAAATGTAACGCTGCCAATGGTTACCAGTATACAGATGTACAGTTCCTTACGTCCCATCAATCTGTGTCACTTCATTACCTGGAAATTACAATGAATACTTCAAGGCTGAGGTGACGTAATGAGTAGGGCACCTATCTCCTAAATGTTAATTGAGGGGATTCAATTCGGATTAGAGTCAGTTCGAAGACTTTAGCATATGTGATCTTGACAGATCCTCGCTCGGTGCTCAGCATAAGAGAAATGGACACAGTATTGGTCTGCCCAGTGTCAGTGCAAGTTGATGGCTGGGTCGTAGTGTCTTGTGTTCAGCTCGGTGTTTCTGTCAGGCAGCACTGAGTTCAGCCTCCTACAAAGGAGACAACGTCGTCATAAGACAAAAATAATGTTTATAGGGGTGTTAAACCCCAATCGCTTGAAGAAAGAAATGGGGTGAAATACTATGACAAATATAAGGCAACTGTTGCCCTCTATAGTCTTTGGTAACTTTTAACATTCTGGACGAATACTTTGCCCTACACATACTGCGCTACAAATATCCACGCAGCCAGGCCAGCAACAGGAGGCAAACGGCTCTCGCTGGTTCTGCCCATGAAGGTCCTTATCTCAGCCCATCGTCCCCTGACTAGTAAAAACGAAAACTCGAATCCAGGTCCCGCTACTTTAACAGCGGCTTTAAGTCAGGGTTTTGTTAGGTGCGTGATCGGCAATGGTTTTGTCCAGGCACCATGACATAATGACCTCTTAATCTTGCACAACTGCATGTGTGCAAAGTTCGTCTGTAACTTTATATAGAAGGTTCACGTCGGCTGATGGCGGTTCACCTCGCCGGTTGAAGGTTTACCCCGGCCACCCTGGTTTCCTGCGTATGGCGTTAACTGCAAAAAATAGGTTAAGAAAGCCAAGGTAAGGATACATCCACCTTATACCGTCATTCACCTGACAATGCTCTTGCTTGAATGTGAAACCAAGCTTAAGATTTCCGCAACAGGATTTTATGCCTGAAAGTTGTTAGTTGTTCTAGTGTAGAACTCATTATATTGCTGTGCCACTATTGATCTCTCCAGAACGCAGTAGTTTGACGTAATAATACACCGGTGTTCAAGGAAAAGTCCTCTGAAGTTAAACGTCAACAAAATAAAAAATAAAGGATTGTGAACTGTAATGCAAAATCAACCTGAAAGCCACTTTTGTACAACAGCAGCTTTCGGTGTATGAAGTTTTAGTGCTATTGGTATGTATACCATCTCGGCAAACGAGAAATTTATGGTAAAAATTCGACCATATCTGATCAGTGAAAACTTTTCTTTATTAAAAATAGACATCTTTAAACCGCGCCATACAGAACTATAACTAACCGACCGCTTATGTGTGGATTATGGGGATGCCTGGATAAAGCTTGTTAATGGCTTGATGAAGTCACGCTATTAACAGTATAGTGTATCGAGAATGAGAGATAAAAGGCAGTCTATGGGTATAATTTGTGATCAGCTATCACATGAACGCAACGTCGGAGTTCCTCAAGGATACTTAGATTGGAAACAGCATAATTAACTCTTTGAAGTCTATGTTACCAATAATAAGAGCTGGTCAGAGGTCGGGCATGTAACCCGACAAACTACTTATTCCAACGTGCGTTCCTTCATACTTGAAAATTGCATGAGGTATTCAGTGTATCTATTGCACATATATCAAAGCTCTCTTTCGTCGCTGATAGCTGTATCTGCTTTACCCTTGTTAACTTACATGTTCCAAGGACTCCATTAACTATTCTTTATCTGTTCATGACATAGACTTTGTACAGTGTTAGAACCTGTAGGCATATATCCTCGCACGAATTCAGTTTTCCCATAAACGATACCCAACTTATTCGGCAAATCGCTTGGAAACTGCAGCATTGAGCTAGCCATAAACCTAGAGCAGATAGACGTGCTGTTTCAATGTGTCATGACACAAGCATATTGTGTAGTGAGCGTGTGTGCGCGTGTGGCTAGTGTTCCCTAAAGATTCAAGAGAATTGAACTAGACAAAAAAGTTAATCAAAAGTAAAGAAAAATGATGAAAATAAGATGAAATAATGAAAAAAGATGAAATAAAACATTTTGGCAAAAGATATCTTTAACGAATTGAAAATCTCGTTCTTCCTTTTCAGTATCTTTGTATTCTCATTACCTCATTATCTCCGGAGCATTGTTCACAAATCGTATTTATTTCAGGTAGAGATGAAATGAACAGTTCTAGCAGTTAAATTAATTAAAGCATTGTTAGGCTTCATGATTCATGATCTATCGATCTTTCTATAGCATTAACAACACAGGTGTTGTATGGTGACTGCTGTTGTGAGTCGGGTCGACTCTGATCACTAGTTAGTCTGTGGCGTATTACACCAACAAACCTTCCTTTTGTCGCAAAATCCATCAGGATAATGAAGTCACGGAATTCGCAATTATCTCATTGTGGTGTCATTATGTACGCCTATTAGAATGGTTTCCTTGATTGCCAAGCGTGGTCCTTTATAGGTATCTAATTTGTTTCCAACATGTAATGAAACCGTTGTTTGATCTGTTCGTCGTCACTGTACGCCTGAAATACATCCATTGTGGGGCTAAGCCCCATTCATAGATTTGTTTTTTATCCTTCCAACAATCCTTTGAAAGATTTAATACTATAACGCCAAAGATTACAGTATGTAGAGTATAACTAGAGTAGAAATGTTCACACATATACTGTGAAATCTGGCCTCTTCTGTTTTCATTCTGACTGTTCATTTTCTTAAATAATAGAAGCTTACAGGAACCCTTTGTACAATGACTTAGGCAGATTTAAGTAAAACAAATGCAGTGACGACATTAGCAATTTGCTATACGTAAATGATTTAGCAAGACATTCCTTACCACTGCTCATTCCTTGGCGGGGACCACAACAAGAATGCCATCCTAGAGGTGCCACCAGAGTACCACCATTAATTTAAGATACTATTGCCTTCCTTGTCATAGATATAACCATATCAGTAAACAATCTGATACCCTATCAATGCCCTCCCATTTGTACTGGGATCTGGGGCGTGATCTCCGATTTCAAGTTTTACATTAACCCTTGAAAACAATGGCTGCCTGCATGATAAGAAACTTGCACTGGTTCATTTCCTCCGCATCGGATGTAACAATTGTTTACAAATCGGCCTACCAACGGTCAGATATTCCAGGTAATAGCTCAGAAGGAATTAGTATAGAAAGTTACAAGTTAAATTTCAATAGCATCTCCGATTTGTCGGCAAGAATATAAAAAAACTTAACGGAATCAGTTCTTCTGACCACACCTGTGCACGCTATTCTTATTTGTTTTGATCTATTAGTTTACGCCAGCAACTACTTATCACAGTTTACATCAGTTATTTATTCTGGTTATAGAGGTTTAGTGTTATTATATTGGTACAATAAAATATAAACACTGTACTCTCTGACTTGAAACAAATATGATAATTTTATATACTTTAGACTCTTTTGTTGAAAGTCGCTCTCAAACGCATCAATAATGTTCTTTCCCTTATGCCCATCGTAGTTATACTGCTGCAAATCACGGCATAAAGGAAATCCACAGTGAAAGTTGCTCCTACGCCTAAGCTTAATTACTTCAACTTCCAACGCCAATCACACCCAGCTTGAGTGCACAAGTACTAATTAAACCTGTCAGAAGTGAGAAAAAGCATGTGATTGTGATATTAATTCTATTAATGAAACTAATCTTTGGAAATTTAACTTTATTGATATAAAGTTCTATTTATTTATACGTTGTTTTATTCAATGGCGATCTGAACTAGCAATACTTGGCTTACAATTTGTCAACTTGCAACACTTCAAGAGTGAAAAAAATATATCTATCTCAGCGACATGATTTAAAAAAATATAAATTAAATGGTTACATTATGCTGTTATTTGATGTGAATCTTTGGCTATATTTGCGACGATGATAGTCGTCGTGCCAATGATGGCGAATAGCCAACAATTGTTGACTTGTCACAGTTGTTATTAAATAATATGCTCCTTTTGGAAAACACTGATTAAATACACACACACACATATCTGAACAAGGGCTGCCAGCTAGTTTCACTGATAGATCTATTCGGCTCGACGCCATAAGTTATAAGTTTATCAAAATTTACAACAAAACCAGAATTTTCGCCGATCTCAACAATATCTGTGTGTGATCGTAATTTACTGTAACACCTGTCACCTGTATTATCTATCCTCCATGAGTGGACGGCACTGGTACTATATGTCTTTATTGCCTTTTCATTAGTCACGGTCATTTTCCGAGGAATGACAATAAACGTAGCAATGTAATTTAATGTAGCAATAAACGCTAACTGAGACTCTAGCGATGTATATACAGCTACATTTACATTGCCACAACCACACTTCTTGAATTCTGGTTTTATTTACGTGATTAACAGACACAGCTACACAAATTCACATTTTCTCACCAAATGTATTAAAAATGATTCCATGAAATAGATCATATGATGGTATGGAGAAGTAGTCTTTATTTCTTTTCTTACCTATTTCAATTATTTTTTAATTATTTTACCAATAAAATATTTTTACTGATTATTAATTTATTTACTCTTTATTCATCCAAAATGACTAATGATTTTATTTATTCCTTTTTTTAAATTTTTTATTATTCATTAATTAGTTTGTTCATTCAGTTGTTAGTATTTTCGATCGTTGCTTTATGTCCTACGAAAGGGGTAATCATTTCACCTACGTGATTCTGGTCATGTTTATGAAAGGAGGCATTTGGGTTTCATAGTCACGCGCAAACCCACCTCGCCGTGTTCTCAAACCGGCTTTTGTAAAGCTGCTTGAGAAGTCTTGCCATCAAGAAAATCCAGTTTTTGTCTTTGTTTTAAACTTGTGACATTGATAGTGTGGTTCCTTTTCCGCCATCAAGACGTAGCTGCCATCAAAACTTTTGCAAATTTATGCACCATGGACCCTATTAAAGCTTCGAATATAACTGAATCAAAGAGCGTCTGTAATTAATTACAGATTGTATAATTTAAATCCAGTCGCCGACGAGGAACGCCAAGTGTGGGTGCATCCAGACTTTGTGAAATCCGCTGTCGTCTCCGTGACTGGAGTAGTGTTGTCCAAAGCCAGACCGCCCAACTCGATGCAAACCCGATAGCGGGGAATTAACAGCGATTCTCTTGTTATCACCATTTCCACATTCATTTCCGGCGCCCTTAGACTCATCTTGTTCTCATCAAACCTCACTTGGCTCAAGCAAAATGAGATTTGTATGACTTTCCCTTTGCTGAACCAGCCACAGTTTACAGGCCACCCAGCTAAAAAGACTTTTATGTTATTCTCAACACGAAACTAATGGATCCAGCGCCAAGTGTCAAGTGAATTCAACAAGTGGCTAACTAAAGATGTTATTTTGAAAAAGTGACCTTCAGTTTAATGCATCTGTTTTGAATAGGTATCTTTACATGAGGAAAGACTCGTAAACATAATTACTGCGGCTTTCTTCAATGAATGAAGGCAACAGAACGAATGATCATGGCTTAACGCGACGTCAGCAATGTTTCAGCTATATGGTGGCGAGAAGACAATAGAAAAATGATGGATCAGAGCTTATTTGAACAGAACGAAAACCTACAAACCAACTGACTCCGTCATTCGCAGACATTTTAGTACGTAAATAAGCAACGCATGACCCTCGGTTTTGCCCTGAACGAAAGCTCTTTTACTCGTCAGCGCACCCAAACAGGCGATTCCTGTTAACCTTTAGCTCGCCCGTTGACTCTCAAACGATCAAGCCCAAACCATACAAACAGTGCGAGTAATTAATTCTCATGCAGTGACTTATTCTTCTACGGTCTCGCTCCCTTTTTAATAACGTTAAATTGTAACAGGTTCATTTGTAAGGGCGAAAATGTTTCATTTCCCTTCTGAAACCAGGATTTCCGGTTCACTCCAGCCATGGACAGAACCCGAAAGTGGGTGACATTACAGTACTGACATTGTTTGCTGATAACACATGTATGTCGACAAATACACGGGCTTAAGCATCAGCCTGATCAAATAATAGGATATCCGTATTTGTTTTCCTTTTCCTCTGAGATATTAAAAATGCCATTAGCCCAATCAATGCTTTATCTGTGGAGTGAAAAAGGGGAAACATCCAACAGTTCATGGCCTAATCGATGGCACTCTTCGTTTTAACTACATGCAGTGCTTGAAATACAGAGATTTCTCAGAATGAATGAGGAAGTCTTTGGTTCATACAGAAATGTTGACATTCACTTGATGGATTTCTTTTTCTTCAACTCATGCAATCACTTTTAAAGATTAACAGTTTGAATAGTTAATGACACATTATCACCACTGATGCTATTATAATTTATCTGTATAAGTCACCAGTCTACGTGATTCATGCTTGTTTAGTTTGAATACCGAACTGCTGACTAGACTGATCAATGTATTGACTAATTGATTTATTGATTAGTCGAGTCATCCACCCGAACCAAAATAACATGAAAAAATAACAAAATAACATGACGGATGCGTGCGGTGATTATGAGTAAGGCTGTTATTCAAGCGTACACGAAAGAACTACATGTCCTTCATGTTCATTTTCTTAAAGGTGAAGAGTCGACATTTCTCTTGAGTAAAGTACTAGCTCTAGGACAACTTACAAGGATCAAAGGCTTGTTCAGATAAGTATCCTGAATGTCGTCGGGTAATGGTCATTCCTTCTGTGCAGATGTTGTTGTCGTGATTTTCTTTGTACTCCTACTTTGTTTGAAGAGTTAAATATTACCCCTTAGTTCTCCTTCATTAAATTTTCATTTGTATAGCCCTGGCCTATGGATCTCTGCATTCCACCAGTAGAAGTCAATATGTGACTTGCTAACATAAGAATGGAGAAGCTTTGAGGGACACAAGTGTGAAAATACTTACATACCGAGGGGAATTTCACTTGCTATTGAGAAAGTGAAGTAACACAATCCCAAAACATACACCCGTTAGACTTTCGGCATTCCCTAATGCACTGGCTTGTTGTCCGTTTGCTTGAGGCCCACGCGTCACGAACGGTGAAGTGGCTGTACTTCCTTGGTCAATACAATATCTGGGTTAAGGTGATCCTGGAGTTCAGTCCAATGTTTGCCTTTGCGGGATGTTCAAATTCACCGTCTTCTTGGTCGAAACAGCCCATCGGGCTCTGAAATGTAACAGTATTAAATTGTTGAAATAGTTATAGAGTAAGGTAGAAACTGACTAACTTCTCGCGCAGACTAACGACTGGATCGAGTAATCTCAACAGCCTTGTCTCAGTATCTACTGGTTTCAGCACGGTTAATTACTACTTTTAACGACGGAGTTTCCCAAAACTTCAACATGAGTAAGTTCCAGGCTCAACTAAAAAATGTTGGATAGGATCTCTTGTACACGTAACTCACTAGTAGCTGGCAAAGGAGGCGGTATAGGGAAGGTATAGGGAAGTTTTGACCCATGGCTGAAATTTAGTGTGGTCAGATTGCGTAGTCTGACCATCGGCTGACTGAAAACTTGGTCGTTAGAGAAGCAGTTGGTTTGGGTTACAAGTCACACCTTATCATGATTATCCTTACGTGTATATGCAATATAGACATGTATTTGTGGAAGCAATATATAAATATCATTTAATTTATCTGATGTTCCTTAAATTTTTCACTTATGTTAAAAAAGGCAAACTCATGACTTCCCTGTTCAAAAATAACTAAGTAGCATTGATGCTCTGGCTAACCATTAGACTACAAATAAGTAACGCGAGCCAAGTGAAATTTATCTCCTGAACGTCAGAGTGTCAAAGAGTTCTCGTCAAACAAAGGACAAAATTATTGTTTTAAAATTGAAGCTATTGCCCAAAAAAGATCTTTTGCACAAAGGTTAGAAGTACTGAGTAATGTACAAATTGCGTTCCGGGGCACAACTTGTTTCACCCTAAATCAGGGCCTTAAGGGATCCAAAATTGTATAAAATTTACCGAAATGAACATTGGAGCATTTTCATTCACTATGACCGATACCAAAATAAACACTTTGTTACACACAGCGTTATACTCATATATTGCATGTTTTGAAATTGTAAAAATGAAAAATGTAGGAAAATATTATTTTTGAAACCATTTAACCGCGTCATCTCTTTTAATGGTGTGAGACCAAGAATTCTCTCACCGATGCGATCGCTGTGAGTTCAAGTCCAGCTCATGTTGGCTTCCTCTCCGGTCGTACGTGGGAAGGTCCGCCAGCAACCTGAGGATGGTGGTTTGTCTCCACCGGGATTTGCCCGGTTTCCCCTCACCATAATGCTGGTCGCATTATGAATAAAATATTCTTGACTGCGCCCTTAAATACGAGTTAAATAAATAAATAAATGAAATGTGTGATGTTTATGAGCGGAGGGGATGACGTGAGCTTAGGAGGCCCAGAGATCTCGATGGTTTGACTTTATTTCAGATTGGCAAGTGCAGAGTTCTTCGTGTCGCTGTAGCCTCTCACCCGAATGATGACGCTAGCATCTTAACATATTGTTCCTAGATAATGTTCATACCTGTTTACAGCCATGTACAACCATTTATTAAATGTCTACTATGTAGTAGGACAGAAACAAACAGAACAGTATTAATCTGTCCTGCCATGACATTCTACCCACTCATCCATACATACCCTTCAATCAGCTCCCATAAAAGCCGTCCCCTCGTCGGTCTCTCTGCCGTCTGTTTATGTGACTGTGATCAGAGGTGCACCGTACTTGGTGATAAAATAACGTAATAACCCTTCTAGGATTACAGCGCTCGTAACACAAAGTTAATCCAGTGAATGCACCCAATATGTAAAACAATACACTTGTTTCCAATAGAGAATGTGATGTTGTTTTCAATTACTGATCTGGGGAATATCTCCTGAGGAATTTCAATTGGCCATGAATGTATTACGAACATTAGTGTTTTATAATGTAATAACTTGGTCTACACGTTTTTTTTAACCATACGAATACGAACGGTCCGTTTAGATTATCTAACACATCGTGGCTAACACATCCTGGCTATTAATACGTACCGGTTAACACATACTGGTTAACACACCCTGGCCAGCAAATCCTGGTTAATTCGTCCTGGCTAACTTGTCCTGGCTAACACATCCTGGCTATTACAAAGTTCTGGTCATTAACACAGCCTTCCTAATACATCCCGACTAATATATCCCGGCTAAAAACAAAAACCAACCCTGGCTAACACATCCTGGCTATGAGCACACTCTGGCCAAATCATCCTGTCACGTTTACACGCCCAAGATTTCCTCATATACTAACAAGCAAAGACAGTCGGAGTGAAAACATTCATAAATATGCCATAGTCGGCAAACAGTGCTAAATTTTATGACCTGTGTTTTTCCACATATCGTTGCCCAAAGTACGAGATTTATTTCCATTCGCCCTCGGCTAGACCTGGAATCTGCAGCATTCCCGTGTAGCAGATATAAACTCATTCAATCAGATTAGTACGCAAGCTTTATGGGATCAGTTGCGGAAAGGAAGTAATGGTCAGGCTCTAATGGTTTATTAATTAAATCCTTGGTTTGGTTTACTCTCTGGTTCAGTAAATTAATTGAGCTAGAGTAATTTTTATTCATTTTATTTTAGTTGCCGTTTCATACTGATATTAATTGATTAGAGTAGAAATATTGTCACTGTCAAAGTTTCCGTGAGAAATGTTTCATCTTTTCAATTTTCCCTTGTGTTCGATGACTTCTTGTGCTATCCGTCTTCATGTGAATGCCTTGTAGATTTGCTACTTTATAAATTATCAGGACTGTAAGTGTATCATTTATTACGTAAGGATTATTCCATAGCCACTGCGTACTCTTAATAAGCTGGTTAATGTTGAATAACCATCATGTCACATACTGTACCTTTACGTGTACTTGTATACCACCTCCTCTCACTGCAGCACAGGAAGCGCCTTTGGCTGTGTGTGTTTCGGGCTCTTGTAAAATACGAACAGATTTAAGCAAACGTGGATTCACTGGCATTAAAACAAAACGTATGCAAGGTGGCACAATTTCAGTCAATACTCTCACCAAGCGCTTTTTACGTGTCATGACAAGAGTAAAACCATCGTCCTCGTTTCGATCTATACAAGTCGTTATGAAATAATCGGCTTAGTTATAGGAGAACTTGTGCAGCTGTTTATATCGACCCACGACTTTCCTTCGTCAGCTTACACAAAGTCAGCACTGACCGATTTGATAAGAAGTGCTGATTATTTTACAGGGCACTCCCGCTCAGTTTTCGGTGAAGATCATGTGTTTCGGTTATGTTTAGTGGATTAGGCGCTTATATACATGAACTATAGCGCGGAGAACACCTTATGGACTATATGCAGAGTTATTGAGGTATTACACCAGATGGTATGCAGTCACCTCTAGTATTTTGCATTAACATCAATGCACTTTTTTAACCTATAATTATCAAATAAATAAATTTTACCTAATGCTAGGGGGGTGTAAGTTGTTACTTCGTAAACAATTACATGAACAGTTAGAATACAACCCTAACTGAAGTAAATTGACAAGAGGCCGGATTTCATGGGTAACGTGTGATCATTTACCAACTATCATACACACTGTCGTCGCTACTTTGGTTTTATTGTATATGCTCTAGTATTTTATATCATTAGCAGTGGACACATGTCTCTAATTCAAAGTTCATCATTTATACCTCATGAATGGGCGAAGACCAAATACTCGTATACTGGTGTCCGCATACGGCGTTTGGTCAGTCTTGTCCGGTGTCTTCACACTGGGGTTCAAGTCAGGTCACACTTTATATATGAGAGAACAATGGAACCGATAATATGACCGAAGATATGGAAAGGTGCGCTATGTAACTAACAAGCTAAACCTTCTTTGCCTCAGAAATTAAAAATGTCCGACGACGGCATCCAGCGTGCTTATTCAGTTAATGTTATTTTGTGCTATTCACCAGTTTCCGTTGATCTTTCGGATGAGCAGGGAACGGTAGAATGTTTTCACTCAGACCCGATCCAATTCCATGCTAACCATGTATATTTCATTTCCATAAACTAGGGTGTTGCCAGATGGCGTCAGTGTGAAGCGATTCCCAGCCTGTTGGAACAAGTAATAGTTTCAGCACTGAAAGCGTAGAAACATGGATAATGAATTACTTTCTTAATTCCCGAAAAATGTGAGGTGTTGCAATACATGGGTATGCTAGTATCTCTTCAGTTTGGTATGTTTGAGAAATGGAGCGAGGCCTACTTTTCACCTTTTCTATGGTCGTGCAGGTTACGTGAACAATGTACTGTGTATCCCAATGCAAAGCTGTCAATCCTAGTTATGGATAGAAAACACTATAGTATAGAGATTAAAACCAGAGCTGTGACGACAGTGTGACATTACTGGAGTCTTGTCTAAAGAACGGAAACTCTTGTGGTAGCCAATGATTGAATCTTGAATTAGAAGGTGGATGTTTCAACCATGTATATTTTGCAACAACACCAGAAATAACTGCACTAAACCGCAGGAGTTGACTGGTCTCTCGATGTTGCTTTGCGCAGATACAACGGCCATAACTACGAGAATTTATACAGGCAGATGATGTGTTAGCAAAGTGCTTAAGTACGTTCGGGTATAGGTACACGATCAGGTCAGAAATGTTGACACTCGATCAATCTAACACTCTGACAGTCCTATGCATTTTTCTTTACAAATTAGATTATAAATGTGTAAGATTAAATTGTTTTGTTTTTTGTTGCCACCTCCTCTCTCTCTCTCCTTGCCGTCTGTTCTTTTTAATTAAATTTGATACCACGTTAAATTACCATCTAGAATATCCGTGTGGACTAATAGTTGATCCTGTCAAATATGAGACAAACACGAATGGCTGTGCCTTCTGTATTTCGTCAAGCTTTTGTGCTGTATATATATTCGCATACTTAACTTGTGATGAATTCACGTCCATCCCAGCATTTGCATGTCGCATATGATCTCCGTAAACAAACAAAATGAATTTAGAAGGAAGTTCGCACTCTAATATCGACGAGTCCGTACTTAAAACACCTAAAACTGATCCAATCGTTGATAAACCAGCAGTACCAGTTTATCGAGTGAGCCACCCTCTGCATGGACATTTTACTTTAATAATAGACCTTTAATTGCGCGTGGAAAGCTATATACTCCCATATACATGGGTTCAGTGCATAAAAAAGGAATAACTACACCGTGGTTTAGCCTATTCTGAGAACTGTTATTCCTCTCTTCCCAGTACAGGAAAATTGTTACCCATATAAACAGTGTAACTACTCACTGCGTACCTATACCGAAAAAAGGATTATTCCACAGCGTAGTGTTATTCTGCGGTTCTGGAGTGCATCGTCTGTTAGATATAACTGACACACCCATCCAATATGAATTACAATTAATTCTCGCTTGGGAGGAGTTGTGGCCGAGAGGTTAAGGCTCTTACCACTGAACTGACACACAAAATGCAAGTTCAGTCGCCGTCTTGGACAAAGCATTTATAGATTCTCTTCTGTCAGTGCATTTGGATGGGACTTTATTAATAATAAGCGACCGAAGAAGCATATGGCGTCGCTTGTAGAGTTTAATGTTCGTTGTGTTCCACCAGTATTTGCCTTTTTAAATGAAGATGATTATAAATGCCGACCATTGTAAATGCCGATAATTTCTCATAAAACCACTTTCCATGACATTAGCCGTTATAGCACGAGATGCAGACATTTGGAAATCTCCGACCGTCTTGATTATTTTTAATAAACAATTCAAAAAAGGTTCCGTTCTGCATAGGATCCTTAATAGCAATTCATGTTGTTTTAATAATGAATTTTACCTGCATACTCTTTTGACAACGATGGGCACTAACATGGAAATAGGACACTTTATTTTTCTTATGGGGTTTTATGGAAATATAGCGTCAATATATGGGGAAGTCTTTATCGTCATTTCAGAGGGGATATCTTAAAAATGACTGTTTCAAATTATGCAAAAACATACGAGGGAAAGTATTCAATATTCCAATGACGTACATGTACTGTACTTAAATTAACACAAACTGAAAGGTGTTTCAATTTAAAAAACATAGACACAAGACAGTCTTTAAAATCCTCGATCAAAGCCCTGCTTCCTTCAACTAGAATCTTCCTTTGACGATCGAGTTTGTTCATTCATTTGCTATCTGACAGAACTAAAATCTAGTGTTTCATAGTCCATATCTAAGGGAAAACTCGCTGCTTTACCTCGTTTTTAAGTGTGAGTATACATATACATTGCTCTTAACAGCCTTGAAATAGCCAGTCACCTGACGCGCATTATATGTCTGAAAACTCCCTGAATAGCTTAATCGACCGCACCAAGGCATAGTTAACAAAGGTTTAGCTTGACTATTTTGGAGTTATTTTAAACATTACATCGGCTATGTTTTGAACATGACACCTTTGTTTCGACTACTTGATGTTCCAAGTGTGGCATATGTATAGTATCACTGTGACGTCATGAAAAACACATCTGACAGGGGTGTCCAAGTCCAAGTACACAGTCCAGGAAGTTCGAAGGTTGCCATTGTTGAAGCATCAGATCTGTCCCGAGCCGGTGTCCCCTTACAAGACAGACGAAGTCGTGAAGCCTACGTGACAACTGTTAACCAGTGACGTATTACAGGTAAAGGTCAGCTTAACAATTCTCAAGCTTTTGAGACTCTGTGCTTGCATTGTGAAAGGCAGGTCTTGCTTTCAGGAGATGAACGTCACGTCTAGAATTTCACATGCAAATCACGCCTGCATAATCAATACCTTGGTATTTGATTGATAACATTTGCATTAGTGAGAGGGGTTCGGCCTTTGGGAATTAAAGTGACAACGGCGTGCTACCCCGAGATTTCCGAGAATTATGGGAACAAAGTGGAAGTTACAAACGTTATGAAACGTTTTCTCCAAATGAAGGAGAAATTATTCATTCCTGTGTCACTCTGACATTATCGACAAGGTTACGCGGTTGAAATGTAATGAGAAATATCGTAATAAGCCCAAAGTCTGGCGAGAAACAAAGAGAGGATAACACCATGAGAACAATGAAGGAAAATGGAACAACTTTGTAGCTACAGGGAAAAGACCTTGGCCTGAGGCATAATTGGCTTTCTGTTGGATCCTTTCAATGTCTGGTTGGTATCAAAATGGGCAATGGGCAAATATGAAGAATGATATCCTCTGAGAATCATATCGCCTGATACAGTTTTGTTCCAACTCTTGACAATCCTTACCAGTTTCAAATTTGCAAATCGAAATCTGGAACCATATACAGTACAAATATGTACTTCATTTCACATAATTATTAGCGGTACTGGCACTGTGGTATGTTTATTAAATTAATATCTCTCTGGACAGTAGAACAGTGTATTGAATGTGCCGGAAGAGCAAGTACACAGACATTATAGCGGAAGCTTTTATATTGTATTAAATTTGATTACATCGTTTCACCGCATGCACTAAAAATAATTAGCAAAGAAACCTGTGGCAAAGATGTTTATCCGCACAGTGATACCTTATGTATAGGGACCTTGGCGGAAATAAGCGGGCTGCAGTTCACGTTATCCCGCTTCGAAACGTGAATTTTCTTCAACATGATAGGAGTGATAGTTAGTCCACAGCATAATGGGAAGATCTCGACCTAAGCGTCATTTTCGCGGTCGACAATGTTCCCTCTTGCCTTCGTATACATACGAAATTCTATAAAATTCATACAACAACGATTTTCTTAAACTATCAGTTACTACCATTGATTTAGCAAAAATCGGGTCAGTCAGTGGTTTCCTTGAGATCTGATTAACATATACGTTTAAATGCTGACTTGATAAAGCAAAAGAGTTTATTGGACTAGGTAAGGAAAAAACCTGTTTTAGAATTTACATACTTATGCACCTGTGCAGAGTAAGCCGTGGTCTAGAGATCGACCATGACGCTCGCGTGGCAGCGTCACCAGAGTAACATCCGATGAAGACAAATTGCCATTACATGTGGGAAAGTTCTTCAGCACACGGGCAAAGCTTTATGGTTTACCACTGCAATTCGGGTTTCCTCATCCATAAAGGTGAACGCCATTGAATAAATAAAAATTAAACCATAAAAAATTAACCAAAGCGTTAAACAGGAAAACAGATGAAATGAGACTGTGCAGCTTTAAAAGATTCGGATATTTCCATCAATTTTCCAACCTAGAGACTTTAAAATTTCACAGGGCTTCTGTGTATTTTAGAGATTACAAATTTAAACTAAATGACTTCATTCAGCTAAACTTAAACTGGTAATGCAACCATAAAACCAAAGAATGTTCATATATGTTCTTGATTTCTAATGTGCTAACGTCCAAAGATCAAAGATTCAGGTTTGCCTCGATTAGGACGAAAACTCGAACTTTACCATGCACCTAGTACATGGGATATAATTTTTATTTTTACTATTTTATTTTCCTCGCACCAAAATGCTGGCCGCCGCCGTATAAGTGAAATATTCTTGAGTACGACATAAACACCAATCAAATAAATAAATAAATAAGTTTTATTTTCATAATGAACTTGCTGTGTATCTAATTAAACAGCCTGTTGGCTCTGTATTTGGGAAACCAAATCATCCTCCCCTGCGCCAACTGACCCTAATTATAACTGGTTTAAATAGAGATTAAGTAAATTTCAAACATGTATAAAGGATAATTGCAACCTTTCATGACATAAGGATGGGCGAGTTTCATGCTTCACCCAAATGAAGAAAATAAAAACATATCATATCACTCCAAGCAAAACACTGACTTGTAAATTACCACACATCAACAACACTGCTGTTCACTCGAATCTACTTTCATATTGTCAATTTCATCCTGATAGATAATTGGTGTAATGGTGAGACACTTTGTATTGAGCTAGGGAAATTCAAAAATTCTGTAGATACCTGTAATTCTGTAGATAAGTGTAAGTACCTGTAATTCGTGGTTCTTCGATCTAACAGGCGCTATAGAGATGTAAATAATTAACTATTGACAAAGAGTTTCCCTCGTTTCTTTGACACCCTTGGATACACACGACATATCCACACATCATATTCCAATTGTACACCTTTGCTATTCTCCGGAGCTACTCTCTTTAATCGGGAAACGGCCACCCTGACCACAGTACCAGCTTCCTCAGCCTTCCAACAAAGCTCATGGATATCAATAGTTCATTATTGTTCCCTGTGTTCTTCATAAATAATGAACGCTGGTTCTCCGAGGATACGCCATGTTGTGGAATTATTCCTTTAATTCACATGGGCGGATTGCCTTTGATGCAAATTCAGGTAAATAATACCTTTCAGTTACAGTCTGGCAACCTTGCATTGCATCAGTGTCCGATATTTCCTAGCGTAAAACCCATACCCACACCGTCGCTTCGCATGGGGAATGTCAGGGCTATAGTGTGGTCATACAGACCACTTCCTGCCCTGAAGTCAGGCAGTTTCCCTAGAGACCGCCTCTTATCTGCATCCTTATCTTACGGCATCAGAAGTTTCATCATCATATAAAAGTGGTATTAAATTCCTTTTTATGAATTCAACTTAAATTTTTACCTGGTTATATTGCTTTTAATTATTTTTTAAGTGTGTAAAATATGGACATTTCCGATTTACTCTTGGCTGAGCCATTTGTCACGCTTGGGTTCCTATTTATTTGTATAGGATATACATTGACCATTTATGTCAAAATTATTAAATGAGTGCTGTAATTGCCATTTGTCCCGGGCCTCTGGCGAGGTTTTAGGTGGTTGAAAGGTAAGACAACGTGTGTTTGTTGTGACAGGTATGTATGAGATGCGGACTGATATCGATATCTATAAAACGGTTAGGACTGAACCACAGATTCCACGTAATATAGTTCCTAAAAATACTGAGGAAATCTGTGATCTTCTTGAACAGAAAACACAACACCGTCCCTAACAGTGTTACAATAAGATCACGCTGACTTACCTGCCGTGGTGGGAGGAACAATAATTTCAAAACCTATCTGAAAAAAATTTAAATTTAAGATTTTTAACAAGAACTGTTCACAATAGAACTTATTTGTTGGTCCTTCTCATTATCATGGAATTTGAAGGATGCAACGAAACAGTGTAAACTATGTTTTTAATGGCTTAATTCTGGCTCCTTCTTGTAAAGTGCTGGTAGATGATGATGCTGATTCGAGAGGTCATTATTGTGGGACCCATTATCGTGTATGAGGTGGCATATTGAATGGGCTAGATGTAAGAATAATCATAAGGTGCATCAAGTGCAGACCACAGATGGTTTATTCATAAACACGAGACATCTTCTTGTACCTGTACAGAGATGTGAGGTAAGTTTGTCGGTGGTTAAATTCGTGACATGAAACTCTGTGGCGTAGCTCTAGCTCGTGTTTGTGAATCCTCTGAATGTAAGTACATGAGCTTGCTTCAAAGTGCCAAGAGTTTTGTTTGCATGAAAACGTTTACCATAAGGATGTAATTTATGCCGATTGCGTAACCCACCCACAAACCGTGAAACTGCAATCATGGTGCAGTTAGTGATTCTTTTGTTTGTTGTCTTTTTTTTCTTTTTATTGTTTGTTTGTTTTTTGTTTTTGTTTTCACGGCAACAGACAATCGCGGCAGTTGTGCTTTTTCATTCGACCAGCTACTCAATGATTTCAGTACTCAAAAAGTTAGGTTCCTAAATTTTACTTCTTTTATATATAACGCGTTGTATATCAAAATTGATATTACTCCTGTTATCTCACTGACACTAGCAAATTATGGGATAAACTTATTTATTTGGTTGGTGTTTTACGCCGCATTCAACAATATTTCACTTATATGACGGCAACCAGCATTTTGCCCTGAGGAAACCGGGAAGAGCCCGGAGGATAAGCTGCCATAATAAGCTTCAGCATGCCCTGACTGGGTTCAGGACAGTATATTTTTAAAGCACAGATCATCAGACATGGAATATACCTAAATCACTAGGAATGCGGCAGTAAAATCAAAACGCTCCCGAAGGGTAAATTTTATCTAGTGAACCTTGACAACGTTCCTGAAACCAGGTTCATTCCGCTGTACTTCCTCTGACACGTTAGCAATGCTGGAACTGTCACAGATTAATAACGACGTTTTTTCATCAACGTGAGATACCCGAGGCTTTCCTCAGGCGACACTGATGGCAGGTTTTTATACATAAAGCGTCCAGAACACCGGAGATATGGCTCCTCTACCGACTTATCTGCTCATTTTCCGGTTGAAGAAGAGAGAGGAAACACGCGAAAGCTTGCCAGATACAATGGGGGTTTTTTTTCATCGCTTATAGTTATCCTGTTATTAGCATCATTAAGGCATCCAATGTAGAATAAACAAAGTATGAATCTGTTAGAAAATTTATTCTTCTAAGCTTCTGTGTTTTACGCTAGGCTCAGTAGAGTAAAATGTTTTCATCCCAAGATGCAGTCAGCTGTTTTCTAGAAGTAACTTACATAAAATGAGCATGATTTGTTATTTTCCAGTAAACTGTATTTTACAATCCCAAAACAGTGGCCGTGGCGAATAACAGCATATTAAAAGCGAGACAAACATCGTTTCACATCTTTAAAGGCGAATGTTAAATGGGAAGGCTTGTGAAGAAGCTTAGAAAAGCTTTTCATTTATACATGCATTACGTATACTACCACTACAAGAAAAGAAATACAATGCAATGTGATATGACATAAACTCCCTTCACAGTTTTGTTAGATGTAGTATTTAAACATTCTGTTTGTAACAAATGTGATGTGTTTGGCGGGTTACAATTCTTTGTCAGCTATACAGATCGGAGATTGGTGGTCATGCTGTCATGGCAGCAGGCCATTTTCCAGTAAATATAATACCTCTGTCTCCTTTGGAGCTGCGTTTGTGGGAAATAAATTCCTTTCCTGATGAGCAAAAGATAAATAAATAATGAAATACGAATATATTGACATCAGAAAGAAATTAAGTCCAAGTCTCAGGAGAGCAGCGCATACCTTCCAGATATATTGCTAATGCTTGTATAAACTCAGACATTAGAACCTATGCCTGGCCAAATATTACTGAGCCATAGTCCTCTGGCAATTCCGATTGAAGCCTGCTCTTCAAGAGTACGCCTGCCTTTAACACACGGCAGTATAAGTATGCCTGTAATTAATTTTTTTTTACTTTTCTCAATGCATACCCTATGTAATTTTCACACATTGGTAATTCCGTTTCCGTATCCGATCGCGACAGACTATGAATCGACCTGTATTGTTAGCAGAGACTGCGTAAGCTTACATCAAAATACAGACTTTATGAAATCACCCTTGCAAAGATTAAAATTAAATCATTGATCTTTAGATTACGCTGCCTTAATCTCAAACCGATAACTACATTTTAGATTCCTTGTGGTTGTCATTAACTTTGTCAAGCTAAAAATCAAGTTAGTTTTGATATGAGGCTCTTAATTTATTACCACGGGATTTTGATGTCCAAGACTCTTTCTCCTAGATCAGTCGTCATTTAGTGACTCATTCAGCGGAAAACTATGCACGTACAGACATCGAAAAGTTGTGTTTAAAAAAGCTGTTCGCCGATAAACAAACATTTTGCGTAGTGGGCTTCTCGATGCCTTTGAAAAACAATGACAGATGTTCAGCATGCTAATATATTTTCACTACGTCTATGTAGCTGATAAGCAGATTATAGGATGGTCCAACATATCCGTCTTCGAAATCAACGAACAGTTATTTGTTCTTCAGACAACCCTTCTTTTAACGTGCGGGAAGATTTTTTTTCAGCTATTCATATCGCATGAATTGTTGTGCTGGAATCATTTTGAATATTTTGACGGGGTAAAATTTTGCGTCTGGAATAGAAGAATCTATTTGTATCAGGTGAGTAATGAATTTATGGCATCCATTGTTTCAGTCATATAAGCAGAAAGACTTGGCAATAACCGCAGTATTTCACTAAATGAATACGTCCGAAATGGGACAAAGGCTGGTCGTTGTAGGTGTGTAAGGTGAATGAGACCTAACATTTAGTGGTAACATTAACTGCTCGAAATATTGTAGCACCAAGAGCTGTCTGCATTAAATAAGTGCGTTGCCACATGTTGCGTCAAAAACAGACCATCTATGCCAGACATCATTGCAACATAACTGGAATCTCGATCGGGTATTTATTGATTTCTTCTCAGTCAAAGGCGATGTTTGCCGTTAGGTCTCAAATCTAGGAGAAAGAGTAAGGGACTTCTATTATCTATACTTACCGGAAGAGCAATGCTGTTAACCTATGGTGAAGAGTAAATCATAACTGAAACCACACGTCTTTACCACAGTGACGTCTGCGTTCGACTCGTCTACATTGTTCTTTGCGTATCCTAGTCGTCATTTGTAAATTGGGTAAAGCACAAGATCACCAAAGGTGAAAAGGTGTGTGTTCACAGAAATAACAGGATTCATTTCTAATTTGAAACGAAGACAAAAAGCAGTTACATCTGAATTGTGTGTTGACAAGACAAACGCATTGTGGCCAGGGCTGCGCTATAAATTAGTTCCCGTTCCGTATTGATGTGATATTAAATAATGATTGTCGCAGCACGTCAGTGGTAATAACTCCGCTCGAGGCTTGTTGGAAAAACACGGCCGCTTCACTTTGGCATCATTATTGTGATTATCTGCTGCTCCTCTAATGTAATAACTTGAGACGAGTAAAACATGTAGGAAAAGCTTCACACTGAAAACAGGCACGTTGATTGGCCCATGGATTTGAACGCATGAATTAGTTTTATTTAATTTCAGACTATTTTTTGTTAATAATTCGTTTACCTTTTTCAGACCGAAAGAGTGCATGTGAGCTTCAGCTTGTGACGTTTTCATTTCTGTAAGAGACTCTGCTAAGAGATAATGTGCGTGTCCCAAGGACCAGGCTCAGCATTTCAGGCTTCAGTCCAGGCGAATACCGTTGTCTGGTGACAATAACCTGTCGGTGGTTTACCCCTGAAATTTCTATTTTCCTCCAGCCCTAAAAATTGACCACCATCGTATAATTCGTCAGTAAGGCGATTAACAGCAATCTAATGGATTTATTTAGCAATATCAGTATACCATACCAACAGTTGTCGTCGCCCAAATAGGTGACATGACACATACTATGTCTGTAATAGTAGAATAAAAATGTGGCCATGTGGCCATAATGTGGAGAATCATTTCCTACAGCTTGTAAATATAAACACAGTCGCTGGGATTTTACACAACCTCATAACAGGAGACAAGACAGACAGTCTTTAAACAGTCCCATTACAGTGGTTCATGCGACTATACGAAAATTGGGGTCTGTCTGCGAATTTTCTCCTTGTGAGACGGTGCATCTAGTGAATTCTTTCTGTCATTACACGGTAACGTTCACTGGCCTAACTTAACTTCAGGCTCATCCTACCGATCCTGCGATCCTGATCGCATCCTGGTCGCATTAAACAATCGTGTTGTCAGTCTAAGGTGATCGTACATGGATGATAGGTAGCTGTGTGCTGGTTAGAGAATATAAACCAAGTAACCAAAGTAACCAAGATATTACAATACACCCTGAAGTCGCTCTCACAGGGAGTCGAGTTCGGTCGATTTTTAGTGCCGACTGCGTCACGTGTTAAATTCATGAAATGTCGGGGAGACTCGAGCGTTGTCGGCGAAAGGTTGTGGGGTTGTCGTGACTTTGTCCTGGCAAGGTCGTACTGATCTGGCCCATCCCTGGTTAGTCGGGATTTTTTTTTTTTTTTTTTTTTTTTTTGAACGTGTTGAAAATTTTGAGTACTCGTGCTAAGTCGAAAATATATCGTGGTTTAGTCGTGCTGCAGTCCTACTGTTGTCGTAGTACAGTCATATTGTCGAAATCGTTTCTCGATCGTCGGAAGCTCGTGTTAGTCCTAGAACAGTCGTGACATTGTCGTAGTAAAGTCGTACCACTCCTGTATACTCGTTGAACGCTCGTGGATTAGTCTTCTTCTTGTCGTCGTCATGTCCTACTGTTGTCGTACAATACTCGTGTGTCTGTCGTAGAATCTCATCATCACGTGATCAGACATTTGCCTTTAAAAATGAAGTGAATTAAATTTATCATTCAATCTTAAAGCATACATTGGTAACTAATGAGGGTGAAAATAAATTATTTAGTGGATGAGGTGAGGAACAAAGGATTTGAGTTTAATGCCACACCGGCTGTATGTCAGTCATATCGTGGCGAGAATAAGCTGAGGGTATTTTAACATAAAGTAAGTATGAATAATAATGAAATCATTAAGAGTGAACTCATATAATAATAGTCAAGCACATGTGAGTGGACAGAAATTAAATAGCCCTGTGATATTCATTTTGACTTTATATTCCCATTAATGATACCAGATACGAAACCAGTACACGTTTGCGTGTGTTCAGTCAAAGGTGCTTAACTCAAATTCGCACCTTAGAGCTTATTACAGGTCTGAATCCCTTTTGAATTCTCATTACTCTTAACTGAATTGTACTTAAAAGTTTTTTGTGATTTGAGAATGAATAAAGAATATTTTATGGTCACAGCAACTGATGCTCTTTGATAGTGTATACGTTTGAGGGTGGTCTGCGTTTACAGGTGTGATTGTTCTTGACAGCTAAAGAATTAGAACTGTCTGTTGGGAATTAGATTTGTCTGTTATTTTGGTAGTGTTTTAAGATAAGTTAGTTCTACCGCTGGGACCAGAGGTTAATCATTGTATGCAATCAACCAAAAGGTCCTGTCCCCAGACCAATTCTTCTTTGGAGACTACAAGTGTCCAGTGCCCATGCCTGTAGTCAGATTTAGTCCCTTATCATCGTTATGTTTGCACAGACGACAGTGTAAGCCGCCGTCCCCCTAGGTTCAACGCTCAGGGAAAGCGACACAGCTTTCAGATACCAAGGCCAATCAGTGAAGTGAAAGCACTGTGCTCGCCAGGTCAAGTCGTGACTGGAATATAACAGACGTTTATTACGACAAGGGCGTTTTCGTGAGGGATGCCTATGCCTTGGTCACGCCAAGTTATGTGAAGGTAGGAAGAGAAAGAGGAAAGTACAGTAATCATAGAATCTTGCTGGTTCTGATTAAAATTAACACAATAAGGTCAAGATGGTCATGTGCCGCTAAAAGTCCCTCAGCAGTCCTTGGATTATTTCACCCATGCATCGATCGGTTTCAAATGGAATAAGCCCGAAATTGCTGTAGGAATCAAATTACCTGCATTTTTATCAGCCATTCACAACACACTAATCGATCCTGTCCAATACACAGCAACTGTAAGAAAAAGGCCACTACTCCAGAAGAAAATCCCATTGTGCTAAATCGATCAGGGCTAATCTCACCTGTTTGCAGCACTGCCGGGAAGCTCCCCAATAACTGACTGGCGTGATTCGCGGCCGTTTCCCTAGCCTCTACCACTTGGTTCAGCTATATTCCCTTCAGGTGGTGATTTGCGGCCGTTTCCTTAGCCTCTACCACTTGGCTTAGCTATATTCCCTTCAGGTGATGATTACGCGTTAAACTTCTACAGGGGTTAATCTGCCCAAAGGTGTGTTCTTTGATTCATCCTACTCTAGAGCCAAGTGGACCGATTTTCGTTTGTCTTTCTCTTGGAATCTTAGACATCCATGGGTTATTGAATTTCATTTCTGTACCATCCTGGTTAAGTAAACTGTGCATTATCACCATTCAAAGAAATTTCCAACAGGCGTCGGTATCGTTTGGAATCTCTTGTATTCAAAAGAACTTTTTATTTGTTCATTGCTGAAATATTATAGTACATTGTTATAGCCTCGACTCCGTGGCGACGATGGGCCTTGTAAATGTTGTGTGAAGTTTTCTGTTTTCATAAACAGACATTACAGCCGTTACATGCACTTGGTAAAAGGGCCACAGAGCTCTGCTTCCTATGTGACTTCTGTAACTCATGAAAACAAAGCTCTTGGTAAAGCTCTTGAGGAAGGCACATCAATGTCTCACCAACGTTAATCAGTTGTTAGTCTGTCATTATTCACAAATGAAGTGAATACATCGTCAGGGTTATTCCATGTTCAACAACCAGTAGGCATAGTGTCTATGTTTACTGTTTCACTTAATTCCAGCCCAAGTTTATCATATTTTAGAACAGATACAATGCAGATAACAGGCCAATAATACAATTTTTATTATAATAATGAGTATTTTCAAATTCTTTGACGGTTGCACCTCTCGGCTTAAATGAAACGAGAGCGAAAGTTTGACTAAAAGTTGACGACATAGAACGAATCAAGCACCAGACATTAAGTTGGACAATAAAAAGTTATACAGGAAATCCGTTCAACTGACACCTATTTTTTTTAAAATGTGGTGTATTGTGCAACGGGACAACGTTTAAAAATAACATTTACCGCCTGTCACCAATTTAAAAAAAAACATGTTGCTAAAATTTTAAATCTCAAATATGAAATATTATAGCATGGAGAGCAAAACCAGAGCAGCTACCATGGTGTGATAATTGACAAATGATCCTATATAACTAGTGAAGTGCGGCCTCCTGTCAGTTTACCTTAATGACAGGCACTTCCAAATTCCAAAGCTTGAGCTTTTCTTATTGCAACAACTTAATGGTGATGAATTTATTTATTTCACTAAACCACCGATCACTAACATGTTTGACAAGTTACCGAGGAATTTCCACGCAGCTGACGTACAAATATGCACACGCTACTGGTGGAAGACAAATGGTCCTAACTCTGTTCTACGACTGTGCACAAATTTGCACATCCACAATGCATGTGTATTGTAAAACTGATACACACGTCTGGGTGGATGTGTTACATATATTACCACCGACCTTTGGCAAGTTAATGACAAACTTTTCCACATGTAGCGTACAGATTTGCACGCCACATTGGTAAAAAGCATTTGGCCTTCAACGAATGTTACATTACTCCAAGGCCACAAGGGCGTGGTCGACTTCTTTTTGTCACGAAGACCTACAAATGGTGAATGCTGTGGTACATATCCCCATTCCAATTACGGGTTTGAACCTACATCCCGTTTGTTCTAGAAAATCAAGAGTATGGGCCTATAACCACGAGACCACGGTCCTATATCCATACACTGTGAAATGACGAGCGCCCAACGCGTTTAATGGGTGACAAAACTTCAAACAAGCGTGTTTAATAAATGTACCCACATATTTAACCATAAATTAACCATAAATATCTAAAACATAGGCCTGTACTATGATGCTGTATTGTAACTAAAGTGTTTACACTCTGATGCATGAAAGTGTTTATTAGTTAAACATCGAAATTTACAATGTAAATAAACAAACGATTAGGTAAATAAATAAAAAAATAAATAAATAAATAAATAAAACTGTGCATAAATAGCATCTAAATATTAAAAAAATGGAAATTAGGGTAGCTTTCACACCGGTGGCTGTCAATTAGCTTTAACATTTCCACGCGTCAGAAATACACTTCATGTGGTTGAATTTACCAGCCAACATGTGATGGATGACGTGTGAAAAAAGTGACGCATTTTTGCTACAAGGTATAGTTCAAAAATCTATCACTCTCCCCTTAGAACGCTATTGTAAAAACATTTGACGTAACAATGACGTTATTATAGGTCTAGCGTTTCGCAAGATTCGGTTCGGGATGCATGGTAAGCACGCACACCGAAAGCCAAACACCCGACACATGGTCGGCAAATATAGAGAATAGACAACTTCAGGTGATCGTGATTTGGCTTGAAATCCCACGGAGAAGACTCGCATTACCGAGAAGTGATGAAATTCAGGAGTGTCCGGACCTGTCAGCTCTACCGTATTTGTTCATTATTGGCTCTATTTTCTGCTTATCAAACATGAAAGTATATTTCTGTCTTGTAAGACGCTGAACTGAACATTGTAATGAAATAAACGGTAATGTCAAATATTTTGTGTCTGCAAATTCTAAAAAGAAAGTCCCCCGGTCATTGCTTTACCTCGCAGCTAATATCTGTCAGATAGTTTTGGAATTTGCGCGAAATCAGCCAAAAGGGTATTGAGTTACTTTGTGAAAATACGCTTAAATCTTTAAGTTTGCTGTAGGCAGGCTATCTGGACGTCTGGTAGCCAATTACGGAACGATCACTGCAGCACGAAAAGCAATTACAATACTGTAACCAGTCAGAAGGAGAGAAAAAACAGGTGGTTGGTCAATCCTAGTAGATTGTGCAAGAGACCAGGTTTGGGGTAATCAAGCTCCAATGCAATGTTCATGAGCAGTGGCGCTTAAACTTGCCGTTAGGCGCCTATCACTCGACACCAAGGGACGTAAAAAACAATTCACGCCATTCAGGTTTTAGAGAATACATCCAAGAAAACGAGGACAAAGATGCATAAATGTGCGTAAAAATTACACATCCGGTGCATTTTTTTTTCACCGGGCTCTGATCATATTAAAATATAGAAAAAATAAATAATTTCCCACTTGTTTAGAGGACACACACGAATGCATTAAAAATATTGCTGGAAAACTATTTACAACGTGGCCTTTCAAAACAGAAACTGATTTTTCCCACAAACGCACCGATGAAAGGCATTCATAACTTTGTACAGAAAAACAGGAACAATTGTACAAGGGATTTTATAATAAAATTAACTGGTCAAAGTCCAAAGATTTCTCTGCTTTAATATTTGTGCAATGGAAAGGCATACTTGTACTTCAGATGCTACTTGCAAAGAAGTTTACATTTGAGGACACTTTTACATAAATATTTGTTTGGCAAGAGCAGGAGTTCTTTGTCTGGGCACAGAGACCTCAAAAACAGCGCGGAGGCCCGGTGCTCCTGGTCAACTTCCGCTCTCTCCCTTACGGCCTCGCGACAGTTTGGGGGGGGGGGAAGTTTTTCTGTGAATTTTAGCAAGTTTTCATGCACGCATAATCATGATAATTAGTGAAACATTCTCCAGGAGTAAATTAGTCATGAAACAGATGAGGATCGAGTTTAAACGCGCTCACCCCAGTCTACGACATTCAAGAGCGTTATATGTAAAGAGCTGTCAGCGACAAGTAGCCTGTACCATGACTAAGTCAGAGGAAGTTGGCCTGAATGCATGCGCTGAACTGTCTGCTTCATCTCTTGTTACCTCAACATGGCATATGCCATGTAATAACGCTTGTTTTTATTGCTCATCGTAATGATGGTAAGTAGACATGTACGCCCGTGTGTCTTTGTGTACAGACTGGCGGTCGGACAGCAGAGAGTGAAGTATAGAGCCATACTCTCCATTACTTCTAGTCCATTCCAGCTTCATGTCCGAATTTGATTGTTTAGTGCGGTATACATAATTGATAAACGCTCTTCGACGGGCCGAACCACTTGGTCCAAGGTATTTTATTTTGCCATTGTTTTCAACGCAGAATGCTTTTTATGGTATTAACGCGATACAATCATCGAAAACAGTGACATTTTCATCAAATTAAAAGCACTCATCAATTTACCGGCCTGCCAGCATAACAGTTGTCGAGTTCCCTTGACGTCAGGGTGCGCCGCGAGCGCTAACAGCGGGGTGGCCATTCCCCAATACACAGGCACGCTTGGAAACTCTTTGCAAGGTTGGGTTAGTCAAATCACGCGTGAGGCTCTTACAGTATTCCTTTGTGATACACTTAAGGTTCTCTAGACAATCTTTTGCACTCATCACAGGCTATTTTTCATAGCGTTTTAATGTCATTATGCACAATACATCGGTTTCATTCTTAAGATGAACTCTCGCCTTGCTCTCAAGCACAGGATGTTGTACAAGTACAAGATGGTCGGCCAGCCTTAATTAGGACAGAGTGCTTACTTTCGCCATTATTGTATTGTTAATCATTTGCTATGGAAACACCATGCAATGCCATATAGCACGATGTAATCATGAAGACAAAGGGGGATAGAGAGTCGTGCTTGGCCGTTAATATCAGTCAATTAAACACTGACTGCGCCACTGTTACCCCGGAGGTAACGTGCACCCAGAAATAACTGGACAAAGACCCTCACCCCACCCCACCCCCCCGTAAATAAGGTCACAACCCTAACCTTTGTGTCATGAAAGTACTTGTAACGTGTTGGTACAACATGATCGGATTCTTTTCCGATCGGTCCTCCAAGTAGAACACACTCTGGTGAAGAGTCCACGAAGGCCAAGGCTCAAGTTGAATTAGGTTGAAAATTTCAAATGGTGTTAATTGCAATTTATGACACAAATGGCGTAGAACCTCAAATCATGTGTTGCCATCACATTTAATAAAGCATTCGATAAAAATCTTTAACTTACAAGACAAGTTTTTACTTTCTACATTCACTATCTAGATGATCCTTCATTATGTCTGTATTTCTTGCTTGCGTGTATTTCATTTAGCATTTGATGTCTCATAGAAGGTGTTTAATTTGAATATTACTTCCTCATTCAGGAAAAAAGCAAAGACAGGAGACTTGTTTTAAAGTAAAGGTTTTGAGGTAGCTAATCTCTGATGGCCGTTATGCCCTAATATTTTATACATCCGAACTGCCAAACCGCTATTTCTGTAGAGTAGACCAGGTTATTATCTTTATCAAAAGATGTAATGTTTCTTCACCTGCGTAATAAAGTCAGTAAGGCGTTAGAAAGGAAATACACGAGTGTATCTATAGTATATGGATGCTGGTAACACTGATAGAGTTCGGTTGTCCTAAATGCATTTCATTTCAGTCATAAAAAAACAAGCATGTCTCCTACATAACACAAACCTGTCGTTTGTTTATAAAATAACACTACTAGAGCCATTCATTTGCATGCAAATGCAGTGCTGCAGAAGTTCTCAAGTTGAAGGTGTTCACTGACTAGGGGCCTATTTAATTTTCTCTTTCAGGCATTCGCCCTTTTAAGCCTCTATGGCCTGCTCTTCTCACGATAAGACCATTTGCAGATGAATGAAAAACTTGTAGGACACCTCTCTAATTGTCTCATCTTTGTTACCTCTCTTGTTAACATCAGCATGCGTGCGATACTAATTGCCAAATTACCATATGTCTAAGAACTGTTCAACGTATTCAAACGAAGGATGCCGACAAGGACGCGCCAGGGCGGGGGGGGGGGGGAATTAACCGTGTGGCTTAATTTACTGCAGGCATGCAATTGTCAAACTATGATGCAAGGCCTTCAGAGCTAGGACATCTTTTTTCCCTACATGTATCAGTGGCATAAAAGAAAATGTGCAGGTGATCTTGCCAATGCCGGTTAAAGGCACCGGTGAAAAGATTCAGCATCGCAATCGCTAACCACGGTATTTGTTGCTTTGGTAACTCCTCTAACTGTAGTACAGGGCCACAGATTGCCAGTATTTATGCGACCGCTGATTTACTGGATATTAAAGACTATTAGAGAGATTTCCAGCCAGTCTGTAGCCCGTGCCTTTCGGAAATATGAACCTCATCCTGCTATGAAAGGTAATGACTTGGGCCAGTTATCGGACAGAACATTAGCAGAACGGGCATTATCTGGCGGTCCGATCTGAAGCCCCAGAGTTACATGTGTATGCAAACCAGCTTTAGAGACCTCTAGTGAGAATCGATTTTCACTCGTCTCGCACTATTTCAGGCGCGGTCGGGCCCAATACCTATCATTCTACCGGCGTTCCACCGATGCAGTGAAACATTTGAGAGTGTTGCCGCTACGGAGACAGACTAACTTTGCTGGGTCCTGGAATCGGCGATCTGCCTACCTCTGTCCCTGAACATCATGTCTCTCACTTAAGCGCCGCGCCTAATGGGAATTGGCCAAGAAAGACTTTTCCTGTTCTGATCCTTCTTAGCCACTTTTAGCAGTCTCCATCCCGCTTGCTTTGCCAATCTTCCTAGCTCCTCTTCGCTCCGATCTGACAGCTTATCGGAGCAATTTTTATCCATATAGAAATGAATTGATCAGGAGAAGAGACACCTTTACTAGATCATTGGAGATACTGCTGCAAGGGAAGTTTCAACTCGTGTAAGGCTTTGTTCAAGCTCAAACGGAATAATAGTCCACCTTAGCCACAGCTTCTTCAAGTGGTAGGTATGTTTAGTGTTTTTATGAGAGATCTCGGGCTGTGAATCCATTCGTTTTATCACCCATCAAAATGGAGCTCAGTACAGCTACGGATTTTGGCTTGGGACTACCCCGTATTAGACAATCGCTCCAGGCAGTTGTGCTCCTCTTCTTTAACGTAGGTTTTGGTAAGTACTGATTTATGTTTTACGTATTGGTAGTTATTGTTTTTCTGAATATTGACGTTTGCCTTTGTGATTCGTGCACTTTACATGCGTACCAGTCAGCGCAGTGAATGTCATTCTAAATCATCGCTGCCTTTCAGGCTAACAGGAAATACGTTGTCTCTCAGAGGAATCTAAACGATACGGTAGTATCCATGGATGTGGCTACCCTTACGTTGTCGGATAAACTAAGTTAGACAACCAAAAATTTCCTTGAGCCCGGTATTAGCAGATGCAAAATTGATTTCCAGACATGAGATTCGTTCTTGAACATTTCCGTCATCTCTTGCTTTCATCAGATCGCCGTTCAAACAGCCTTCACAATTTTCACAGGAGCCTATTACCGAAGTTAGAGTCGTTGGCTCTAGTAATTCAATATGCTTCCCTGAACACAATCATAGCGTATTATCCGACAAAGGAAAGGCAGTGGGCTTGTTAACTGGATGGCACGATCCTGTCAAAGATAGTTATTATTGGTGGAGTTTACATGGCCCAAAGTCATTGTGGCATGGAATGCAAAGGGACTATGGAATATAATCCGACTTCGATGAAATTGATCGGGTCTTGTATGAGTTCACACCTACTGACATCTAACGAAGGCGGTAAATAAGAGGAATACACAAACCACCGGCTTTGACACCGTCACATCGTAATTAGTGGCACCAAGAGGAAACTCATTGTATCTCACTCCGCTTTAACGCGTCAAAAGTGACACTTGTCCCGCCAACAAAGAGCCCATTATAGATCTTGTTTTACTCATTTTCAACAGATCAACAGCTTACTGCATTTGAACACACTGGCGATATTACCAGAACAATTGGCCTCACCTTTGATCCTGAATGTCCAATACCACTGCCCCGAGGTAGCATCGCCGTGCACTGTTTGACTGGAGACATCGCTTAACAAACACACTAATCGTTCATTGAGACTCGGATACCGACCTCTCCCTCGATCATCCACATAACTCTGTCTCCATGTATATTTTCGGAGTCCAGCCTGCTTTAAAGCATCAACTGCATGTGATCTGGTGACTGATATATCGATATATATTGAAAGGCTTCAGTGTTTTTACTTTTCAACAAAGTCATATTTATACTATTCTTTCGTTTCATATGCAATAAGTCAATAATTTATTGAATTTTTAAAAATTATCCTCTTCCTATCGTTTTGTAACTTTTCAGTAGCCAGCTCAACCTGGGCAGAATGGTGGAGTTATGACGGAATATCGGGTATGTTTTCCATTCCATTCCTTTGAAATTTTAAAAAGTAACAAACTTAGACGGTTGGCCGTGTTATGTATACATACCATAGTCCTAATTTAGCGATTGTAATCAACATCGTTGTGTCGTGTGATTGTGTATAACAACAGCACGATATACGGAATTTATGGTTGACTCACACAAATAAAACCTCAATTTAAAATGGATCTCTTTGAACGAACTCTGCATCCGTATAGCCGGTTGTCTTCAAACACTGATGTGCCACGCTTTCTACACTCACAGTTTAAAATGACGACTCTTTCGTGGCTTTCTTAATTCACTGTATTTTTGCAACATGCATCATCAAAGTGGGGAGAATTCAAGGTCGACTCTTAGTAAACGGCAACAAGTTAAAACGATTTATTTATTTATTTATTTATTTGATTGGTGTTATTCCGCACTCAAGAATATTAGACTTATACGACGGCGGCCAGCATTATGGTGGGAAGAAACCGGACAGAGCCCGGGTGAAACCCACGAAAAGGCTGCTGACGGACCTTCGCACGTACGGCCGGAGACTAAGCCTGCCTGACCTTGACTGGAAGTCATAACCACCGCACTGGTGAGAGGCACGGGGTCATAGCGACGTGCTGGCGCATTAACTCCCTCGGCCAGGGAGGCGCCCCTCCCCCCAAGTTAACATGATAGTCTAAAGACATGTAAACGTGTACATACCTGCCGAAAGACAATTGCATGGTTCAGCCCACTCTATTAACTTCATGCTGTCTCTAACTTGAGGAGGAACGATGGCCTGATCAAGTCCGCAGTAGGTCCTTAGAGCCGACCATTTATGGCGTAGGCAACTCTACATTGCTTTCTCTGAATCGGCTGTGTATGATTAGAGCAACTTTCTGTTTTTGGTCTGAGTTGGCTCTGTATGGCAAGAGCACCATTTTGTATTGTCCGCATGTGATTAGAGCAACTCCAATTCTGGATTCTCCAACTGCATTCTGGAACAAACACTTTTCACTGCTGCAGCACGAAATGTTCATCTTCTCCAGCTTCTTATTTAGTATATTCCTGAAGGAACGAAGCACTTTCTATTTTTGTGAACAATTCTCAAAATGAGTTGCTCTATCCTTTGCAGTTTACATTCAGTCTATCAGCTTCACGAACAAAGTCTTCACATCACGCCTTATAGCATTTGATAGATCCTATGTAAAATGTGATTATAAGCACGAGAAGCTAAGCACGAAGAAATCTGAAGTTTTAAATGGTGCCCTGTATTTCATGAAAGTTAAGTTGTATATCCTTCATACTTGAAAATATATACTGAAACATGTGTGTCGAATAATAATATGCAGCTCACGTATATTATGATGCTAGAAAGTTTTAGTTGTGATATCCTCAGAACGTTATCCTATCTTTTCCTTGATTCAGGCATTTGCATGTTTCAGGTCCAAATTTCTGGGGTCTGGTAAACCCCGACTGGACCCTGTGCTCCCAAGGAAAGTACCAGTCCCCTATCGACATTGACCCTAGATCCTTGCTGTACGACCCTAATCTCAGGCCATTTAATCTGACAAGAAACAGGGTGAGTAGCAGTGTTCATTAATCTAATCCGATGAATTGTTAATTATTTGGTCAGCGTTCGAGAAATGAGGCAGAAGAGTCTGTGTCTGCCGAATTTTGTTTTCTGCATATTTGCATTTTCTATCAACCCGTCCATCCAGATACTCAACAGTAGTATTGGATGAAAACTTCAAAACCCGGGCGCTAGTCTAGGACAGGGCAATCGCTGTTATATTTTACCGTGTTACCCTGTTTGAAGAGTTCTGGGGTAGAAACAGATTAGCATGAAGCCATGTGATTCTTTTCGCCATGCATAATGTATGACCCCCCGCTGAATAATTCCTTGTATATGTCTGTGGGATGTGGATATTGCCAGTAATTCTCCAGACCGTGTTGATGATGAAAATAATCTCCATTCCAGAAATATTGATTAGTTCTCTTTTCCCTACGTAATCATAAGACTGTTAATTAAGACACGAGTAGCTGAGAACTTTGAGCATCTTAAAAATTTGACGCGTTTAAAGTGGGATAAAAGCGGTGGAGATAAGACGAGCCCAAGCCGGGGGCTGATCGTGGTAAAAGCGTCCATCACAATCCGACCCAAGACCACAGAATCAACACTGTTTTTGATACATATCCAAGTAACAAGGCTTAGCTCGGAGCAAACTGTGTGCCTATCAATTTTCTCAGATTAAATGAGAGGTGTAATTTCAAGCCTTGAGACAAATAGAAATTGCAGCATTCCTTTGATAAAATTGCTGCTGTCGTTCAGTCATTTAGCATCGTCATTTTGACAGGCGTAAGGTTTGTCCGATAGCGCAGTCTAGAGAACTGGTGGGCGAGTTTTCACCGATTGACGATTGACGTTCTCACTCCGGCCCGCTTCCAGTTTCGATCACACCGAGTTCTGAAACCATCTCCTGACTCTATCAATGTTCTTCTATTCAACGACGCCTGGGCGAATAGATGGCTTTTTGTGGCGTAATGGAGCCGTCTGACTCACTGACCTCACATCAGCGCAAAACAGGAACTCCCTGACCGAAGACTACACACAGGTTAAGATAGGCTGTATATGCCTTAACACCAACCTCTTACGGTGGGAGATGGCAGTAACTTGGACGTGGCTTGACCGATATCTGAATGGCTTCCAAACTCAAGCATATTACTTATTTAGACAATAGCTCCAGGTAGCTCCGAAGCTCTTGCACTCATTCCGTTGACACCACCGAAGCTACAACGGCTGACGTTGCAAAATCGTGCAGTAAGTCCAGACTTCATGTGCGCTGCACATAGTGGTCATGTAACGTCAGACCCACGGCAACAAGAAAACCACAAATGCGGTGGCCTTAGGTTTGTCCTTTGCCCTAGAGCGAGCTTCAAAGTAAGAAGCCCCATGTTAAAATTCCACATCCGTCGCTATGGCCATTACACTCGCCACTACAGCGGTACTGTTTTATTGTGTGTTGTGGCGAAACAGCAATCCGGATTTGGTTGGTTTAACATGGGGTTTCGTACTTTGAGGCTGGTTGGCGGGTAAAGGACGAAGGTAACACCTCCGCGTTTGTGGTTTTCTAGTTGCCGTGGGTCTGAACTGTCATGACATGACCGCTAGGTGTATCGAGGAGGCAGTGCGCAAGAACTCTTGACTCACTTCACGATTTTGCAAAGTCAGCCGCTGTAGCTTCTGTGCCGTCAATGTAATGAGTACGAGAGCTTCGGGGCAATCTGAAGCTATTTAGATACCAATTGTCAAGTACCAAGCGTCAACAGTCCTATCTTTCGTATTTATATTTCCAAAGCTTTGAAGTTTTTTCTTGTGCCATTTTGAATTTTATTTATTTATTTATGTGATTGGTGTTTTACGTCATACTCAAGGATATTTAACTGTATTTATTTGTTTTATTTATTTGGTTGGTGTTTTATGCGGTACTCAAGAATATTTCACTTATACGACGGCGGCCAGCATTATGGTGGGAAGAAACCGGGCAGAGCCCGGCGTAAACCCACAACCATCTACAGGTTGCTGGCAGACCTTCCAACGTACGGTCGGAGAGGAAGCCAGCATGGGCTGGACTTGACCTTACAGCGACCGCATTGGTGGGAGGCTTCCTAGGTCATTGCGCTGCGACAGCGTGCTAACCGACTGAGCCACGGAGACCCCTATTTAACTGTAATACGACGGCGGTCATCAATATGATGAGAGGAAACCGGACAGGTCTCGGGAGAAAACAGGTTCCTGGCAGACCTTGCCACGCGCGAACGGAAGGAAAGCGAGTCAGAATCGGACTAGAACTTACAGGGCCTTGCTGAGGCGTCCTGTCATTTTAGGGCGATAAAACGATAACACCTAGGTCAGGTCAGATATATATCTTTGATTCAGTAATTCAAAAAGGGTGTATTCTCAACATTTTAAACAAATATATCACATCTTCCACGTTTAGAAATAACTCTTCATTAATTAAGTTAATGATTTGGTAGCACAGATTTTGCTGAATACGTGCTCAGTATCATTTCACCTCGTTTTTAACCCGGCACAGGTCGGTTGACTATCCCCAATCACAGTTGATCCTTACTCTCTTGGGTAACTACTTTGTAACATAGAACAATTACATATTCTTAGA
This sequence comes from Acanthopleura granulata, assembly GCA_016165875.1. Taxonomy (NCBI): domain Eukaryota; kingdom Metazoa; phylum Mollusca; class Polyplacophora; order Chitonida; family Chitonidae; genus Acanthopleura; species Acanthopleura granulata. The sequence continues at coordinate 26,562,143 of JABBOT010000005.1, read as the reverse complement.
TTCCTTAGACGCTTTGGGGAATAGAGCGGAAAACTGAACTTCCTCTGAAACTCAGTTACATTCATTTGCAGCCATGTTTCAGGCTTAAAGTTTTTTGCTTTTTCAAATTTTGTTCCTTATTTCCTAAGACGTTTATTGTAAGCTGTTCTGACACTTTCCGCTGTTCTCTATACGACAGTTAATTATGCAGAGAGTGCTCTTCCCTCTACGTGACCCATAAAAGCCGGGTAAATATTGATTGGGGCCTGTTACAACAGTCTGGGGATTCGCTCTCTTGCACAGATTAGCAAAGGACACTTGAAGAACACACAAGAGTTTGGAATTGCCAGCGGACATGTCTTCAGAGTGCCATCGACCCTGTCATATGAAGGGAATACCGACAATAAATCCCCGAAATATATGTTTTAACCCTTATCATTTTCCACTCTCACTAGTTCTCGCGAGACCTGTAATCTTTCTGGTTTTTTCCACAGGTCTCTGGAGTTGTTGTGAACACAGGCCACGAACTCAAACTCAATATCGAGAGCGACGAGGAGATCGGGCAAAGCGCGCTAGTCACTGGTGGCCCCCTCACATACACATACCGCCTGCACCACCTATCCATACATTTCGGCAAAAAGGATTATTTTGGCTCCGAGCATCTTGTTAATGGGACATCATTTCCATTAGAAGTAGGTCGTTTTTATGATCTGAGGAAATATTGGATATCTTTGTAAAATGTTGAATAGGTTTGGAAAAGCATCAATCTGGCAGTTCAAGCACATTACCAAATTGATTTTTATTCACTTTATTTCCTAATAATAGTTCATAATCCTCGTAATATGTAGGATTTGAATTTTGGTTTGCGTGTGTCTCGATCTCTAATGGAAAAGTTTTATGTTACTGATGGGGTTTCTTGACTAATATCACCCTTTTCCATCTTAACCCTTGGAGTTTACCCGCGTGCTTTTTTGTGTCCTGTAAAATGTGAAAACCTCGTCACACTCCCGGAACACCTTGCTGCAGCAGTTTACATGCACATTGTAGTACTTGGATTCATTTTCAAAGCTTCTTTTTCACTATGTTATGAATGAAATAATGAACAATTCCATATTCTTATATTCCTTACGATGTAAGCTTTAAGTGACAAAACGAGGAATAAAGTCATCAATTTCACATTTAAGATTTCATCGACGTAAACTTCAAACCTCTTTTACAACCAACAAACGCTGTTTTGCCAAGGATAAATACATATATGTGTGTTTATTTTCAAAGGCTCTTTCTCCCAAGTCTATCACTGAAATAATGAACAATTCCCAATTCTTAGGTTCCTTCGATGTAAACTTTAAATGATAAAAGGGCTTTGATGAATGACGTCATCAATTCCACATTCTTAGATCCCATCGACGTGAAATTGGAAAACATCCTGCACAATCGACAAACACCTTGCCACAGACAAATACCTATATTTAGGCTTATTTTCAAAGCTTCTTTCTCTCAGCTCTATAACGGAAATAATGAAGTTGATGAAATTATGTAATCCCCTTCCTTACCATCGCAAAACACTTGAAGATTTAGTTATCCCAAAATATGAGAGGGAAGTGACCTTTCAGCCCACTTTCCAAGCCACAGAAATCTTAATTGAAAGCTAAACAATTATGCGTAGTTATACTTGCAATAAATGCACACTTAACCAGTCTCATTACTTTACTTCAGCTTCAACTTGTTGCCTACAATGAAGACTTATTTCCTGATTACGACCACGCAAAGCTGTCAAGTTTTGGTGTCACTATAATCAGTTTGTTAGGACAGGTACGTTGAGTTTGTGTCTCTTAAGTTGGTGGATCAGTTTTGACCACAAGAATACGCTAGTCTCTTGAATGGCGTCAGTAGAGCCGATAATAGACAGGTAACATAAGAGGGTAGAACGCCTGGGATGGAATCTAGATTCTTACAACAGATACAATGAATTTCTCCTTCTGAAGTAAAAACTAATTATAGATGACTTAAAAGAAAGTGTCTTTTCTCCACAAAACTACCCAATATTAAGTATGTGTTTCTACATACTCCTGGAGTATTTTATCGACATTTGATAACTAATGCCCCAATAGGGACACCATTCCTTCTGCGTTGCAAAGCATCGCACGCTAACAAGACTTTAGTCAGAAAGATAGCAGGTAAAGAGGCAACAACGCTGCCTTAACAGTAGGGGCGGGAGTTCGGGCGTACTACTTGTGTTCTGAATTTTCTCTGGTTTCTGCCGGGATGCACTCTGCCCCAGGCTCTGCCCGATTGTCTCATATATGCACCTGCACAGAAATGAAATAACCTTGATTACGATGTAAAAAAAACCCAGTCACATAAATAATAAATCAAAACATCAAATAAACTTGATCATATCATGATTATAATCACGTGCTCACCGCAGCTATACTTCCCCCATTGCTTTGTTCAATTTGCCAATCAATGGGGTTGTGTGTTGAGGTATTATATGTGATGTTATTTGCTAACTTTGACGTACAGTCAATATTGACGATTTCATACGGGGGTTCATACAGCTAACATACGGGGGTTAGGGTTGTACAATGTTTCGTACTAATTTAGTCCAAAATAATTTGCAGTTTGAGAGAATGTATGCATAATAAATGCTACAACGCTTGATATGGTACATAGTTGTTAAAGCAGATGAAAGTAAAGTATACATAATTAAAAGCAGTGGTAATATTTCATTCTTACGCCTTTCACCCACAGCTGAATTCCACGAGCAATATTTACCTGGATCGGATAATACGTCACGCTGCTAATGTGAGGTATAAAGGTAAGGGAGTGAGTGAAGCTCGGTTCATTTAGCTCACAATTTCACACCAGACCAGTTCATACCAACACAGAACGCCAGTGGGCGTTTTAATTCATTCTGCTTGAGGAGACAATTGGGGACAGGAAAAAAAGCAGACCATACGGCCGTGACATTGCCGTAAAGCTGAAGTCAGATCCTGTGTAAAAATAAGTTTATGGGTGTCCTGGGACAACGCAAACATCTGTTGAAGATTAAATCCTCTTGTAGAGGGGTTCAACTCTGCTGGATTGATTCGCCCCGGCGTCCCAGCGTATAATTGGGTTTCTGCCCTAACTGATGAAGGGGAGACGTAGCAAGATGTCTATTTAAGCGGTACAAATATCATATGAAGAGTTGTAAAGCCGACCATTTGCGTGTGGGTAGCCGCTTCATGTGCACTTCTAACACTGGAGTTTTCGGTTGTTAAATAGGCACCGTGTGGTCTAGAAATGGACCGAAACAGTTCCACCATTTACATTAGTCCTCTTCTTTGAGGCATCTAGATGTACCCGATAGTATAGAATCAGGTGTGGGGATTTCTAGAGAATATCTTCCAGCGCATAATTGTTTTAGGAATGTTCGTCAGACATTAGTTAGAATTATTCGAGGCAATATGCTTGGCTTTCGCAGAAAAGTAGCTCCCATCTAAACCAGACTTCAGCTAAACTAACGTAACTTTTGGCCATAAATCAATCACTCAACTTGCTTTCATAACAGGTATGGTAGAATTGCAGTATATTACACATCGGTGATTAGCTTTTGTCTGTCAAAAGTACGTAGAGTAACGGGCTAGCTTAACCTGCACGAAACACCACGAAACACGCTTGCTTCAGATTTTGGTTTAATAGATAATCATGAGATATGGAAAGTTGTTTTCATCGCCTTTCAGTAAAGGCCAATATTTTTTACAACTGGGGTGAGACCGTTTGTCCGAAGGGCCAATAGTCCGATGGCTCAGAAAGATTAGGGGGATATGGTCTTTAAAGGGTCCATAAATACCGAAAGTGGTCAGTATGAGCTGTCTTTCCATGATAAGAAATCTGTAACTTCATAGAAAACACATGGCCGAATGTCCTCATCACATGGTCAGCAACAACTCTTTGATTTCGGTCTGTCAACCCTATAACGCTTAAAAACAACGTTAATCTACGAATTTGTCATCCACAAAGCCACTGTTCCCACCCTGTGATTTTTGTGTAGAAAGTTCCCTTCGTGAGAAGGTTGTGAAGGGCAAAGTATGCTATATATAACTGATCAAATTTTATCCCAATAGGTAACTCTATTAACATTACGGATGTGTTTCTGGGCGGCTTATTACCCAACACCAAACATTATCTCACCTACGAGGGGTCCCTGACACATCCGGGCTGTCACGAAGTGGTCACGTGGATCATCGTTAACAAACCCTTGTACATTTCTAAAGAACAGGTCGGTAATAATTTTTATGTATAAAATCATTTTGTAGGTTGTAGTATTGTTCATTTTTACCATGAGATTGAACTGTGTGGAGATTTAAACCCTTCTATATTTACTCTGACTAATATTGTGGATGGAGAATAAGCCTAGGAGGTCATAGTCCAGTAGCTGGTTTGCTTGAAGGTCTATGTTCTGATAAACATGAACCGATAGCCTCTGTCGTTGTCTGTCTGTCCGAAGGACAATGATTAAGACGGGATCAGCTTTGGTAAAGGCGAGCTTCTCCTCCATATTAGCTTTGCCAGTGACGCATAGGTCATATCTAATTCGTAACTGGAGAATTCGCTCGTAAGTAAATACTAATCGTGCTATAATAAGGGGCGTCATTGTATTTAAGTGGTCATTATGCTGGATTAAGGGTATACACTATGTAAACATAGCCTAGCCATTCATCAATTCTGACGCCTCATCGCGAGGTAATACATTACTGAATCCAGAGACTATTGTCAGTGGACAGTCGTTCGTGTCATGCCTGTGTGCTCAGCCGACAACAGCTCTTCTCAAGCATCGTCCTTATTCGTACCACATCTGCAACCATTCTCATCATCTGCAGACCCCAGTTTTGTTTGACCTTCAAGATGAAGAAATACATTTTTATGATCGATGTATGGAAATTCACAGTTATAAATGCAGACTAAAGACACACAACATAGTCAGTCATGACACGTCAGCCTGCGTGTAATTCTGTTTTCAGCTGGAAGTGCTGCGAAGTATATACAAAGTAGAAGACGAAAAAGATCGCAGCCGTATGCAAAACAACTTCCGTCCCGTCATGCCGTTAAACAACCGGACAGTGCGAACTAATATTTTACCTTCCTCAAAGGTAGGGCTTTTTCTTTAGTCACCAACTGATTTCGCTAAATGTTTCGCTCATTTTCCATTACCTACAAAGATAACACTGTAACGTGTTCAACACTAAAATCCTGTACAAATCTATGCAGAACCAACATTTATTAACTGGTAGGCTGTTGGTGAGAAGACCAGCTCATAATATCATTAAATCTCAGTAAGTGCTTGCCTTATCGATTGTCCAACTTCTTTAACCCAAAAGCGTTAATGTTAAAAAAAAGTCCAACACTTTCCAAATTCGCCAGTTCACCATGCCCCCTCCCGCGCAGGAAATATACGCAAATGTATTGGCTTTATGAGCAAGGTAATCATGGTGTTAGTTCGTCTTCTGCCTCATACATAAGGGGATCGAAAGGCTGGGGAGCAAAATGCGCATAACAAATATGGCGATGAAAGGCGAAGCAAATGAGCGGAAGCATTAAATATTTATCTGAAGTTTCAATCTTCACTGAACAAATATACTGTTCTTCAGTTCCACACATTCTCTGAGATATTACTGTAAAATTACACATTGAAACAATTTCCACCCGAGTGCAATTTCCTTTTAAATTTTGTGATTTTGATGTAATAGTAGTGCAGTACTAACCATTTCTCCTTTCATGTAATATTTTGAGGTTATCGAAAACTAAATCACTTTCCTTGACTATGTGCTTTCTGCTCCATTTATTCACAACTTAACGACTTGCATTTTTCTTGGACGGTTAAGATTTTATGTTTCCCAGAGGGATAAAAAAAACAAGGCTTGAATTCTTTTACTGCTTAACGGGTGTTGTCTCTAAAGTTATTCTCCATGACTTTTTGAAGTTACCAATAAAAACACAAATTATTGATTTACTGAGGATGCTGGAATTTGCCTTTAAGCCTGATTCTTATATAATGCCGCAAATATTCTTCGATTAGCCGTTCGACTGTATGTAAGTCAATGATTTTCTATTTCTATTACTTAGTCATTTCGTTTATTTATTCGTCATATCAATGTGGGTAGTAGGTTTTGAAACAGAAAGATTTAACCATGAAGGATGAAGCCAATTTCATTCTCTCACACCCACTTTTTGGAAGCTTTGGAAATCACTGCTGTCGGCAGAAACCTTCGTATATGCGTGTACGTTTGGTTTGTTACAGAGTAAACAGTGTAGGCCAAAGAAACTGCTGTCATACGAAGGTAAGCTGGTAAAAACGACGAACCATGGCATCACACAAACATAGGTAGATTTGTTTTAACTACAGAGTTCACAGATAAACATTTGCAAAGTTAGACCGATATGAGTGTATGGTTAATCTATAGTCTACGACAAGGTAGCAACAACTGCTTAGAGGTAATACCTTGACAGGGTGTTGAGGCAAAATTAATGTGATGTGTCTATAATATAAATCAATACAGCTCTAATCTCTTAAGTAAATGTCCCAATCCATGGCACTTAAAGTAATTGATCCTGTGTATATGAATGAGACTGAATGCTTTCCTGTACCATTAAAAATACAGGGAGACCTTGTCGCTACATCATTCCACCCTATTAATCGCTTATGGCACTTTATCATTTTATCTTCGCAGTTAATGGGCGTTTTCTAGAGAGATGAAAGTAAGACAGGAACTGTGGCTAGTATTGATGTACGGTGCACACCGTGTCTTCCAGTAAGGTCGAAAATCCTATGCAACGGCTGGCTTTAATTGACTGTTCCATTCCACCTGGGCTTAGTGGCGGGCTTGCCTTTAAGTGATGGCGGAGCAATACCTACCTTCCTTTGACTCTTTGATTGCTTTCCTTGGAATTATTGAATGTCCGGGAAGGAAGTGCATGTACTGTAATGTGCCTTCACACCTGCGTCAAGGAAGGAGCTGCACCATAATGGACCTGAGCTCCAGGCTCGAACAATGACAGAAATCATTGGATTACGATCTAAAGAAAATTCATCGCGATTTACCGGAAACGAAAACTGGATGGCATGAATGAAGCCGGTCTTTGAAGATTTCACCTAACTGATCTTCAATGACCCGTCTGAGAATCGAGTGTGTGAACGAGCGTTGTGATGGAGGGCGATACAATCAGACGGAATAGATAAATCTTCAGCAGAATCGACAACCTCCGAGCCTTAATGTGATCCCATTTCCGCTTCGTGCCATTTTAAACAAATGCGGAAAGGTACTGTCAAAACCTAAAAATAGTTTTCCCATGTTGCAAACATTACATGTTGCATTACATTGGCTTTCCTTGGAATCCATTGCCTTCAGGTTGTTGAAGAAGGCAATTGGGTATAGCACAAGGTTTGTACAACGTATTATGTGTAAATTTATGATTTCAAGAACATTCGGAAAAGTCCTCTTGTGAACTTGCGCGGAAATATTCACAATGCGAAGTGGTGATAATCTGTTTTATGAACCCATTCCCTCAATTTTTATTGATTTTAACGTAACGCTTTAGTCAAAGAATCTCTTTTTTCCGCAACCCTGTGATAAATGCATCGATTGAAACCATAAAATACCGTGCTACAACGGCTAAATGATTGGATGGGGTAACTCAGGCCAGGGCAGCACTATGCTTTAGCAATTAAGGTTCGATATCACCCGAATGATCCAAGGGTTCATGTGACATTGAAACTGTTTGTAAAATTGATACACTTATCTCCACCCGTAACACTTCGATATGGCTTTATTAAATCATTAAAGATATATCCATGATGCTGTTGTGTTTTGCTACGCCTTACATCTTTGGCGTCTGATACATTTTGATCTCGCATGCTGGTCAGTGTATTATTCAGGCTATATGTGAAATAATACTTCGTAAAATACTCTGCTCATCTAATTTTTGTTCTGCCTCCAGTGTCCCGTTTTACGAATAGGGTGTAACACTTCGTCAGCCATGGTGACATATCTCTACAGTATTTGTCGTATGACAGAACTTACATCTTGTTTGTAAAACGGGCTCCTGAAAGACAAAATTATTCATCTTGTACAGTCTTTAAACTTTTCTCCCCTGAATAGATGTCTTCAATTGTTGACACTGTGTGACAGACAATCGAGGACAACAGCAGCTTTCTTCTTACTCATCTGTTGACCCAAAAATAACTTTTGAGTAGGTATTGCTGACGACCCCCGACGTGTAAATGAAATATCCTTGAATACAGCATAATACATTAGCCAAATCAAAATTAAATGGACTTCAAACCACAATCGCCAGGTGATGTTTTTATTTACAGAAGGAAACTAACAATATCCTTTTTTTGTTCATTCATTTGACTGGTGTTTAACGTCGCGCTCAAGGCAATTTTTTCACCTTTACATGTATATCGGCGGCTAGACTTATAGGTGGAGAAAACGACGTGCCGGGAAAAAACTTGCCTAAGAAACCTTTTGACGTAAAGCCGCATCGAAAGGGACTAATGCTGTACTGGACGACATTCCCTCATTGGTCCAGGATCTGATATATACAGTTTACCAGCCTAACAATATTAAGCCACAGGATAATTACAACACATAGTAATGGGTTACAGCGTTCTATTCTCATGTCTCTCGGGGGCTTATCTAATACATGTGCATACACAAAATAAAACGTTAATTTTTGGCCTTTGCTTCAACACCTCTCAGAGAAATGGAGAAAGATCCCAAAGACACAGTTGTTGGCTAGACTAGTGTAACGTCAGACAACCTCGCCTGTAATCTGGGGTCGCTCTTAAGTTTCTCTACGTTTTGGAATGTTGAGATGTATTGATTGATAATAGCCAGGTCAGGTTGGTCACTCCGTATGAAGGCACGCCGGAAAGAAAGCAAGCTGTTATTTTGACAAATCTTCATAAAAATTGAACACCACACGTTTCAATGGAGCATAATTCAGCTTTTATTCCGAAGTCACCTTGTAGGCGTAATTGGAAAGCTACAGGCACGCTGAGCAGTTTGCAGATCAACGATTTTGTGTTGTTCGAATGTTAATGTGTTTTGAGGTTGATATGGATAACAAATTGAGGACGTAATTCTTTTAAACAGGTAACCAGACTGTCACCATGGTGTAGGTTTGTTTACGTCGCAGTGTATTTTCCCGTTAGTCTAACTGAAAATATTCACTCACATGTAGTAATGTCAAAGGCTTGAAGAAAACGACGTTTTCGTACACCTGCTCCCAAAACGGTGAAAACTGCACCTATGTTTTCTCTCTACTGGCCCATGACAATGACGACATAGTCATTGTCAATCACTCAATCAAACCATGCAGTCAACCAATTATGTAGCAGTCCATAAGCACATCGCCATGAATTATACCGAACTGACATTCTAAACTTTAATTATAAATGATAGCACAGGAGGTAAAACGAACTCCTTGTACTGGAAAATTTAAGGATAAGTTTGCCAGGGAAGGAGGTATCGTAAGCTTATCTTTGCCTAAGTTATAAGTGTAATTTCCATGATCATTATGAAAAGGACCTGAGTCTTCAGATATTCTTGCTGCTTGCGGCTTATAGCGTCCTACATAATTGCTGTATGTCAGCAAGACACAAGTCAGAAATCTGCACATCCTCCCTTAAGCTTCGTTACTGTGGAGACTGTCTTGAAATGTTCTAGTAATAACACCAGGGTTCGATGACCAGATGCACTCTCCTGCCTCCTGCTTTAACAATCCTTTCAGTGTTATAGCAGCTCTTTCAGCGAATAATACAATACCATCATAGAGAACATTCAAAGGACATCCCCGTGCATCTGGAAGTATATTTCTGGAACATAAATCTCCACATGAATGAGGAGATACGGCGTTGAGTGGCATACTGTAATCATGCTGTTGTCGTTGTCAACCACCGTTAGACGGTGTTATGGTTATATTGGAACCTCTCATAATTCAGTGTTTAACCAGCGACTGCGGTTCTAAACCTAAAAAACGGCTGTATAGATAAACATATACATGTATCCATACCGCAAACCAGTTCACTCCATGCAATTCTAATGAAGAAATAAGTTTTGCATTGCTAAATCGCTTCTGGTTGTGCAGCTGAACAAACCGACTTCTTCTCTCAGACTATAGCGCGGTTGCCATGCTAAAACATATCGATGTTGGGTTTAGATCTGCTTTTCACGAACTCCTGTCATGCGATGTTTACATTGCAACACACATCCGGGCAACCTAGCGCTTCGTCTGAATGCTTATTACCGGATCAAACATCCAGTTTCTTAGATCGCCAATGGAAAGACCTAACTTAATCTGCACGATATATGACATCACAATTGGACGGCTGGGAAATATTTTAATGTACAGGCTCCACAAAAAAATAGTAAGACGGATTTCTTATTCTTTATCACGTTACCTGTACTATAGTTTCCAAATCCATGCATGACAATGTGTTAAAATGGATTTCTGACAATAGCTCTTAACAAACGTGGTGGCATGTTCGAAGGCAGTTCTCTGGGTTGAATATTGTCAGATTCTCCCGACATCTGTCCAATTAATCCATCCTTGAACCTGCCTAAACTTGTCAAATATTCTTGAAAACAACGTGGACTCCGTAAGATAAAAGAGCCCACAAGAATGTCAGTGCTGTAAGACAGTAGTGTGGGTGCCATTTGCCATTAAGACGAAAGACTAGTATTCAGTTTTGAGAACGAATATGTTTCCTTGGTTATAGTAACAACGCTTCGAAAGAGCTACCTCCTATTTAAAAATACATCAGTAAACCTTAGCAGTGGTACAGACAAGCAAGAATTATACAATCTGTCTATAGAGTAAGCTGTCTTAAACTCCTTGTGGCTCTGACTTCTGTTCGCAAAAACGCTTCATAGTTCATCTGTAAAGGTAATGAACTCAACTACATATATAATAAATAAGGCCATTTTTCCGGCCAGTTAACGAATATTACTGGAATTTAATCTATTACTTTGACCAAGTGTTGTTCGACTATCCTAAATTTGAACTGATTAAGGCTTATCTCATTGTTTTTTCCGGCTTTTACATTAAAAAGTCAATGCATGTGTGTCACGCTCAGTGTTGAGGGGATATGCTGTGTTTTTTATCTTTGCCCAGCTGCTATAGAATTGTATGCTTCAAGCATGTTAGTGTTATATATCCTCGTCTCGTTTGTCGAGCCCGCTGACATTTCCTTGGGTTCATGTTATCGCCCTAATTTCTCGCACTCGCTAACGTGTTTGCCTCATTAGCGAGAGCGCGAACTCCATCGTCTTTTCCTCGTAAGCAAAACAGGAAGAAAAAAAGAACAACAATGTCAAAGGAAACAAGAAATGAGGCAGAACAACAAAGAGTCATGAACTGTTTTTCTTCATTTACCGAGGAAACCATATAATACTTGATTAGAAAAAAATGTTATTTAGTCGATAGGCTGAAGTTTATCTCATCAACACCCAGCACCTCTCTTAATTATGCGATAATTCAAATGCAAAGTGACGTTTCATTAAATGCTCTGCTTCTGAGTCATTTCAATTTTGTAATAAGAGTGATGACTCTAATTATCTGTGATTATGGGACAAATCACTGAAGATCTCAGGTGTCCTCTTTCATACATGTATATATCCTCTTGTATGGCGAACATCAGATTGACATTCTAATTAAACAGCAAAATGCTATACACATGAAAAGTCTTCAATACCGTCTCTGGCCTCTCTAAATATATATTCGAAATACGTGATTATGTGATTCGTCCTTTTCCCACAATATAAATTTAAGGATTGAGTAGGTATTGACTGCTTGTAGCAAGCATCTCGGTAGACATGTGTTTAAGTGCATTATGCCGAAAATAATGATGAAAATATACCTGCATTTGCCTGAGAGAACTCTTTACATTACATCACTCTGTTGAGTTTATCGCCAGGATAATTAATGTCCCCATATAAATGCATACATAGGTGACAGAATGGTGCTAACAGCTGTTTTGACTGATAAATAAATGACTATGGTCTTTCCTTGACATATCCATATTGTGCCTAAAACACGGGTTAGGACCAGAAAATAGGATGGTTTTGTATCATCCAAAACCAAAACCAAGACAACAAAGAGATGGACATTCTTAAGCAGTTAATTGCAAATATCTGTTTACATCTGACAATACAATTAAAACATGTCAAAAGCAGCAATTAGTCAATCTCAGTTTCAGTACATGTTGCTGAAACATTTAGTCGCCTATGCATAATATTCATTGGCAATATATTTGAATAGAGCAAAACGTTTCACTAGAACATTCTGATTGCGTTCAATTAACATAAGGAAGGGGAGTGCGTGTCCGTTTAGAAAAAAAACGTGTGTACTATTACATTATATCTGGTCAAGAGAAATGATGGGTGTAAGAATTGAAACTAATCACAGTCCCGATGTCAAGGGCAAAAACTCTCCTCAATAATATTTGATTTAACTTAATATATCATAGTTTAATGTTATAAAAGTAAAGTTACGACTCCAAGTACCCATCAGAACAAAATTTCCTTTTCTTAACATTTGATAAGGCTTAAAATTTCGAGACATCAGCAAAATTCATTGTTTGTGAATAGGTAGATAAACTAATGACGCGGACAACAGTCCTGACTTCCGCCGAAGTAATAGAACATACAGAAGCAACCAGCTGTTCTAAGACACTCTCAGCTTTTCTTCTGGCCAGTGTAGAAAATGTGTAATCCTTTTGATAGAATCTTATGCGGACGGTGCAGGATGCAGTTTATGTTAGAATTCAATTACATTAAACACAATGATGGGCATAGCGTTAAAGCTGCTTTTAAATTACTTGTAGTTCGTTACGAGGTGATGAAGTGGTTTTTATTCACACGTAATCTGTCTAGACTGCCGATAGCATGCTCCCGCCAATTGCAGGCATTAATGAAATATCTCTTAAGTCAGTCGCTGAAACGGACCGCGTGAATTAACCTTAACTCCTGCCACAAACCGTTCACTTTCACCGCTCTATCCACATATTTTATTTCACACACATGTCTCTCCGAATTACCATTGTGTTCGAATTCAATATCGGTCAGAAATCTACAAGGGCTTCGAAATGTCAAGATTCATTGCTAACCACATCCAGCAGCAAAGGAAAATCTACGCACTGAATACTGACTGACAGTATGGTAGCCAACTTTGTGATCTTCAAAACGATTCCTTAGTCACGAGTTTCAGGAACACGCGTATCCCAACAAAGCTAAGGTCTATGGCTTTGTCGGTCGTGTTTGATTTTCCATGTCATTAATGGGCTTCGGTAACTTCAGCAGTCTGGGAATTTTTGACCAATATGTTGTTATACCCCCAATTATTTGTGCATGACTTTTTATATCTACTCTAGCCAGCTATCTCCAAAAGACTTCGTATAAAATGGAAAATCTGTACAGATAAAAAAACCAGGCCTTGGTTACTTCTATTTCCAGATTTCCAAACCAGTCTCTGGGGATTTGACTTTGTATATTGTTTTACCGGTTGACGGCCTGAACTGTAATCTGAATACTTCGCTTACTGTAGCAACACTGGTCGCCACGTTATCACCACCCCATGCCTATGTACTTGAGGGCAGCAGTCAAACATCGGGAAACACTAGGACGTCAAGACTTCAGCCTCATCGACAGCTCTGTGCATATCCGTGCGTGTTGATGGACAGACACTTCCGGTCTGTGACAAGCAGCAATGTTTACGGGGACACTCGGGCTAGATTTTATGAAAGCATAAAATCATTCTGACGAGATGTCGACCGTATAAATCAACTGGTGGTGCTCACACACCGGGGCAAGCGTCAGTAGACAAACGTGTCAGGGAAATATCGGTAAGACTGATTAATTTGTGGAGGCCAACTTTGTGGATGTCAGGAAACGTGTTAGTTATTTTCAGGTAGGGCTAATGTTCACGCATTACTGGGTGTGTTGGTGGAAGTAATGAATGACGAAAAGGAACTATCTACCTCCGTCACCGTTGACACTGGGCCGCCGTACTCACATGTTTCCTCCACTTACCTGGCTCTTTGGATTTGTTCCAGGATAACCACAGCAGGTAACAGTAAATGATGTGTGAAATGCACGTAATGAAGGTGAGGCTCATGTCCACTGATAGAGTTCTATATTCAACCAAACCGCTGTTTTAGGGCGCAGGAGCAGGGGAGGGACGTGATGGGAGCTTCTGTCTATGGCGCTTCATTACACAAAACACCGTTTGTCGTTTTCCTAACACCCGTACATGTCTGCATGAAGCAATGGAAATCAATGTCCGCACAGTCAATTTCTATCAATTATAATGGGCAACGGCATATTGTTAGCCGACATGCGATTTCTTTCTCCTAAAATAACAATTTATACTCGAGCCTGATCATTGAATCGAGTGGACGCACCCTGAGGATGGTGCGTTGTACCCCCGGGGGGAGAGACAGAGGTAAGACGGGAAAGCAATGATCAACTGTTCTGCCACGCCGACCCCTTCCCCAGCTCTATCATTACGCTCACACTATACAATCCGTCCGCAGCAGACATTTTCTATTTGTCACTCGCTCCTTGACTGAGTGTCTTATTGATAGATTGATTGATTCGTTGATTGATTGATCCTCCCGCCATTTATTGTTTAATCCATTCATACAACAATTTATTCATTCATTCAATCATTCATTTACTGACCAGGCATATTAACGTAAGGAACTTAAGGAGAAGAAGAAAGTATAATGCAAATTGTAGTGAAAAGGTGGGAGTTGAAGATTATAAACACACTGTCCAATAATTGTTTAGAAGTTTTCTATCATCAACGTAAACTCACATAGATCTCAAAAGACGCCGACAGTTTACTAGCCCCGATGCTGGATGATGGACTTGAATCGGACCCGTCGTTCTCAAGCATGTCGAGCGGTGAAATGCTGAGCCAAGCTCCTTTCCGTTTGTATTCGACGTGCTGTTTGTGCAGCCAAAAACTGCACACTCTGGCATTCCTGCCAACTCTTCGTTCTTGCCTGTACACTGACAAAACATGGGGTAGTAATCCGTAAACGAGTTGAATTCACATTTGTATATCAGTAGCGTCATGTACATTCAAAAGACAGAATGGTAATGATTTAAGGCCCAATTCATTTCATATCCGCTAAACGTCCTTTACGTAATCCAGCCTGTGGGTTGATCAAATTTCACAGTCACCATTTTCACAGTTACAGCCCATTTTACATGGAAGTATATATCATTCCCGATTGAGTGTGTGCTATGACCTACCTTGTTGCCACGGAAGTAAAAAAATATAAAAAAAAAATTAATGATAGTTTTGAAATGTACAAGAAATTCCCCGGCCTTCTCCCTTAAGAGCCAAGCTGATCATTTTTGATTTTCCACAGTTGTTTAAGTAAGGTTTTATTTAATTTTGATTGGTCTCATGGTCTATTCCTCCTGCTGAAGTTTTTCACAAAATCGTGAACCTTTTGGTTGGACTTTATACAACTGTCAATCCAATTTTCACACAAACCTCGCACATCGGGACGATTCCGTATAGATGTTAAGTCACTTTTTTGCTTTGTTTCTCGTCAGAGTTCAAACTGTGTGGGAAATCTAGCCACATCTCAGGTCATTTTTCACGCGAGTGATCCCCTGGTTCCTCTCTGCATGAACTATCCACGTGACGTTCCCTGTACATAGATGCAAGGCTTCCAACGAATAATATGTGTTTAAAATGAATTACAGACGGTGAATGACAGCACAGGTCTATTGATAGGTCCTATCATTCACTATCTCTACACTTTCATAACTTCCTGATAATGTAGCGAAACTCAGATGTACACCTTTGAACTTCCAGTATGAAGTTTTTGGTCGACAAGTCAGATATCGCTCTGGAGGCGCTCCTACGTCGAGAGTTTAAATACACACACATTCTTTCAAGTCGCCATAGACACTACACGGGATTGTACAGTATAGTGGAGTGCAGTGTTCATGTTCCCCCCATCCATAGACATTACAAAAGCAGTCGTACACACGAAATGCTCCGAAGTACGGCAATAAAACACAATGTAACAATTAAGTAAGGCCGCGCAGCTAGTAATTTCTTCCGTGTCACAGATGTTTCCTCGTGGAATAACTTAACGGAAGCTTGTTCCGAGCACTTCGATTTCCTGATGCCTTAATCATTACAGTGACACAGGAGCCTCTCATCAATGCGGTCGCTGTGAGTTCAAGTCCATCTCATGCTGGCTTCTTCTCCGGCCTAATACACGTGGGAAGATGTGCCGGCAACCTGCGGATGGTCGTAGATTTTCCCCTGGTTCTGCTTGGTTTCCTCACACTATAATGTTCGCCGCCGTCGTATAAGTGAAATATTCTTGAGTACGGCATAAAACACCAATCACATAAATAAATAAACTACAGTCCTGTAAGTGAAACGTGTTTCAGCAGGGCGTTAAAGCACACTTTAGTAAATAAATCAATGAAATTAACTTATGCGTGTTGTTTTACACAAAAGAAGGCATATATGTTCTGCTTACATCTGCTTAGTAAATATGAGGCCTAATATAAATGAAATAGTCCTCGAAACTGTTCTTTCCTGAGGTGTATACTCGCTACATATAAGTCTTCACAGAGTTTAATATATGTTCTGAAAAAAACATTAAATTGATTTGACTGCAGTGTGACACCACACTCCAGATTAACACTGTGTTCTTCACCAGGTACTTGCCCAGCATCCTGTCTTTAAACGCAACACCTCAAAGGCCCAGTAATAACATCCAAAGCGACACTAACTCATTTCGCCACATTCGACAATTGAGCGCATGGGAAAGATATTTACATTAAATCTACTGTATATTCGAATAACTGATTTTAAGCAATACATGACATGCGTCCTTATATCAATTGATATCCTAATTTTACGGCCTTCCTCAATTAAATGCAAAAATAAAAGTTACTTCTAAACCCGGAAGCAGTGCTCAGGCCGACCATCCCTTTATGACTGCTGCCTTTGGCGCAGCTATTGAAAAGTGTAACCTGGAACAGCTTTTGGCCATTAACGTAAATCTGTAGTGCTCTTTTGGGGATGTTGGTAATTAATATTGTCAATCAAGCATATTAACAAGTTCCCATAAATAGACGTGGGTCAAAAATGGCGACAAAGATAAAGGTTATGTTGACCACAAAGACGGGTTTAAAACATATATAATAATGTCAACTACCTTCAGTAAAGAGTTCCCTTAAATGAAAGTAAAAGGAACTCTTTATCTTAAACTCCGGAACATATGTTTATGTCGATCTGTTTAAAAGGATATGAAGACATTATATAGTATTTGCCTTCTCGTCAGAGTAAAAACATGAAAATTATGTATTGCTCAGATAACAAAGGTTTCTGTTTGATGTGGAGTATAATATAAACAATTACAGGATTAAAATTAGTTTTCGTTTTTTGTTTTTAGTTTGTTTGGTTTTTGTTTGTTTGTTTTTTTGTTGTTGTTTTTTTTTTTGGTTTCTTTTTTTTGTTTTTTTTGCTTGAGATAATAATGTGTTCAAAAGTACCTTAAATGCAAGATATACAAATTTATAACAATCGTTGATTGCTCTTTTTGAGTTCCACTGGCTGTTTGTTTAAAGACATAAAAATAAGGTTCTCTATCCATGATATAAAGGGAAGAACAATTTGCCAGTCGCTTTTGTACTAGTGCGCAATAACAGATAGACCCGTCTTCGGCCCAGCCGTCTGTAAGCCTTGCCATTTACACACGGGTATGTGTACGCTCATAGTGCATAGAATTATGGTTATCCATAAAGTGGAGGCAACTTTGCCGCTCCATCTGTGTACGCGTGTGAATATGCATATTTACAGGCGTGTCCATATTTTTATATGCATGTCTTTCAACAATCAGTCCAGCAGAAGGAAATTCCACAATGTGACGTCACTTCTACGGGGGAGGGCGGTTGGCTTTCGTACCTGCGACCCTCTGTAGTATGATTCTGAGGCTCTCATACCTGCGGTCCTCTTTAATATGGCTTTGAACTATAAGGAGCAATTTTCGTCGGACATGCGGATGCGAAACAATATGGAATGATCAACTGATCAAGACGGGAAATGTTGAACAATTGATACGTTATCACAGAAAGAGACTCTTTCTTGTATTATTGTTGATCTGTGTGGTGGTGCAGTGTGCACCATTCCACATTGTAGAAAAGTATTCGCAGTTTGATATCCTGGCTATATACTGTAACCTGGCACTGCAAGAAAAGGCTCATTTCTTAGTTACAATACGTACACTTATACACTGGTAGGTTATACATAGTACATGGTTGAGACACCTCCAGAACTTCGAACGTTTACTTAACATTTGCGGTTGTTTAACATACATTTACTTATTTTAAGTTTACAATATTTGAACATGATACATGTTAAAATCGTGGTTGACGAATTTTTTATCAGATATCTGCTTTCTTAACAGAGTTGTTGAGTGTGCATCATATCACGTCGAAAACTATTAACTGCTTCCTGATTTGAACATTTTCGCGCCACGATATGGCTGAGATACTGAAGGCCATAATCATTCATTCATGAATTCATCCTTTCTTTCAAATTTGTAGACATGTTATGTAATCAGTGATGGCCATGAATATAGGCCGGCCATACCTATCAACTAACGGCTGACTAATTCTTACTAAAACTATATATAAATGAAAAATATAAACAATTTCATGAATAGCGCTCAGGCAAAGGCACATATTCCCACTAACATAGCCGAACGTTTGTATATAACCAACTGAAAAGAAAACAGACCAGAACATCGGGATTTTGACCGGTAATTTGCGATACAATCTGCAGGACACAACGGCATTTAATTATGCGTTGTCATCTTATCAATAACGGTCTCGGGCACCAGGTAGGGAGCTTTGATTTATGGCTTTGTATACCGGTATGACAAAGTAAAGCTCAACGTTATCACATTTCATGAACCGCAGACATCTTCATTTCATTATTAATCCGATGACTACAAGAAAGAGACCGTCGCTTGTTTTTACTTACTTTTCTCATTTGTGTTGTACATCGATACTAATAACTCGGTGGGTAAGTAATACTGTGTCTCTAGGCCATGTCTAGACCAATGAAGAACAGGCGAAATGTAGGTTGGCCCTTTCTCTGGAGGATGGGCAAGTTGGTTTGCGGATGTGTGGTTGACAGGAGAAGGTGGAGGTCACGTGGGATAACGGAATCAGTGGTTGGTTTGGTAAGGCTTTTGCTACCCGGGAATGATTGTTGGTTTGTATGGCTCATTGTTTGGTTGGTGGACCTGTCAGTTGATCCTCTAATTACTTTCTTTGCTTTTGTACCTTGGATCAGCTGGTTACAAGTTATTTTGTAATCTGTTGTCATAAAGGTATTATTTTTGATAAGTAAAAGCCCGCGTGTCCATTGAAACGGGGGCCAAGAATAAAATGAAAACAGTTAGATTTTTCATAGAATATTTTGATGAATTTATATCCAAGTCCTCTATGGCATCGGCATACAGAATACATGTGTATGGATTCTCTCTGACAGAAAGTTATCTGGATTCCAAAGCTGTGAATCACGCAGCCTCCAGAACTGGTAAACACAGAGAGTACCATAACACACAAGGACCGGTGTCTGCGATCGTACATGGGAAGGTCTGCCAGCAACCTGCCCATGGTCGTGTTTCCAGTCACCATAATACTGGACGCCGTTATATAGGCCGTGGACTACTGCACTTAGCAGATAACAATCGCTAACATGAATCACATCTCTGTGATCTGTGGAGGGTGAACTGCTGCCCCACACGTTTACAGTTTGTCAGACGCAGACAAAAATGATTGGTACAGACTGTCTTCTGTGATAAAATGGCCTAGATCTGGGGTGGCATTTACCTGAAAACGCTTGAATACTGTAACTGAGAAACATCAGTGAATGCAAATTCCAGGATTAGTAACAGAAGTGGTAGATTTGTTTTGAATATCAACCAAATAGTGACTATCAGAGTTTGTATCACACAACAAAATAAAGGTCGATAGAACACTTTCGCTAAACATAACGGGTGATTCTCTTTGGCATTTGCTATTTGTCATTTAACAGAAAGAGAATCCAAGATTCCAATTTACATTTTTTTTTTCACAGTTTCAAGGGACCTCTACTAAACTGATGTGACACAGGCGTGTCATACATGCAATTTTTTCTCTTGGCCAGTTTTAACTTATACCGTTTAAATGAATAGCATGTTCCTCTTGTACAAAGATTTGATTAATTCAGCCAGATTCGTCGACCATATAATTATTTATTCATTTGTTTATTTGATAGGTGTTTTAAACCGTACTCAAGAATATTTCACTTATACGACGGAGACCAGCATTATGGTCACAGGAAACCGGACAGAGCCCGGGGGAAACCCACGACCATCCGCAGGTTGCTGGCGGACTTTTCTATCTACGGCCGGAGAGGAAGCTAGCATGTGCTCCACTTGAACTCTCACCGACCATATTGGTGAGAGGCATCTGGGTCATTACGCCGCCCTGGGGCGCTTCGTCCGCGTAAAGCAATTTGTCCTTATACACGCCACAATGGAATCTTTCTTTATTCTTTCTACTCTCGACACAGCGGATTGTGGATCTGATATAGTTATTACTTTTCAACCCCAACTCCTTCGATTGTCGCTGGTTCGAATACGGCTTTAAGTCAGGAAACTTTTCCAGAATTCTATAGGCTCGGTCCCATTTGTTTTACCATAAATCTGGCTGGTAAGACTAAAAGCTCCTAGAGTGTGATTCGGCGATATACTCTAATCGATATAAATAAGTTAACCTGACTTTGTAACATTGTGACACATGTAACAACTATCAAGTGAGTGCTCCATACCCGTTTTGAATTTTTTATTTCTGACTTTAGAAAAAAGTTGAAATAAAATCTTAGAGCCGATTTTTGCGAACTAGCTTCTAAAAACCCACTCATGAATGTTACTTTAAGACACGTATGTAAAAGTTTCATCTCCCAGTGACAAAAACTAGTATTCTGACTTTTGATTTAAGAACTGGTCCCAGGAAAACCAGAAATGTTCTAACTCCTGTCATTAAACATATTTACATAAAGGTCATTAACCGTAAACGTGAGACGCGAGACTGTCAGCCATTACACTGGTCTCGAGTTGCAATATATTTCATAGGTTTTAGACGTTACACTGATACCAGCGAGCTTTAGGTAAATGTCACTCGTTAATTTTGTGTGCATACATGTGTCTCTGTGGAGACCATTTTAAGCCCTCGTTTAGAGTTCTGCGTGAATGAGGAACTATCAAGCATGTCGGACTCGGCTGCACCTAAACATAATCATCTTTACCGTTATAAATACACATCCCACATGATTTCATTTAGCTTACACCGGCAACAATAGCGCCAGCAGATGTTTCTTGAGCCAGATCACGGCACTCGGAACAAAATCTGGAGACAAATCCGATTATTAAGGGGAGATTTTTTACCTCTGTTGGAGAGTAGAAAAGCCGAAAAATTTGCCTGTATATAATTTGTTTTGCCCATCCGGTTTTTCACGGCTTCAAATCTGTCGAGATTTCCTTTGAGCAACGTGCTGAAATAAAGAAGTGTAGAAAGACTGACCTTTCATCCTATTCGCAGCATTCTCTTTCGAAGCCGGAGCGAGGCTCTGGGCTGCCTTTTGAAGGCCTTCCGCTTGAATCTTTTGAAAGAGGCTTTGGGAGCGGACGTCCAACAAAGTGCTCTCTAAGCCGGAAATGGTAATATTTATAGAGCTTTACTTGACTTTTGCCTGTGGAGTTGGAACAAATGTTGTGTGCCTTGAAATTTTTGTTCCAATTTATCTTCAAGTATAGCTAATCTGATTTTTGGCAAGTTTTAGGGTGAACCTAAGCGTCAGAACCTAAGTGTCGAGTTCGAACCCTTTTATCGCTAAAGGTAAGAAAAGCCCTACTGTACAATGTGACTTGTCAAAAGTGCTCGGCAATTATTTCTGTTTACATTTACTATATCATGAACGTCTAAGAAAAGTGTCACAAAAAGTTAATTAGACTACACGTGAGATAGGGGAAATTAAGGAGCTGAGAGTTTTTTAACTTAAGAAGCTGCTGATTGAAGGAGAGGTCGTTTGTACCTCCCTAACACGACGAGACAGGCGATCAGTAAATTAAAGTCACAAAATTGCCTGACATTTTTGAAAAGTCACATGACACAGTCGGGCTGTTTTTACCGCTTGTGACAAAAGAGTTTGAACTCGAGACTCCCCTGTTATGAAGCAGTGTCCCAGAGATTCTTGACGCTCCGTCCGTATTTACTAAAAACAGAAGCGTAGTCAGGAAAATTCAAGAAACTTGGAGTGAAGCCGAACGCTTAGGGTTATGGAATATCCTTGACACACCAGTTTTTGCAGAGATTTAAGCGAAAATGATAAATTAGGTATGAATAAGGTTAGTTAGCAGTTTGATGCACGGATGACTGTTAAAGAGAAAACAGAACCGTTATTATAAATAAAACCAGTTTAAATTCCATTCAGAGTAATCAATGAGTAAGAGTGTCACGACTTCAAGTACAGACTTGAACAAGATATACAGGCAAATATACTGGAGTCGTGTTTGCTCTAATAAGACCTCTAAGACCTGATCTGGCCAGAATGAAATAAACACGATGCCAGTATTTTTTTTAAATTAACAGCACTTGGAGAAACAGTAGTTGAGTCCATTTCTTTTTAGGACGTCACAAATATAACTGAAAAAAAATTATGAATTCACTTCATGTTTGAGGTCTGATTCCTAACCGGCTTGCTATCGATCCATACCGTTCACTTGTTGTCAGGTTGCGATAGGGGCTACATTGCCCCGCTCTTTCTCTGGCTTATCTTTCTCTGGCTTTCTTTTGAGCGTGGTGTGATGCTTTGTATTTAGCCCCAAACACTTCCTGTTTTAATTTGATGAGTCGTTGTTACTCTTGTCACGTATATAGGCGCCTTTTATTGGTTGTATCTCTAGGAAATTCATCAGGCTGTCATACATATTACATGGTGAGTTGCCTGTCGGTGCTGTCTCGTCCACCAAGTGGTGGCGTGCTGCGAGTCCGAGCGTAATTAATAACTTTACACAACTGAGTGTTGAATGGAGTCATGGACATCGATAAGGAGTACGGCCCCTGAAACACCTCGTCTATCACGGCCAGCCCTGGTGTTTCCCTCTCCATTACAGACACGATTTGACTCCTGATAGACAGCCCATACATTTATTAATTGCCCTGTTTCAGAGGTCGTTTCCACATGGAAAAAACGGAACTGAGGCAATGCTTATATGTAGGCAGAACACTTCGTCGGTTATTTCCAGCCTTAGCATATTCTTTGCGGTACTTTCGCTGGCAGCCCTCAGCAACGCTGTGTCTTCCCTCTGACGGCTTGCTGTCAAGTGTTTCACATAAACATGAAAACGATGCATTTCCTTGGATGAAATAAACATCATGTCCTTGTCTCTACACATGCCGACTATATAAGAACAAGATTATATTTGATTCTTGAAATATATTCTTGAAATTTCTAAAACAAAATGGATTATGCACTTTAGCTAAGAGTGAACAATAGTGCATGAGTTCAAGTCCGGCTCAAGCTGGAGATGTTTGCTATGGGTTTTTCGCCCGAGCATTGTCCCATTTCCTTCTTACTTTCGTGCTGGCCGCTGTCGTATACCTGAAAATTCTTGAGTACGGGGTAATAAAACATAAAATTTTATGATACAGCGCACATTATACGCCATGCTTATATCGCGTTAACGTCGATCATGCTTCACATGACACAGTCGGGCTGTTTTTACCGCTTGTGACAAAAGGAACGACATTTTTCGAGTTGATCAATGTTATTTTATTATCAAATGTGAGATTTAGATTTAGATATTTCTCAAGTTTTATGATCTATTGGTATGAAAAAAAAAATTCTTTTTTTCAAAGTATCATATCCGGTTATGCACTATATTGTAGATCGCATTGATCACCTGAAGCATCAAGACAGAGCAGACAGAAGTCATAATGAGTTACTGGTATTGTTATTATGAAGGAGGATGCGTCCATCATCAGGTCAAGTCCAACCGCTTAGTTTCATTTGTGAGAAATTTCCGCCTTACTGCGTCCTGCAAAGCTGAAACAACCTTTTGTTTAAACTGCTGCTATGTTGACAGCAGGCTTATTTCAGAGCAGTACTATGAAGCTGACATTTGTGCTAGAATGACTTAATGATAAAGCTTACATAAAGGGCATCCCGAGGGCCGCTGAGGTCACAACAGTGTGAATACAATGAATTGAGTCCATAATTGAAAGAAGCTGTTGATTTCTTATTATCACTTACATATGTCTCTGTGTGGCGCAAAGACTTGTGTGAGAGTACTGTTTAAAAATGCCAGAGTTAACACGGGAGTTTTCATGCGAGTCTTCGTGGCGATGCAAATATTGACTGTCCACACCAACTACTGTCTACAAGGCTTCTCCTCAGACAGTGCTGTGCCAAGCAGGCGTGTTTCCCTCAACTTTTCTGGTCGCTGTTAAATGCCATTGTTGGAATTGTTATGGCATAACGTCGGTCGCTTGGTCATTAAATTAGGGTAATGGTGCTATACACGGTATTCCACCAATAGGGGTTCAATTCATTTGGCAAGGAAAGGCGACCCAAATTGTCCACCCGGCCCGCAGTGGTCAGCTGATGGTACTACCCCAATTCGCGCCTAATGAACTGCCCAGTCGATCACGGTGCTTGCTGGGTGTCTGCAGAAAAGTCACGTCTGATGGACAGACGTTAATACGCCGTTGATATAGGCGGAAATAGTTCATTTGTCCAAGCAGCAAGCGTGACCTGGTGATTCTAAAGATAAGGAAGATGGTCGACACTGACCTTAACCGACCTGCCATCCCTACAATACCTACATTATTCCTGTACCCAAGGCTTGGTGTTACGTCATGAGGTCAGCGGTTTACAATTGCCATTTTGCCACCATTTTCATCCAGGCTGAAGCCTACTTAAAGTTAACATGTCCACACCGTAACAGTTTTTGATATCGTTCACCATTGGTATAAACCTAGCGTAGTACTCGATAAATTGACATTCTGAACAGGGGACTGACTATATAAATCCACAAAACTCGCTCTAGCAAAATGTACAGAAAGAAGCACATAAATCAGTTATAATTCACATAATTCAAAACATCGGCCAGAATAACATCCTTCTTGTTTTTTGTCTATGGATCAATGTTTGTGTAGAGAAGTCAACATTCCATTTCTCTTGATGCTGTGTCCTGTAAATACCCTGACACTGTCCGTCAAAGAGCAGTGTCAATATACATCCACTGAGTTTTACGCTCGACCACCTCCATTTGGCCATGTGGAATAAAATCACACTGGAAACTCCATACCCTATCTACATTCATATCTACATTTTGGCTTACAGCTGGATATAGTTAGGTGCTACGCTCTGCGGTCTAGAGAAGTAACCAATATGCAAACAACAGATGATAAATGTCAACGGCATACAACCAATGTACACGTAACGCCCCATCCGGCTATGTATGTAGTCAATAAATAGCGTGTAAAGTAATCATTTGAAATGTATGACACTCACAACTGTAAAGAAGAGATCTGGTATCTCTGACCCTACAGGCAAAGGAATTTGCGTAAGAATATTCCAGAATGGTGAAAGTCGTTGATTCACAAAAGTATAGTACTGCTGTGAAATTCCATGAAACCAAACAAGCTTTGGCTCTGACTAAAACTGTGGGAAATATAACGCAGAGAATTCGAGAAAGTGTCTTAGATAATAAGTTAGAATTACTTGTTACATTGTAGCTACATGACGACATATTTGCCAATATTTTTCAAACATGTACCAACTGATTAGAAGCATCGGATATCTCTTTAGAGTGAATTACTATGAATTAACGCAATATCTTTACTAATCAACCTTGTGTTATATCGGTCGAAAAACTTCCCATGACAGACTAAAACTCTTCCTACATTTTAGGCCTGCATCTGTCACCAATTTCCTAATGTCACGGAATTATTCTGGATGTGGCGGCTTTCACTTTGTTTACCGTTTTATCTATCATCGCTGAGCTCTTCTGAGTCGCCCTTGCATACGCGAATATTATTCGTAATTTGTGCAAGCCATGTATAACTACTTACATTCTCATAGCCATGCTCTTGTTCCCGTCGCTTTTCTAGATTACAATCCCTTGTCCTCTCGTTGTAGTTAAGCTCATGTCGCTTTTATGTATGTTCCGCCATAGTTTTTTGGTGACAAACGGCAGATATACAAAATATAACACTGAATGTCATGCGTTTATTTTACTTTTTCATTGCACATTTTGGGTCTGTTTCTGTACTGTTTAGAGCTAATATGTATTTGTGACCGATGGCCGTGTATGTAAGTAGGGATTGGATGGCAACACAGCTTCATCATCCAGGCAAGTCAGCTTCCCCGGTGATGTGACCCCCTGGCTTCACCCCCGGTGTTATACGGTTTGATAAAACGTTCAGATCCCATGTCACGTCCTTCAGGCTGGAATTGGTGTATTCATCGCGTTCATATACATATTTCATGTATCGTTGACTTGTGGACTGCGGCGGAGAGGCGAGTGGCCTGTCGTAATTGATAACCGTGCCACAGCCCAGAGAGTGAAAACTGCCCCTGTCACAGCAATGCAACACTGATAATTGGCTAGGTATCTAAGGGTTACTTTAATTTATTGCCGGTCATCTCTGCAGGCCTGTAGGCTTTATGCCTCCATAGAGTCTAATATTGCCTGTGAACCACTGACTTTATTCGTGTGCCAATGAGCGCAAACAACAGCCACACAGCAAAGACCACCAAGAGGGTTGCAGAAGCAGAGCTCCATTTACTTCAACCCTAAACGATCGACGGCGCCTTATATTCTGTGGGTTACATTAGAAAACAAGAAAGTTCCTCTTAGGGATGTTTAAGTGCGGGTAAATTACGCAATTCTAACGCGCTACTTTCCTTTACGACTCCTCTCTAACGCTTTGAAGTGCAAATATGTCCCAGAAAATCAATCCATCTCGTGAAAGTATGAATAATCAAGTAGGATGGATCACTGGAATGTGTCATTTATAGAAGGGAAGCTGTCCAAAACATTTGGAATAGCTTAAGATTTCGCCATCTACAGCTGGACCTGATTGCACATCAGAAGTAACGTTCATAAATAGTTAAACCCACGTCAATTTAAAATATTTTCTTAGCTTGATAAATTAAAACATTCTATGTTCACATACACGTTGGTGTTTGGAGAATTTATAACAAAGCCATCTGCTCGTGTTACAATATCTCATCTTCTTGTCAAGATTGACATACGATACGAGTTGGGCTCGACGTCCAAAATGCCACCAGTTATGAGTTAATGAGGTCACTGTTATACGACTCGTATGTTGTTGTTTTTTTCCTTTTACTGCTAACGCAATGGTAAGAGCTGACTCATGTCAAAACAGAACACTTCAACAATATCTCCCGAAGGCTTTTAATAAATTACACGAAAACTGAATCATGTCCAGCGGTAAAACCGATATACAGGAGATTTCAATTGGTACGCCTGTTAGATCTGTACCTGTGCATTCAGATACGAAGAGATATGAAGATACGATGGAAATCAGCGATCAAAACACTTACCTCAGTCTTCTAATATGTAGTCCAATCACGGCTATTCAGAATGACAACTCAGACTGGTAGCTAAGACATCCCTCAATATAACTTATGTTTATGAATATGCAAACATCCAATTCAGTCAACATATACAAGCTAGGTTTTTTATAATTTATTATTTGATAATATTATATACCCATGGCCGATTCAGGACTAATACGTCACTCCAATACATTTAATGACTCTACACGCCTCCATCCCTTAAGCACCCTGCACCATTGTAGCTGTATGTTCCACAAATAATATACGTGACTAAGGACCAAGAATTTGCCTAACAAGAGTCCAATTTGAGACTGATGTAGGTCTTCGTTAGCCTCGTTATTAAATTCAGATATTGGTCTGTGCCATCTTCTTCAAGCAGTTAATCAAGTTAATGACTTGATTTCTTGAGTAGCCAGCCAAGATACAATGAAAACAGGAAATGATGTATTAATCTCCAGGATCACTCAACATTTTCTCCCAGACAATAGAGACATACAGAGTAAAGGTAGATGTCTTACAACAGTTCTGAGGCGTTTATGGGGTTTTTATTTGATTAGATCTGATTACAGTATCATTTAACATCATAATCAATGCTATTTCATTTATCTTACGGCTGTCATGGTTTGGGTGAAAGAAACTGGCGAGTCTGAGACAAATTACCAGCCTTTTGTATCATTCTCAGATATAGTTTACGCGTTCGATGTACACGCTGTATTGGTGAAAAACAAGTAATCATCAATGTACACAAGGCCACAAAAACGGCCCCCACTGCCGCTCGTTGGTTGTCAGCATGGTTCCATGAATAACGACATCGATAGAATATACAAATTCACCTTTTAGGGTCTGGATAGAACCCATACATCGTGTCTTTCCCCTTTTTGATAGTGACATTCCATACCAATGCGCCATGCCCCGCTTCCTAATATGGTCAACGGGACGACGTTTTGTATTATTGATACTTAATTTGTACCATCGATACTCGATGGTATATTCAAAGGTGTCCTCGTAGTGTAGTACAACCCAACAGACAGGGGCAAGGCAAATAGCATGTCATAATGAGCTGGATGTGCGATCAAAGGTTGACGCGTTATTCAACCGATAACCGCTGACTTATTATCATCTTGGTCAAATAACGTCTGATTTATCATTTTGCTGTGATTAGCAAAACCTTATCTTTAGCAAAACAAGTAGCTTCAGAATCATCATTTCAAGAGCAGAGCAAATGCGCTGTGTACTACAATTTCAGTTCTGCTAAGCATGTCGCGGAAGAACATTCACAGAAGTTCATTTGTTTCTTCATTTATTTATTTGATTTGTTAATTAACACCATACTCGTACTCAGCATTATTTTTTCATTCTTTATGTCAGTCTTATGAGTGGAGAAATATGGACTGCCGAAGGTAAACCACCGACCTTTGACAAGTTACCGACAAACATTCCCACTCGTAACATAGAAATACGTGGCCAATGTTGACAACTTATCGTGGACAAGGCTGTACGAACGAAAAGGGTAGGGTGAATCCACAAATGCCATGTCCATGGCCGGGATTGCGCCCAAGAGCAAAGAGAAGCATTGTCTTGACCACTCGCCCCCCTCCACCCACTCCGCACTGACGTCAGCTTGGAGAAGACAGAGAAACCGTTTGTGTAATAAACTGTTGGTCATGATGCTGTACAATTTTCCTTACTTTGACACCAGATACGGGCTCACCACAAAATGAGTTATATGGGACTGTCTTGATCACACATACTACTTTTATAGCTACATATCCCAAGAACATACATGCATTCCTATCTTATTCCACTTTACACCACTCCCCATGAGCCACACTGCCGTGCACGTGGATGTAATAGCTGTCATATAGAATGTAGAACTGACTCGTGTAATGTTGTCCATTTTTATCTCTTTCCTCCAGACGTCAGGCAGATCTCGTTAAAATCCTAATGCACATTGTCTACAGAAGCTTATACATAAGAAACTGCTGTGTACAGAGACTGCTTTGGAACACTTGAGGTAATACCAGGTGATACCTTGAACAAGCGAGACACGCGAGCGGACAAAGAACGACAGTTTGATAGCTGACAGAAAGGGATCAGTGTCCATGCTGCCTAGAAATGCTTCGACTGGAGATACGTTTCTGTTATAAACAAAGCGTATCACTCAAAATCCCTAGAGCGCAAGTAAGATGGTTTCCGATTGGCGCCTAGATATACGACAAACTACGGTCATTAGCGATAGAGAGAGCCAGGCGCGTCTCCGCCACTTTCATCGTCTGATGCCGCAGCCCCCGGCTAAATTGGGACTGTACAGCACGCCAGGACCTCTTTCCTGCGCTGTATCTACTGTTCAGTCAGTTGTGAATCGATTCATACAGCCGTGGCACGCGCGCAGTGTACTTACTAAAAAAGCATTTCAGTGTCCGGCAGGAGCGGCTCTCCAGCTTGTTCAGCACTCGGCTCGCTTATCTAGGAAGCTATCAACTGACGATGGATGCAATGAAGCAAACGTTTCACGTGAGCTTCGCATCATTGATTCAGTCTTTGTTCAGATTTTCTGTCATTTATGTTGTTTTTTTTCGCGGTTCTAACAAAATAACATAATATTGCTAATTTACAAATAAGAGGATGGTTCGTGATGAAAGGCTGGTGTCATCATTTGCACATTCCTGTCTCAAATTCAAGAACTAACTCGGTCATGTGTTGAGAGCTAATCTATGATCTACGGAGATTTGATACGTTGTGTGAGATTAGCCCTCATTTTTCCAACTTGTTGGAGTCACATCCTTGGAAATCTTCGCAACCAGCATATATTTCCAGCTTTTTTTCTACTCTTGGCTCTGTTTTCTTTACATGTCTGATATGTTAATTAAAAACTTGTTTACGGAAGGTTAAGTCAACCAGATCGTGAGTCGTGCTCAAAGGCGACCAAGCCAAGTCAAGCTTGAACCAGAACAAATACCATTCACCAGAATTAGTCTCAGAGCGTTACAATCTGCAAGAAGCTCCATCAAATCATACCTATTCCTAAGTTTGAAAAAAAATATAGCGGAAATAATTTTTTATTCTTTTATTTCTGAGTTTGTCGAGTCTTTGCTTTTTAACGCTACCAGGAAAGGTTGAACGTATTTGCTTACATCACGATTGTGCTACTTTTCCGATCTGTTCACTTTTAACGTCGGCTATTCCGAAGTGAGTGATGGTCACATCAACTGAGATTCTCTACAAAAAATCACATGACAAATATTTCCTATTACTCATTGGGAATTTCAACTGAAAAAACTGTAAACTAGCGTGTTTCGAGAATGTTTTCTTCCCTGTAACAAATGACTCGTCCAGAGCAATCTAGAAACCAGGATTCAAATTTTGTACTTAGGCCGAGCGAGGACTTTTAAATAGTCCATTCATTATGCCAAAAACAATAGATTGGATTTTAATTTCTCTAAATTTGTAACTTACATTTATAAACATCAATCATATACCCTACCTCTCCAAGAGGTTATTGTTTATATGCAAAAAATGACAGTTTGCAGACAAGCCAAAAAAAGTTTGTTTTTATAATTGTGTGAAATCTATGTTTTAATTTACTTTACTGATCTTTGAGCCACATTTTAGGTCATCATAAAATGGAAAACTGAAACAGCCTGATGGGTACAGGCTCAAATCACAGAAGCGGGGATAAATTATGGCCGACGAACTTGATAACGAGGTTTTATGATGAGTCAAACGACTTAGCTTCTTGATCCTAATACAGCAATCATACTGTCCCCTAGCTTGATTTGTGTCCACAGAGCTCAGTAGCTTTTTTCAGGCCATTTCTCACTGATAACAGTAAAACAGTCCTCTAAACACACTGCTATAACACATGTTGTCAGTATGTTTCCTTAGACCAAGGGTGGTTAAAATGTTCAACAAGGAGTTCTTTCTAGTAATTCTCAACGCCGGCAGCAAATTCACAAAGCAGGCCAAACCCCACACGGTAACAAACGGTTTCAGGAACGAGGTCTTGCGCTGGAATATCTCATAAACGGGGGCTTCTGGTAGCACGCCGACCACACGTTGGGTCAAGGTATTTTACTATTGTAACGTATGTCTTCTGTTGCCATGGACTTTACCCCAGGCGCAAGTTTCGACTATTTCGTAACAAGGGCACCAGACCTCTGCAGTGATGGAATTGACATCTTCCTGTTTTTACTATGAGCGGAGGCTGCTATCAGAGTTACTGTACCTAACTGAACCTTCAACTGTAGTATTGTCGCACCAGCCTGGTAGAGATTTGCAAGCGCGTGCACCTATAATCAATGCATGAGATAAGCCGAAGAACATTGCCACTTGAATACTTAGGCCAATGGCTTACACATAGCATGTTGAGTGTCATAAATTAATTATACTTAATATAATATGGTAGCCAATGCAGGATAATGGTATAACCTTTCACCTGCATCGTGTTATATACATTGCACCATAACAACGTGCAAAACCAATCATGTATGGGAGGTAACTCACTTCTTTCCTATTAAAGAAATGTGTTATACTCTGAAATAACAAATCAACTGAGCTAACACAAGTCTCAGGTTGCACAACCTTAACTGTAGAAAGTTGAGGAAATGGTCAGAGTGTTGACCAACTATCACGATGTCATTGTTGTTCTGGTTTTACTCTCTATGCCCTAGTCTTTTATATGTATCCCTAACATCTAAATGACAAAAAAGTGACGTTTCATGTGTGATCTTAACTAAAGCTTTACGTTGTCGAGTTTCTATCAAGGCTTCCTTGACAATATTATCACACAGGATCCCATGGATCTTTATGTTCCTCGGCAACAAAATGTGAAAATTTTTCTTTTAAATGTTTTATTAAACCTTGACGAACTAAATTCGACTGGCTGAAGGCAATAGTCTGACTTTTGCTAAATACTTTTATTTTTAAAAAGTAACATTTCAGTTTATACCTGTTGCATTATAACCAAGAGTGTCTCTCAGTAGCCACTTCCCGATACACTACCCCAGTGACCACATAGTCGGGTACAAATCAGGACATCCTCATTCAACTGGATAAGGGCCTTGATCAAGGCAAGACTTATTCCGTAAGACTATTAATTGTATCTCGTGCATGACCATAGACGAACAACATATAATACGCAACCCGTTGCAAAGGCTCCAGAATATCTAACGCTAGAGGCCAAGAAACTTGATCCAAAGACAAGGACCTAGCCGCTAGAATGTATACCCACAGCTAAAACCCTTCAGCTCAGAAAATGATACCTAGGAAATTGTTATGTTCTCTGCCGGCCCTGTCTCCCACAATCTTTTATAATTAAAAGAGGACTGATAAAGAGGAGTCACTTTAAAATGTCACACAACAAACGCCTTTTTAGTGAGTGAGTGCTTGGGGTTTAACGTTGTGCTTAGCAATGTTTCAATCATAGGACGACTAGAAGTCCTTCTGGTGTGTGCATATAGTGCGTCTTCTTGTCGCAGGACGAGCCCATGCCGCCTAAGTGCTGCCACCACTGGAACATCATGCCGAAGACACCACGCATGACGATGCCCTACAAGACGTGGGCAGTGGTATACGTAGTCTATATGTGCCTACTTACTTCAATTTTCTTTTCACTTCGGTCCTTCTCAGTCTTCTTTCCTCATTTTCACTTTCCGCCACGATGTGGCTGAGATACTGTCGACGTGGCGTTAGGCCACAATAATTCCTTGAATCATTTTCATGCTCACTTCTAGTATATTCAGCTCCAGAAATTGACGGTATCACAAAGGTGTCTAATGAAGGTTTCGCCAGAAACCCCTTTGTCAAACATTATTTTTACAACAGCATGTCGCATGCCATTCTTTTTCAAACACCGATTTACAGATATACGTTGTTAATTGTCCTAAATCAGATCATATCTTCCTTTCTGAAGGCGTCCGTAATGTCTTGAGGAGTAAAACCTGCCATTTCCAATAAAAAAATAATATTACAATATGGCAAAAACTGATCGCAAAAGAAATTAAATATGGCTCGATTTGAAAATGGCCGAAAAGTCCATCGAATACAAATGATCGAACGGTCCGTAAGTACTAAATAGACACGTTAATAACCAATAATGTAGTCGTTTAACAATTGTGAAATGTCCCACTTCTCTTGCACACCTGGACATATACATACATTATATAAGACAACAGCTTGCAGAATGGAGCAGCGACGACTGTGTGACAGCTGGAAAATGGCCATACGTCAAGGGTCATATATTGCCTCTTGTCAATTTACGTCCGTTAAGATTTTATTCTAATCGGTCATGTAAATGCTTTGACAGTAGTAACTGCTTTCCAAGTAAAACCGTAGCACC
This sequence comes from Acanthopleura granulata, assembly GCA_016165875.1. Taxonomy (NCBI): domain Eukaryota; kingdom Metazoa; phylum Mollusca; class Polyplacophora; order Chitonida; family Chitonidae; genus Acanthopleura; species Acanthopleura granulata. The sequence goes on along the minus strand of JABBOT010000005.1, from coordinate 26,528,095 downwards.
GTGACTACCAACAACATTCCAGAAAGCAAAAATTGTATGTAAATGGTGTTAAACTTAAAGGAATTTAACAAAACTTTAACATCAATTTCAAACACACATCAGTCTAGAAAGCTGAAAAACCGCAAATGTTATTGGTATTTATGAAAAAGATGACCCACACTTGCCATTAAACTGTAGGCGTATATCGTTGCTTAGCTGTATTGGGAAAATTATGAAAAGGAATTATTGAATATGGGATATATCAAATATGTGTATAACCATTTGTGCCTTTGTAAGGGTACCACTATCGGACAGGAAGAAAGATAGTGAAAAAACGAATGGCTTGTTCAACTCCCAGACAGCGATAGGCCTTACACAAAACCAAACAAAGAAACGCTAGAATAAGTTCAATACATGCATTTTGACAAAATAGACAAACATTACAAATGACTATTATGTACAAAAACAATGCACATGGAATCCATAGTTCTTAGGAATTCTCGAATCGAAGCATGACAGTCCTATAAGTGACAAACTGCAATGGGTACGGCACACCGACGATGGCTGACTCCCGTCAAGGTGCACACTTCCCTGGGCGGACGGGTTGACAATAGCGTCAGTGATGCCGAGCTGCCGTTGCATGTTTCAGTCCTCGGAAATATACACAAAGCCAGGGTAAACTGGATAGAAATGTTCGTAATCGCACAGAGATAATGAGCGATAAAGTCTCCAAAATAACGTCTCAGAAAAATAGCAAGTGGCGAAACACAAGCTCACAAAGTCTACCTACAGAGAAATGACATACATCGAATGGCTTGAAATGCGATATCTCCAAACCCAGCAAAATCCTTCCAAGTGACAGTAAATATGCTCTGAATGTACAGAAGTAAACCAACTTTACAACATTCTATATCGTACACAGACGGGATAATGTAGGTCAAACACTGACAAGGTTAGCGCAAAAAAATTTTTAAAATATCATATGTTATTTCAAAGACGGGGCTTGTAACACTTTAACGACCTTTTCAATTAATATCATGCAGAGTTTCTTCCAGGACACTCGACGGTATTGCAGCTTATTGAATTCTGTTATAATATTTGTTAGTTGATAGATAAAGGAGAAAATAGTTTTCTGCGATATATCCAAGGCTTTTGATACTGTCTGACTCAAAGGTTTGTTACTTAAGCTGCAGCAATATGATATAGAGGGACATCCTCTTGACTGGTTTTTCATAACTATCTAAGCAACCGTAAACAACAAGTTCTGATAGGTAGATCGTCATCAGTTTCTACATCTGTCTCAGTTGGTGTACCACAAGGTCCTGTTATTTTTGATATATATCAATGATATAGCCACAAATATCCAAAGTAAGATTCGACTCTCATGATGATTCTTCTTTGGAACATTCCTCTTCTTTTAATGAAGACATACAAGTTATTATTAATAATGATTTAAGCTGACTATTGGAATGGTCACAAAAATCAGTTTCAACACCCTAAAACAGTTGTAATGCAATTCGCAGTTCAAAGGATTCCGCCAGATTTGAGAATTGTGTTTGGTGACACTGTGTTTGGGCATGTAAGTTACAAAAACTTTTCCCTGATCCCAGCTGACGATTGTCAATAAGTTTAAAACAAAACAAAAAACTTTAGTCTACATGCAATTTAGCTGATACAAAAGTTTGCTCGTTTTTATTCCCTTCACAGCGAGTAAATATAAGGCAAAGCTTACGTTAAAAAATTCATACAACGTCGTTAAACTGGTTGCAAGGTAAGTGACACAGACTGTTATTTTGTTAGGTTTTATGAGATTGACATCAACATTAAAATACCACCGCCGAGATTATCTAATCGGGAAAGTAATGACGGTTTTCGGCTACCAGAAGTTACCAGAATAAAACATTACTCACATGTTGTCCTCGATCAATACATAACAAATATTCAAACGTGCTCTGTCACAATATTCTTTGTAGAGTTACTCAGTTCGTGTCACTTCTCAATACATCCGTCCTAACATAAATGGTCATGCGCATTCCTCATCGATTGCATTTGAAGAGAAAACAATTGTCTGTCATTTGTTTCCATGTTATTCTTAAAAAGTTGTAAGGACCGCCCATTGTTGATATAACAAATATCTGAGTTTTGTCCTTCTGTATGCTAAACTAATTACATAATGAGAGTTACGTTTGAGCTTCTCTTTGTTCCCGATTAAATGGAAAAAAATAAGGAACAGAAAGAAAATCAATTTGCATCATCAAGATATTTTTATTTATGAGGAATAATATAATCAATTATAATATAATCAATTCGCATCCGAGCGACTGAGATGGAAACACCAAATATGCTGATAAACGTTTAGTCAGCAGAGGTGATGAGCATTTATTATTCGGATAGGCAACCCTGATTTTCCAAATGAGACAAAGGAGGGATACTTGGCTTTCTGTTGGCACATAACCAGTGAAGTAGCCTGCAGCCGCTGACCATTTGGAGGTCTTTCAAGATTTTACCTTGATTCTACTAAAGTGATCAGATTCTGACGTTTGCAAGCCCCTCTTAACTCGGTGACTTAAAAGGAGTAATAAATACATAACTGCACTGTGTCTAACTGATGAAAAGGGTTTCAGTTTCAGCGATGTGATATCGAAGAAAAGTTTCTCAACTACAATGCCAACTCCTCCTGTTTCGTGTCATTGTACATAGAGCGTACATTCTGGAAATATGTGCCTGTCTTGTCAACATTTTTACCATTAAACACGCCAGAATTTCTTTACGTCAGTCTATAAATATGAGCGACGAAGTTCTTAAGCTCCCAGTGCTTTACTCATATCCATTGCAGAGCAGCCATTTTACTTATGTTCACTTGAGAGCCCATTTACTCTCGTTCACTTAGAAGGATGTGGTGGGATTTGGAGATTTCGGCTTTCATGCCATTCGACATTCATCAATTTGTCCTCCATTTTTCTGTACGTAGCACTTTAGGAGCTTGTTTCGCCACTTGTTATTTAGCTTGAGACGTTCTTTTCGAGCTTGTCTCGCTCATTGTCTCTTTGTGCGATTACGTACATTTCACACCAGTTTGCCCTGAAAGTGGCTTTGTGTATATTTCCGAGGACTGAAACTTACATCTCCAGCTCGGTATCTCGGATTTGTAATGATCTGTATCGTTTTGCATATTATTGGCAGTTGTACTACTTCCTTATTTTGTTCAGATAGATGTGTTGAACTTAGCCTAGCGTCTTCGTGTTTTCTTGTTTGGTCTTGTGTAAGGTGCGTCGTTGTCTCAGAGTTGAACAGTGTATGATTTTACCCATATAGTACTGAATCTGTCTGCAAGCAATGCACAGGCCTGTATATTTGAAAGCAATAATATGTCTCTCTGATATACATTACTAAAACTATAAACTTGCTCATCAAAGTTTTTGGGGCATGACTCCTCAAACTTGTCCCACTGGACCGTTCACACCTCAGTTGTAATGTCTTCTTTTCTCTGAACTGACTTCTCATAACCAGCAACAGTCGGTGAAATCAACATCAGCGTTACGCATACATTTGGCTTCATCGTCCAACCTCCCTCTGCTGTACACCACTTGAGAGAAAAGTTTTCCTAATTTCGAGGAGTGATGATGCACAGGCTTCACTTGCGTAATATTTACAACATATAACGCTGATAGATGCCACATTCGCTGTCAGCGATTTTGCTTTTGGCTGCCATGTTGGAGAGCAAGCATGGCTCTGTTTTGTTTTTGTTTTTTGTTTTTTGGCCATATTTAGACTTCAGGGGACTAATATGCAGGGCGGCGTGGCAATCAGCCCTTTGATTTCTGTCGTGAGAAAACAGGAGTTCAGTAGTGCTTCGGCCTAGTTCGACATGATATATTCCGCACTTTGATTTAAGAATTTAAGAATTCTCATCATTGTGCCACTATCAACGAGGAGAACTTTATAATATAATATTATATAATATTATTATATATTAGATATAATATTTGCTGTCGAATTATCCAACTTTCCATGACAGCTTTATGTAAACCCCTTCTCAAAGGGGCTAACTTGAACGCTACAGCGCACGGCCCACTGGGAAAAGGGGTCAGTACAAAAAAGTGGATACAGTAGTTCGAAGGTCGATCTTTAATTTGAGGAAATCCATATTTACAAATTGCAACAAGTAAATTAACAGGTGCATTTCGACAATCGTATCTTTGAACTTTGCTGTCTGTTGGTGGATGGTGGGTTTGGGACCCAGGTGCATTATGGGCCACGCCATACAGTATTACCGGAAGTCTATTTCGCAGCCAAATTTCCCCGTTCTCTCTCGACACGGACTAATGGAGCTTATATTGGCAAAGCTATTAAGGGTTGTACGCTAGGGGCCGTGAAGTGAATGCTGGCTCTGCTGGGGGTAGGAGCTGGAATCTGGCACGGCTAACACTGGTAATTGTGATGAATTGTGGAATGATTTCATCACAACTGGTGATATCTGTATAAATAGAAGCCTCCTGGTGTGTAGACAGCCCCCTTAGTGTTAGCCCGGCTTCTGCTTCCGGTTGTACCCGAGTCCGCTGCACCTTGCCACGGCAGACCAGCGCTGCGGGACAAAACGCCGATTCCCCTGGCATCGGATGGCAGATAGACGGGGTCAGCAGCGGGAATTGTTGCTGTGTTCCGAGTCGAAGAGGACCAGACACATTAATACATGTTTCATAAGAATGTCGGGGCAGAAAAGGAATACAAATGATGCCTTTTAGCCAGCGCTAGTGCTGGTGATTAAAATTACATAAGAAACATCCGAGGTCGTTAAATGCATTTAGGCATGTTATTAGGTTTCAGCTTCCTCCATAATCATGTCTATATTGCTTTCGTAACCATTAGGAATTAGATATCACCACATGCGTATTTTTTTCACGGATAAAAATCTAATTTTATGACCAGAATAATAAAATATAACCATTTTTTATGGAAGTCATCCTAATAAGAAATCAGCTAAACCCTCGTGTTCAACAGACTTTTTCCATTAGAAGGTGGTAGAAGCTGTCGTACATTTGTAGCAAGCTGACGTACCAAGAAACGTAGGCGGATTACAAAACCACCTGAGTGAGAAATATACACAGATTTATAAGAACATATTTGGTATAGCGTGGGTTATATGATTATTTCTGGCATTACATGAAGGCAGCCTATGTTATAACAAATCCACATGTAGCAATCTGTTTAACGGTCCAATAATACTCACCAAAATTACCAGTTTCCTTCCTTTTCACAACTTTCTGGCTGAATAGTGAATAAAAACGATCTCTTGAATAAATGTAACATGATATTTGGACTATATTTCTCGAATATTTCACTATTCACGGTTACTGAATCACAAATCTAAACTTATCGATGAACCTTTTTCCTGTTGGCTCATGATCGAGGAGAATGTGGGCTCAAATGCATCTCTGATCTATCTGGCTATGGCTTTAATTCAGAGGAATTATAAGGTAACTGGTGAAGGGATGGGGCTTACTCTGGGTCATCAGCTGATTTACTTCATGTGTAAATTTGATTACAACCAGATACAAATTCTTTAGTGTGGCGCTATGCACCAAAGTAACAAATAAATAACGTAATCTTAAGCAGCAGTGTAGTGTCTGAATATTTAAACAACGGACTGATTATTACTGATATTGACAAATGATTGATATTACTTGGTCAATGGTTTGAAACAAGACTTAATACAACCGAAAGTATTTCTCTGAATATTGGCCAGTATTGAGTTTTTCAGATGTCACTGAGCGTCGTCCTGAGCGCCTGAACCATACGTCATTTACTTGCGGGCACAAGTGCCTTTAACCATTGCGGTCGCTGTGAATTCAAGCCCAGGTCATGCTGGCTTCTGCCCCGGCCGTACGTAGGAAGGTCTGATAGAATCCTGCGGATGGTCGTGGGTTTTCACCGGCCTCTGCCAGGTTTCCTCCCAACATAATACTCTCCGCCGTGGTATGGGTGAAGTACTCTTGAGTACGGAGTAAAACACCAATCAAATAATGAAATAAATTTACTCTTAGAGTAACCTTGCTTATGATGTTTATGATACAATTCTAAGAGGTTTCTCTCTACTGTAAAAAGGTATCACTAATCTGAGAGGAAAAGCAATAAATATATATGGATTGATCAGCTCCCTGAGGGGGATAATTCTTACACAAATTCTTACAAAGAAAGAAAGAGGAAGACACTTAGATAAGTTCAGTATATGTAACTGGATAATATAATTTAAGCAGTACAACTCACATACAATAAAAAAAGCACTACAAAAAATAACACAAAATAGTTTCTTTACGGAAATTACAGCAGACCAAAGTTCCGGTCGAAACACCACGAAAATAGAATTTCCACAGAAATACGAAAATCTATAATTCTTGGTGAACTTCTGAAGTGAAAGATATCACTGGCCTGCAAGTGACAATCGGTCATATGCACCGCACACCGACAACGGTTCACATCGAAGCTTCTGGCTTGCCACCACTCTTCCTTAGGAAGTTTCCCAGCGGAAATCCCAGCACAGTTCTCTAATCTTGACACAAATTTCGCTACAGGGAGAAGTGACTTCCGGTGGAAATTGGTATAAGAAGTGCGTAATAACACAAAGAGATAATGATCGATGCCTCTCAGAAATGAAGTCTCCAACAAAATATAGTGTGTGGCAAAACACGCGATCAAAAACTGTAATATGGATTTCAAATTCAAAACGTCGAAAGCCACATAGGCCTGTATATTCCGGTAACAAATATTTCAGTGATCTTCGCTGTGGGTGGACGGGTAAAAGACTACAACTTGCACAGCAAATTGGATGCCTTATAGAGCCCACTCCACATTCTAGGAAATGCAATTTCTGGTCTCTGCAATGGGTAAACATGCTTACAATACGGGTATTACTTTCCAGAAAGGACGATCTCTGCACACGGGCGGTAAACTAAAACTCATAAAAAAAACAGTTTTGAGAAAGTAAGTGCAGGCTATGACGTATACACAGCTCAAGCTCTAGGTCAAACTGTATGGGATGAATGATTATTGTCTTAACCCCACATCGGCATTATCTCAGACATATCGTTGCGACCGGCTGATGGAGGTAGAGAACATAAAAGGCGACAGCATAAAGCCTATAGCATAAGTTTACTTCTTGGACATTGTAAATTGCTATTTCACTATCTTGCTCCACAGCCCCCCCAAAAATGCCGTATATAATGATCTGAGCATATCTTTGTTGTTTAGCACGAGGCAATTTATAGCCTGAACTCTTGGTTGTGAACAGGGGCCGGGATTCCGTCGTGAAAAGAGCAGTTTGTTGTGGAGGAATATGCGCCGTCAGGAACTGTATCGACGCGAGTGGCTGACGATGGAGAAATGCGAGATAAGGGGCATTCCCAAATGTAAATTAACCGACGTGACACTGCAATCATGGAACATTATCTCATATTCTGTTTGAACAGAAACGCTGGTCTGTATCGGTGTGTTCAAAAAAAAAAAACAAGGGGAAGATACCAGACTGGGCTGAAGCCACAATGCTGCCAGCTGGAGATCGATATCCCAACACACAGATCAGTGCAACTCTGCAATAGTCGGGTCTTTTTCCCTATAGCTAGCTGAAGAAAGGAATGCAGCCATTCGGAATAATGACGTAATTGTTGACACCCGTAATGCTTTGATTTCTAGGACTTGCCTATGTATGTCACGGCTCTCAGATTGCGGTGTGTATCAGACCGGGGAACTCTTTTTCGCGCGTAACGAGGAGAGGCGCGCAAGCTTCTGTGTCGTTACGTCCTTCAGTTGGTGCTACATGTGCTTTAGGAGAAAGAAAACTATTCAGTTTTATGTCTGCTCTTAAGTTAAGAGCAGTTAATACCCATATTCTACCATTAGTAAATATAGAAAATAAATATTAGATGTCAGTATATTATCTCCCTTAAGAACTTACTTCGGTTAACAAAATAGGTTGTTAAGGTATGTCGAGCCATTAATATATCTCTAGAGGAGACGGATGGCCTTACTACGGAATATAGAACCACACAACACAGAGATGAATGTAGTTTAATGAATGTATTGAGCAACAAATAGTACAACAGCTACACAAGACTTGAAGAGTGAAAAAAGACTGACCACATTCTTTGTCCATGGGTAGCACGCCGCCCATGTAAACCATTAACTCCCGGAACATCCGCCTTCACCGACTTCTACTTTCCTATAATCACAATTCCCGTGGAGTCATTGGCAATTCCGGCAACGCCCGTCAGCTGATGGATGCAAACATTGCCCAATTCCAAACAGGTTTAGACTGTCTGCCGCCAAACTGACCTCTGCCACGAACATACACTTTGCCTCACGGAACCTCGGAGATCGTTAGAAATTCATTATATGAATGGTTAATGGACATCACCGGGTGAGTAAGTTATTCAAGCTTCGCTTGGTTTTGGTGTATGTAAACCACACACTGTACAGTGACGAATCAGAATATACTTGCTGATGATGACGACTCAGTGGTGTACTTTGTACATGAATCCAGCTTAAAATTTTTTTCTGACTGGATAAAAACCAAGTTAACCCTGAAAAGCGTTAATCAGTTTTGTACAATATCAACACAAAATTACTTCACTAGGTTTCGACCCCTGTGCTAACCCAGCCTAGCACTTACATGGTCAATTACGTCGTTATGCTGAAGCTTCTGTTAATTTTAGTCGATGTTATATCATGGGGATTTCTTAACTCCCCTCGCAGGCAGTGGGCTCAGGGCCTACTTGTATTACTGAGTTACCACAAGGACACAAGTTTGCATCACAAAGTTGACATCACAAAAGCCTGTGATATTATCCGAGGCGTGACTGTGATAAGTAATACTGAGAGACAACAGCACAGAGAGTAAAACCTGAGTAATGAAGACTGTTTGATAGCTGGCAAATGGTCACATATAACTGACCTGCCGACAATTTATTTCACTTATGGTTTTATTCAAGCTATTCATGATTATGCTTAAACAGCACCACCTTACACCACTCCTGACAAGGAATAAGGTATGGGCCTACCTTTTTTCACCCAGGTTACCTGTCCCCACAAGGCATGCGTATTGCTGTCATGTCAGTTGCATCTCTGTTGTACCTGTGGCCTGAAGATGCACAGCATGGATTGGCCTATTTTCACACACCTTTGATGTTCATGTGCAATAGCATTTAGAGTGTCGTTATTATCAATCAGATTTCATAAAGATTGGATTTATTTATTTATGTGAATACCATCATATATATCGGATGTACGATAGAAGGTCTGACGGCAACCTGCAGATTGTCGTGGGTTTTATCCAGACTATGCCTGGTTTCCTGTCAGTATAATGTTCACCCACGTCGTACATATACAAGTGAAATATTTTGGGGTAAGGCATAATCACATAATCAATCATCACTCAGACGAAGTAAACCGGGCGGAATAAACCAGCTAATAACCCCCACCAAAATCCGTCCCACGCCCTGCCCGTTACCCCTACACCTCACCCTAACACAAACAAAAGGCACAACACTTCAACCCGGTTTCCTCCCACCATAATGCTGGCCTTGGCGGCACAAGTGAAATATTCTTGAGTACGCCGTAAAATACCAAACAAGTAAATAAATAAATACATCTAAGGTACAACAAATACTATTGGGTAAAAAGCGCTTTACCTTACATGTTAATGAACCACGTCAGAGTCGCACAGACAGAGCACACCTAGTTATTTCCTCAGTTTGGAAGTTTATTTTGGAGGAATGGACGAGCTTTTGATTCTGTGAAGGGAATAGGCATGGTAGACAAGTGCTTTGTTATATATATTCACTCTATATATAGCTCCCGATCTGTCTGATGACAATCCTTGGTTAACATGTTTCAACATATTACTAAACGCCTTTTGTGCAGAGGGGTGTCCCTTTGTTATTATTGTCCTTGATTTTCGGACATTAACCGCGTAGACTGAAGCATGCATACTGTTTTATTGTATCACTGTGAATCCTAGATTCTACACAATCTCAAACATGTCAAGCAATCCGGGAAAGGGAATTGCTCTAACCAGTCTTCAACTCCGGAAGAAATGATAAAAGAACTTGATTATTATGCTGTCACGTGTTCATCCAGAGGAGTACAATTCGGAACGGATTGCCTTTTTTTCCTCCTTTTTTTCATTTTCGCTTTTTGTTCTGAAAATCCAAAGCCTCATTCATCAACTTGTCGTTCAACCATCGCCCTGCCTTATCCGCGAGATATCACGCAGTTCAGCAGAGGAATTAATGACTTTTAACGTCAGCAAAGGCTGTAACGCCGCGAATATGTAAACCAGACGAGATCATTAGTTACGTTTTTATCGTAGATGCCGAAGCTGAGAGCATCTATCAAGGCTTGTCAGCAATGTCTGGGAAACCACCAACAGTAACCCCTTTGCTTCCGATAGGATACACATCAGCGTAAATATCATTTATGATATGGACTAAGGTGTTTTTTATTATTGGTGTGAAAACAGGATGGGTATGTATCCCTGGGGCAGCCTCAGAGCCTTCATCGTTCCGTTGCTTGATATTGATGTGTACAAACACTTCCTGTGTTTCACGTTTTTACACATTCTTGTCAAGTGACAATGTGGTAAAAGTATTGTTATCCACAAAATATAGTCAACCTTCTTTAAGAACTTCCAAATTGATAGCAGAAAACAATTTTTGGATTGTTTTGCCAAGGAATACGACTATAAAGAGAATACAAAAATTAATAAAAATGAAATAATTTTTATTGGATATTTCCAGGCGAATATCAAGAGATATTTCCACACGGATATTATTTCAACTGTCTCGACGGCCTGGTGATTATGGCGTTCGCCTCGAGGTCGGGAGATCCGGGATCATTCCAGGGTGGGGTCATAGCAGACTCTAAAAATTGTACTTGTTGCTGCCTTGTATGGCGCTCTGCACTGAGAGGTTGGAGCTAGGAAACAGGAGTGGTCGACCAGGTGTCAGTATAATGTGACTGGGTTGGGTGTCTTCGGCATGGTGCTACAGTGACGGCAGCACTTTGGCGGCATGGACACGCCCTGCCACAAGGAGAAACAGTATATCTACAATTTACAATTGTTGAGTACGACATAAAACCCAAGCATACATATATACATGCATATATTGTGCGTGTATCCAGCGATGACTTCAGATGTATATCAAAAAACACCTCTTTGTGAATATTTTCACATGGATATTACTTTTATGAAGAATGTCAAAAGTCAGCAATAACAGAAGATATCGAGTAGCAGCCGGGCAATAGATCTGTACTCATACAAGCGTACTGTAACTGAGAGAGGGAAAAATTTGTTAACATGTGCATAATAATGCCTCCCCCAACGGTAGTTTGGCATGCTGTGTTTGTGCTGTCTGTCATTAGACGTACGTCACCCGAGTTTGTCTGCAAGACATCTCTGCTTCTTGATTGAACTGAATCAACTTTGGTGTCAAGCTTACTGATAAAGCCCTGGGTAACTGATTGGATTTTGGTGATCATGTGCTTGTCAGTTCGTCTGCTTTGCTCTGTTTTTGACATTTGGACAAAACGATGACTATACTCACGCCATTCTCCTTTACAGCTATCTTAACCTCTATGGTGTTTAACTGCATATAACCTGGCTAAGAAATGAAATCTTTTCTTAGGGGCCGAGTGAAAAGGATTGAGCTTCAATTAGAGGATAATATGCATTATTCTCTGAATTTTGTAACCGAATGCATGTTAATGGTATGTATAAAACAAAAAAATGCTTCCTTTATTCATTCATTCCATTATTGCTTAGGATATTGCTTCACAGCTCTTCAGCCCAGTGTTATTAAATGAATCCCACCAGCATCTTGATGAATGGTTTCTCACAGAAAATAATTACGATCAAAGCGTATTCCGTATTTTGAATACAGAATAACAGAAGCGTAAACTAAACAAGGGCAAATATGGACGGCCTGCAAGATGCTCCATTAAGCATTTTCTATGGTGTTTAAATAAAAACCTCTACAATAGAAAATGCAGAAATCGGAACACGTTCTGTTTGCTCTCTCCGTCAGACATTTAACGCTCAATGCCCAATATCCTAATCTGGCGAAGTGGATTCATCGATCGAGTGCATCTGTTTATAAACAGCATTTATCCCATACATGATTGTCAGCCACTGCTAACATAACACATTAACTGTTACTTCATTCCATAGAAATTTCCTTCACACATAACTGTCATGTTTTCTTTGTTACGAACCCCGTCCTTAAGATTTTGTATTATGTTTTTTTCCTATTCTGTTTTTTTCCTATTCTGTTTTTTCGCTAACCGGGTGTATGACCTAGATTTTGACAACTGTACACGTTATAGCTTGAGCTAGAATGCCTTCTCGAGGCTTCTGTGTTTATGAGTTTCTTGTCATTGTACATGGAGCGTACATTCTGAAAAGATCTATCTGTGTTGTAAACTTGTTTTCGATCAAACCATTCATAATATTCTTTATGCTAGCCTATAAATATGAGCTACGAAGATGTAAAGCTCGCAGCCTTTTACTCATGCCCACTTGAGAGTAGTCAAATTTACTGCCGTCCACTTTGAAGGAATTTGCTAGGTTTGGAGATATCGGCTTTCATGACATTCGACATTAGTCATTTGTACTCCATTTTGCGTACGCAGCATTTCAGGAGCTTGTGTTTGGCCACCTGATATTTTGTTTGATACATTATTTTTGAGCTTGTATTGCTCTTTGTCTCTTTGTGTGATTACGTACATTTTATCCCAGTTTACCCTGAAAGTGACTTTGTGTATGTTTCCGAGGACTGAAACATACATCGCCAGCTCGGCTTCACGGATGCTATTGTCAACCGGTCTGTATTGATTAAAGAATGTCCATTATCCGTGTTAAGGACGTTTATTTCGAGCAATCTGACGAACACTTAGCACTACATAAAAATGGCGCGACTGCACACACTGTAGTGGCGCTCTGGCGCGTGTATATAGGGTTGATATGAAAACATGCATCGCGTCAAACATACGTAAGATTATGGAAGTCTATCATTACATCTCCCTTTTTTTAAGTTTTAATATTAGCAAACTATAAAACAAATTCAATTGATCGACTGGATCGGTTAAAATTACTACCGAAAATAGACTGAACTGGCTTGATATAGAATGTTCGTACAATAGATAACTGCCTCAAGAACATTAAATATTTGTTAAGATCATCAACATAATCTAACACAACAAAACAGTTCAAAGTGTTTTCCGCTAAAAATGAAACAAACAATGAAGTTAACTTTCATTTACTACACTTTCATACGTCTTCATGCAAATTACAGTCCATGAACATCACAAATTGTGAGTCACATAGAAATCTTGGAATCCCTGAATTTACATAGTTTCTATGAGCCTTACTGGTGGCTTAACGTCTCTCCTTGGTCTAGCTGGACAGGTTTAGGAATGTCAGTGGTACTGGTCAGTTTGGGTCCGGTAGTCATCTGCTTCTGGCTGGAGGAATTAACATGTAGGTTCAAGTGATGAATCAGTCTGCTGTCTGCTGTCTGTCATCACAGGTTTCTGATATTGTAGCTGTTCAAGTAATTGGTCCTCAGCTGGCTGTGAGTAGAGATGGGGCTGGTTTGATTAACATACAGCAAATCACGGCGGTTCCTTCTAAACACTCAACCATCTGTTGTTTGCACGAGATAGGAACGAGGGGCTACGTGGCGAATAACTGTTCCTTTCTGTACCCAGGGTTTCTGTTCTCTTATACGCACCTTTGATCCAGGGCTCAACGGTAGCAGAGGTCGGCTTCCTATGTCATGATACTGCTTCTGTTTCCTCTTCTGTTCCAACTTTCTTTGAACCGTCAATCCAGAGTTTTTAAGCAAATCTTCCGTTATGGGCAGATTTGAGCGAATACGGCGATTCATTAACTACTGTGCTGAAGAACCTCCACTCTCAATAGGTGAACTACGGTACACTAACAGTTCAAGATATGGATCATCACCACTGTCACAGGATTTTTTTAGGATCCGCTTCACAATTTGCACAGCTTTTTCTGCTAGTCCATTAGACTGGGGGTACAATGGGCTAGATGTTGTATGGGTAAATCCCCATTGTAAAGAACTGTTTGAATTCACTACTGTTGTAACATGGTCATTTGTCACTAACAACTTCATCTGGTATGCCATGTGTGGCAAATACGGATTTTAATGCTTGCATCACTGGTTTATATCCGGATCCATTAAGTTGACTGATCTCAGGGAATTTGGAGAAACAATCAACCACAGTTATGTAGGTTTTGTTGTCAACATAACACCAATCAGTGGCAACCTTTTGCCAAGGCCGTACAGCTACTGTATGTGGCAACAGCGGTTCACTCTGCTGCTTTGCTCTGTAGGTAATACATAGTTCACAGTTTTTCACTGCACTGTCAATGTCTTGATTCATACGAGGCCAGAATAACACTTCACGGGCTCTACGTTTACACTTTTCTTGACCAAGATGACCTTTGTGAATTTTTGTCAGCATAAGGTCACGCAGTTTTTGGGGAATCACAATTCGAGAGCCTTTAAACACCAATCCATCAATGGTGCTCAGTTCATCTCTGTATTTCCAATATTCAGAGATTTCAGGTGGGCAAGCTTTTTTGTCATTAGGCCTTCCATCAAGGGTCACTCTGGCAAAAGCTGACATCACAGGATCATCAGCTCTTTAATCTAATCTAATGTCATCTGATCGTCTTTGTACTGCTAACTGTCACTTTCTGTTTCTTGTATGCTCTAGATAAAGCATGTGCTGTGAACATCAGCTTCCCAGGGGAATAACACACAGATAAGTCATACTTCTGCAATCACAGTCGAAATCGTTGTAGCCTTAGAAGGCAATCACTCAGTTCCATTTTGAATATGGCCTCCAAGGGCTTGTGATCTGTTTCAATTTCCACAGTGTGGCCATAAATGTACTGATGGAAATGTTTACATGCATAGGTAAAGGCAAGAGTTTCTTTTTCAATTTGTGCATACCTACACTCGGCTTGTGTCATAGCTCCGGATGCATAAGCAACTGGCAACCACAAGTCGTCTTTGTGAGAGTACAGCACCAATTCCAATTCTTACTTGCATCAGCTGGTACTTACTTACTTGCATTGGTTTCGTTTAGTCATAAAATAGTAACACAGCTTCATGAGAAATGGCTTCAATATCCTTTCAGGCCATCTCCTATTCATCTGTCCATTCCCATGGTTTTGTCCAGGAGCTTACTTACTGGTGCAGCTCTCGCTGATAAGTCTGGATTGTAACGTCCTAGATAATTTATCATGCCTTTGAAACGCTCTATATCTTTTTTTACATGCTGGTCTGGCAAAGCCATTGATGGCTTCAACTTTCTTATCGCCAGGTTTCACTCCATCTTTTGAAATTGTGTCACCTAAGAATGTCAGTTCATTCACACAGAACAGACATTTGTCTGGGTTGAGTTTCAGATTATTGTCTCTGACAATTTTTAACACCTGTCTTACACGATTATCATGTGGCCCTTTGTCATTTGTCCAGATAATGACGCCATCCATCGACGTATCTACTCCATCAACATGTTCAAACAGCAAGTGTATCTGTCGATGATAAATTTCTGGGGCGCTGGAGATGCCAATGTTAATCTTAAGTAAAGGTATGGTCCAAATGGTGTATTAAACGTGCATAACCTTGAACTTTCCTCATCAAGAGGTATCTGCCAGAATGCACTGGAGGCATCCAGTATGTGAAGTAACGAGCACCAGCAAACTTTGTCATTACCTCATCTCTTGTGGGTAATTTATAGTGCTCTCTTAAGATGGCTTTATTCAAATTTCTAGGGTCCAAGCATATGCGTAGTTTTCCAATAGGTTTATTAACTAAGACCATTAAACTCATCCATTCTGTAGGTTCATTTAGTTTTGTGATTACACCCATTTGTTCCATTCGTTCAAGTTCCCCTTTACCTTGCCATGGTGTGCGAATGGGATTTTACGACATGGTTCTACTACAGCCTTCTCTCAGCTTTATGTTGACTGTGGTTTTCAAGCATCCAAGTCCCTGAAACAATTCTGGAAATTCTGAAAACACATTAGTTTTATGTTTGTCATTGACAGGTAACACTCGTTTAATCAGTCCCATATTGTCACTCACTGTCCTGCCTAATATTGGCTGAACATTTGCTGGACTGATGATAAACAAAGTCCTTCTTAACTGCCCCTTGTGTTCAACTGTTAGTACACATTGTCCAATAACGGGTATCGCAATACCAGCATATGCTGTTAGTTTAACAGTTGTAGGTTTCAGTTTTGGTTTGACAAGTAGCTTGTTGAATTCAGATTTGGGCAAAATATTCACATCTGAACCAGTGTCCAACTTTAGATGAACGACATTCTTGTTCACCAATAATGGTACAATCCATGGCTCCCTACATGACTGAGAGTCTATGTTATCAACAAAAGTTCTTACTGAGTGGATTCTGAGTATGGTGTACTATCCTCTTCTTGATGGCTATCTTCTACAACATGAACATTTTTGGTTTTACACATTTTCTGAAAATGTCCAACTTTCGAACACCGATTACATGTTTGTCCATATGGTGGGCACTTTCCACGTACAGCGTGGAGATATCCACATCAGCTACACTCTGGGCCATTGTGTTTTTCCTTTCTTTGATCTGTCTGTTTATGTGTTTTATTTCCACTGCTTTTGTGTGTCTGTCCTGTCTGTTTACCCTTGTTTTTGCAGACTGCATGGGTAACTGCTGCTGACTGATCGTCACCAGTCATAACCCTAAGGTGATTAGTGGCCGTATCAGACGCTCTGCATAGCGATATAGCCTTCTCGAGAGATAAATCGGGCTCACGTAACAATCTTATTCTCGTCTATTCAGAGTTAATTCCCTCTATAATTCGATCCTCCAGGATACTGTCTGTTAACTCTTTGTACTCACAATTCTTAATGAGTAGCCCTATGTCTGTCGAGAAGCTATCAAATGGCTCACCTGGTCGTTGAATACGGTGGCTCAGTTTGTGTCTCTCAAATGTGGCGTTTTTTTCGGCGAACTTCGCCATCAAAGGTTCAGTTTTGTCCAGCTCGTCTTCCGTAAACGTGAAAGTCTTATACACTTCAGTGGCATTTGTGCGGGCAAGAGTCAAAAATGTTGCACACTGTAGGGCTTCAGCTTTTTCCGTCCTCTTGAACGCTATCATGTACAACCTGTACTGCTGGATCTATTGCCGCCAATTCTCCGACCCATTTCCGTCGAGATTCCACGGTTTCGGTGTTGGCAAGCCGTCCCCGTGTATATAGGGTTGATATGAAAACATGCATCGCGTCAAACATACGTAAGATTATGGAAGTCTATCATTACACCGCCCTCCCTGGGAAGTTGCACCTTGACGGGAGTTAGCGATCGTCGACGTGCCGTACCCACTACAGTTTGTCAATGACAGGACCGCCATCCATTGATTCGAGAATGTGGATTCTACATTTAAGTGAACTGCTTCGCCTTTGGAAGTCGGAAGATTCCATTCGGATTTGGACGCTGTCAGCAAAAAACTATATATTTTTATTGACTACCTGTGTTGTTTTTGTATATTACTGTCAGCTGTACTGGGGGGCCTCTGAAGCTCAATTGCTTAGCGCACTGGCGCAGCGTAATGACCGAGAAGTTTCCCACCAATGCGGTCGCTGTCAGCTCATGTCCAGCTGATGTTGGCTTACTCCCCGGCCGTACTTGGGAAGGCCTGCCTCCTGAGGGTCATGGGTTTCCCCGAGCTCTGCCAGGTTTCCTCCCACCATAATCCTGGCCCCCGTCGTCTAAGTGATAAATTCTTGAGTAGTGCGTAAAACTCCAATCAAATAAATAAATATATTCAGTTGCACGATTTGCCTATTTTGTTGAAATATGTGTATTGAACTTGTTCAAACGCCTTCGTGTTTCTTTGTTTGATCTTGTGTAAGGCCTGCCGCTGTCTGAGAGTTGAACTAGCCTAGTTTATCATTTTTCCTCACCGATAGTGGTACCCTTACAGTTTTTGTACAAAATCTTGAACGGGGTAGAAGTATATTGTAGAGCAATGGCATGCATTAAGTGAGTTACAATATTGTTTAGTGGAGTCAGCGGGCATTTTGGCTACAATCCTATACGTACATCTTTATCGTAGAAAGTATGAAATTGTATCTTATACATGTGAGAATCAATTTCAAAAATGCCAAATGTAATATCCTAACCTTATTCAGTACAGTGTGCGCAGGTAACAAATCAGTGACCTTTGAGAACTAGGATTCCCATGAAGTAAGAGCAAAAGTGGCCTTCAGTCGTGTAGGGTACACGCCATCACACTACCCAAGCGCGCCATGGTTACCACTCTCATTTACAGACTATACGTTAAATGTGGTGTTTACAGCCGCACTCAAAACATTTTTCACTTGATACGGTGGCGATCGGGTTTTGGGGATGTAGGAAATCGGACTCCTCAGGAAATATGTCTAACAATCCTCCACTGTGAGCTGGATTCCAGCCTTTGCCAGTGTACGGTTGAGCCAATGACACACTGTACGTACATGTTTAGTGGTGGAATTACTACCGATTTCACGCCCACTCCATTGACACACGTTCCACAATATTCCAAATAACATGAACAAATCATTTATGGAACATTAAGAAAAGCCCTTCGAGAAGAAAATTGTTCTAAATATATATATATGAATAACGTTTAATTAGTACCTTGGTTTTGATAAATTTGTGCTGTTATTTCTTCTTTGAATGCACCAGTGTCAAAATTTTGATGCCTAAAAACACCGGACGGTTCATTGTCTATACCATTTAGACAGAAATGGGAATTTCAAGGCGATTCGCAAACAATAGCTCAAGTGTCATATTTGTGTGGTTTGCGAACGTAAGCATCAAAATTCCTGGGTTCGTATATTTATTTTGGGAGGGGGGGGACTAGAACGGTAAGAAAGTGACCAGTTTTTACTTGAGATCTTATAAAGATGTGCATGTGTACACACTGTTATAGCATATGTCTGACATTTGGCTGAGGGCTTATGTGACACGGACAACATGATCAGCCGGAATCCATTGTCGGAGTGCAGACTCACTCCGCTTGGTTCATTACTCTCGTCGATATAAGGCCTGCCAGCCAGTGGTAGATATGTAAGTAATTCTTCAGGCTCTGACCGATCAGGCGTACAGCGTAATCTTTGCCATGGTCTGTGTACTGACACAATGAGCCAGAATTCACCTGAATCCAGGACGTTTATCTACATTTAATTACCTCCCTTGGGAACACGTTCAGAGAAACAACTCCCCATGGTGCGCTTTGCAAACAACCAGCCAATGAGATATTACAACAGAATTTAGAGTCACCACCAGATCTGCCAATGCCCGGTTGTATCGACGCGGAAGAGTGGGTGAGAGCTATGTGCTATTGCTTGAGATTGGAAACAATGGTAACATAAACATAATAACATCAGAGGGAATTGTTGAGGTAGAAAGTAAACGTCAAAATATCGTCATTTAACTAAAAGAAAACAATAATTGCGTTTATGTCTGTATCGAATAATTCTCTGTATAAAAAAAATGATAATTGTTATGATCCAATACAAAAGCACATCCCAAGAGAGAGGTCATATTGCAGATATTGGGTAGTTATGCGAGCAGCCATTGTATGAAGGGTTTTGTCGTTCATGTTCTAAACTGTCTAACGCTTCAGATAAGTCAAACGGGTTTGATCAACAAATTGAAAACAGGTATCATCCGACTTTTTCTGTTGTATGGGCGGTTTTAATTTGGAACATTGTGTCTAGCTTCAAATAAGTCATCAAGCGAAACATAGGCCTATTTTATGCAGTCTCGGTACATATATAGAGCTATTTTTCTCAAAAGTAGTTATGGCTTTATAATTGGTCATGAGAAAACCTCGTTTTTGAAAAGCAGCAAGCAAAATTTAATTTTTTAATTATTCATCGATGGAATCTTAAATTTAACAAGAATACAGTTTGCTTGCCCTGAAACAAGAGTTATGAAGTATCCACAAGTCCATCGACAAGAGCGGATTCATTACATATTCATAGACGTTACGACTGAAGAGAACAACGTAATGAAAGCTTTCAGTGGCTTTAATTTTCAAAAGCTTTCAATACGTCTTTCGTCAGAGAGCTTGTCTTTCGTGTTGACAATGATTGCAACATCTCAAACAGATCTTAAAACTAAGCATCATCTTGTATGGTGACAAATTATATAGGCCCTATGTTTACAGGTTATGCATGTGGGGGCTGTATACGAACAAGGTGTAACGTTTCGTCAAAGGTAGCTAACATGGCGACGTGACTCTACAGTATGCGTCGTCATGACAGTTACGTTTGATACACTGATACCCCCAGGGGCAAAAACTATCTGAACAGTCTCCAGCACAACCAAAACATCTTCTCTGCTTCACTCAGCTGGAACGAGTTTGTGACTCTCTTCTTCGGCGGCCTAATTTTCCAACCGCGAAGATGGGTCGCTTCATTTGCCAGGGTAATTGACCGCCAAGACGAGGGGCTACCCTCAATATTAACAAAGATATTGATAGCAGCTAGAACTATCAGTGAGAGCTTCATGTAATCTGTCACAGGCTGGTGCACAGCAGAAATAGTGGTGACAGGAGTTCTATTTGAGGTCATACGTACGTCTAGCATAACTGTAAGTGATGATGACTTCTGTTGTACACGATATCAAAAGTTTGTATACAGGTGTACTTATTCAGTGGTCCTATAATGACATTGTTTGTCTAGCATACAAATTGCTCGAGTGATTATTGATGAGCCGTGCCCAAGAAACTGGTTGACGACTATCTGAAAAAGGAAACGATCAAATTCAGTTTCCATGCTGTGAACCATTCCTTGTCGTGGTTGAAAAGGGTCTCTGAATTTGAACTTAAATGCTAGTCGAATAAGTACAAAACACAATAAATCACACGGTCTGTTGATTGCCAAGCTAAATTTGTGAATAACAACTTCCGCCTCGAGATCAAAATAAGTTGTGTAGTTGACCCAGGAGAATTCTTTTCCCTTTCTGCCTCTTTGTTTTGTGTATTTTGTATTAAGTAAGATAAGAAATTACTTTTGTTTCGAAAGCTTATTCAGTTAAGCTCTTCCAAAACATGCCTAAAAGGCAAACTAATGACCAGGCTTGACCTTACAGTGAGACCCTGAGTGGAGGTATTCAAAGCGTAATGTACGTCTTAGATTAGGCTATAAAAGTAACGTGTTTTTCTCTTTTAAGAAGTGCATTTTTTTTTTGTAACTGTTTGCTTAATGGTGCCTTTCATAGCTTTTTTAACCGTTTACCTATTAAAAAATAATGTTTTTTATTTTGATGTCCCGGGATCTTGTGCCATGAAGCCAGTCATCTGTGAAGTCACCGATCAATCCAATATAGCGACTCTAACTTGTGTAAAACATCCACCCTGTAAACGCCTCATCATCCAGCTCGTGTAACGAAAGATCGATACTGAGTACAAAAAAAAGAAAAAAAGCAAGCAACAGTTGAACGGGACAAACAATCCTGTCGGCATTCAGGCGGGTAATTCAACACGACAGATGAAGTAACTGGAATAATGCACCGTCCTCTGGCTGTTTAACTTACTCCTCCTCGGCCTATTACTTGTCAGAGAATTAAACAAATCAAAAACACAATACAGTGTCTCTAATCAAGGTAATAGGTTTGTTAGGGTTGGTGACATTCTTGCCTTGGTGACAGACTGATGTATCGGTAAGAGGAAAGGTACAAGATATCAGATTGGTTGAACTGACTGGTGTCGATTCAATGTGACTGATCGACTGACTGATTGATTGTAACTAAAGTATTACGTAGACATGAAATCTGTCTGTTTGAATTCTACTCAGCCTAATACCAAGGTTTCGACGTAACATAATCATTCCTTTAGTAATAACACAATGAGATCTAAATTTTAAGAGTCACTCAATTTCAAGTCATAGGTAGACAAAACGTAAGTGTGAATTTGCGTGTAATGTAAAAGACTACCGCATAAGCAGTAAAACCAAATCAGCGACGGCAGTGTGATAGTTGGCAAATGGTCATGGGTAACTGGTGTTTCCAACCCCGTCCTTAAATTATTGTATTATATTTAGAAGTCCACACAGGCTACTTGTGGGACATGTCTTGAAATCGTTAGGATTATTATTATTAATATTATTATCGTTAGGGGTCCACACAGTTCCCTGTGGGACACCTCTTGTAATCGTTCGGATTAATATTATTACTATTTGAAGTCCTCTCGTAAATTCTAATACCTCTCAAACTACTGAAGGTAGAGAATCCAAACTTTGCAGTCTTGCTAATGAACATATGAAGCAACTTTTGACGTTGAGTGTCCATTGGTCTGTCACTTGATTTAGTGGCTATTTTGAATTTCATTGTTGTTGTTTTGTTTTTTTTAATTTTTATTTTTCAACCTACTTTGGACGCCATATTGCCATGAATAGAATGCGTTGACATGTCATTTTCTCCAGAAGATTTTATCCGGTCGAGCTGAAATTTAAAACGCAGACACAATACGTCGGGGAAAATTACGTGTACAAAAATCATTTTTATGTCTTGAAAACTGTAGAAATGCACTGATTACCGAGGCTGTGACGTGGCCAAAAGTTTTTGAATTTAAGTATTTTCAGTATGCTACCCGATATAATTTGACGCCCTGATCACGAATCTGACATTATTTTTTGCTTGCAATGTACACTTTTGACGAGTGCTAAGAGCCATATATGTACTATACAAAGTGTGACAAAGCAAAATTTCACCACATTTAGAGGTCACGTGATAGGAAACTGTCATAGTTGTAAAGCTGGACATCGCTGAGTGCTGTTTACTATGAGAATGGAGTTTATCCTTGAAACACTGTATTGTTTATGGTTCTGTATGACTAGAACCAAATGCCAGTCCTAGCATTAATATCGTATATTTACTGGTATGAAGCTAAGTAAAAGTTGGAATTTAATGAAAATCAATCGTCAGACTGAAAACCATTATCAATGAGGACATTTATTTCATTGGGCTAAACAAATTCATGTGATGTTTTTTCAAACATTTGCTTCATATCCCGCGGTAAATATGAAACACAAATCTTCATGGTGAAGGGTAGGAAAACAGCAGAGACTAAGTGATTTACAGAAATTTATAAAAACAAAAATGAACAGTGATGCTTTTGTTCCATTAATGCTACAGTGGTTCTCTTGCTTCCTCCCCTGTGACGTGCAGTTCTAGTGCTGCCGCCACTTATACCGGACGCCGTACAAGAAATACCAGCGTACTGGAAACCTGTAACAAGTGCGACAAGTATTTTGGGGGAGTTAAGATGTCAGGCTTCATCCACTCGTTTGAAGAGAGAGTGCTACGATTGGGAAGTCTTTTTTGCGGTCCTGATTTGGTTGGTCATTGTTCAGTTCCCATGAGTCTCTTTTTTCATCTTCTCTATTTCAATCATTCCATGGGTCTTTATTTTCCTCTTCTCTGTTTCATTAAAAGTAACTAAACAAGTAACAAGAAATTGCTTCGTTTATATTTTCCGCGCTTCGTCGTTTATTTTTTTCGCCCTTCGTCGGTGATTTTATGGGCGCTTCTTCGGTTATGTTTTCGGAGGCTCGTGCTGTTGGGTTAAGGGGAATAGCTGTGTTATGTTGTGTTATTTCGGGTAGGTGCAATATAAACTAATTAAACTAAGGTAAATCAAGGCAACTGAATAACAAGGCAACGAAATAACAAAGCAACTGGATAACAAAAGGAAGGAAATAACAATTCAACTAAATAACAAATGGCGGAAAATAAACGAAAAATCGCGGCAAAGAAAGAAATCGCGTCAAAGGAGGGAAGGAAATCTGGGCAGTTAAGTAAACAAATCAAGGTAAGGCAAGCAAATAAACAAATCAGGGCAAGGGAATTAAATAAATAAATCAAGAGAGTGCAATTAAATAAACAAATGAAAGTAAATTAATTGAAATAAACAGATCAAGGCAATTAAATAAACAAATCGCGAATCGCGGCAAGTCGATAAGAAATTGCAACAAATCAATTGACTGAAAGATCTATCTAAATAAACAAATGAACTAAGTAAGGAAACTAAAGAACTAACTAAGTAAGCCAGTTGTTTAACTTGATATTTTTATCAATTACTATACCATAAATAAATTAAATAAAACTACTATTTAAATAGAATAATAAATAGAATCAAGACAATCAAGTAACAAATCGAAAATCGCGTCTCGCGACACCTCCATGAGGAATCGCCACTCGTCGATAAGAAATCGCGACACGTTTTCTATTTTTAACAAGTACTATACCATAAGTAAACTAAATAAATGAACTATTTAAGTAAAGTAAAGCAGTTAATATACTAAACAACTAAATAAGCTAAGCAAATAACGAAATACCAAGGTAAATAACCGGCTGATGAACTGTAAGATTAAATAATATAAACAAACTGACTATCAATTAATTAATTATCTACTTCACTGTCACTGTATCAAGGTAAACAACTGTCTTATAAACTATAACTAATAATCCATTTCACTATTATTGTATCAAGGTAAACCGCTGGCTTATAAACTTTAAGGTTAAATAACATAAACAGACTGACCATCAAACAACTAAATATCTACTTCACTATCACTGTAACTAAATACTTAAAATACCTTAAATGCTGTAATACCATAATTATATAACACATTATCACACATTTCACCCTTTACCAATAACATGTATCTCTCTGGGCACGCTGCTTCTTTCGTCCTTCTGAAACGTGTCCCATTTCAACGTCTTACATACATACACGGTCCCACCCTCTCCTACCCTCTGCTCTCCAAGTCTGAACAGCGGCGAACGTCAGTGACAAGCACACGTGGTAATTCTGTCATTATTTGGTGAGTGCAGGTGAGCTTTATTCTGCCTTTGTTTCTTGGAGGCTTTGTTAGATAAGCCTGTCTTGCCTTCCCTGGATGCTTGATTTCACGATGAACAGGTTCCAGTGTGATACCGACTATCAATGGAGCCAGCTTGGAGGCTGTTGCTGAAAATAGAGGACAAAATATTGAATGTCTTCATATGTACACTATAGAGATACAGGGGGAGTGCTGTCCTTACACAGCCCGGTGGCGCAGTTCCAGGTTAATCCCTTATGCACCACGGGCTGCACGCTCAGGTGGCTTGTAAACGAAAGATGTCTCATGACGAGCACATGGAAATAACCACAAGCAAATCTGTTATTTATTTATTTATTTATTTATTTATTTATTTATTTATTTATTTCAAACACGAAAGTTTTCAAGAAATGATATAAAAAATATCTCAGACGTGAAAGCCATCCTAGACTGATAACAGCATGTACATTATTGAATCGCTCAGTGTAAATAAATCTGAACAAAACACTACTCGACTAATGCATGATTTTGCTTCTCACGGGGCTCTCTCTGCATGCTGTATGTGCCTTACAAACTCTGAGGAGTTTAAAGGGTTAACTGGTTTGTGAAGTAATCAGATCAAATCTGTGGCATTATTTTAGCACAAGACCGGTAAGATGGTATCTGTGGTGCGTTTAGCATACGTGAGGTGTAGAAATCTTCCCAGTCTGCTCATTTAAATATTTATTCTGTGATAAAAGTTTACTTTCATCTCAAATTTACTTCTTTGATGAGGTTCCTCTGTAGGGGTAGGTATTCGTAGTAAACTGCACTCCAATGCTCTCTCCATAGTATACATATGAAGATATTTATTACTTTTGTTTCGAGCTCGTGTTTTGTAGAGGACATCATGGTTTTATTTCCGTTTCGCTGGTTTGTTCCCTTTGCTGCCGATTGCACTGAAAGTATATGGTGAGACGCGTAGAGAATGCCTCAAGCTGGGGTGCCTCGGACCAACAGGGAACACATTTCATGTCGTCTTAAATTTAACACCCCTCCCCTCCAATACACTAATTACGGTCTTGGGGTGAACAACCCGTAGAATTTAAATCTGTTGAGGAATGCACAAGTTCAGTACAAGGCGTAAATCCTTTCCAACCACCAACGTACATATATGAAGTATGTATACAGCTGTAAAATTCTCGAAAATAATATAGTAAATGCACATTTTCGAAATTTTAGAAGTGCAGCAAGTCTAGTATTCATCCGTATAACTCAACAATTTTGACACTTATGTTGACCTATAGTCTTTAAGGCTCATTGATTTTCATCTTTAGAGCTATAACGGTTTTCTACGATGTGACCTTCAAACTTTATAAACACCCGTCCATTATAATTTTTAATTCCAATTTAGTTACAGGAAAACTATATATCAGAGAAAAGATAACCCAGATTCATCTTTAACACGCCAAATTGCATGTATGTACCTGTGTACGTTTTCTTTTAAAATTCAAAACCACATGATTACGTGACATAATTGACCATAATTAGTGAGCTTCCATGGTTTCTTTAAACCCTCATTGTTAAGGAAACAATATTTATGTCCAATTTTTATATTTGACATATATAGAAAATGATTTAAATAATAAGGATGATAAATTGATGAAAAAAAAATAAAAATGATGATTTAAATTAGATAAGGATGATATTAACAATGAAGGGAAAACAGCCAGTGTGAGAATGAGGATGATAACACCATGTTTGTACAGGAGGATCCCTGTCTGGAGACAGCCCTCAGCAAACAGTGTGAGAATGAGGATGATAACACCATGTTTGTACAGGAGGATCCCTGTCTGGAGACAGCCCTCAGCAAACAGTGTGAGAGATGGTGCAGGTCCTTCAGAGTTTATTTAGAATATGGAATGATATCATAGTGGGAAACTGTAACTTTGAGCATCAAAAGTGGTATTTTATGAAATGTAATTGCCACTAAAAATGTTTCTTTTGGCGAAACTTTAGGATATTTAGCTTATGAGCAGTACAAGTAGTATAGGTTAGACATTGTTTGATGACATTTTTTGTTTGGTGACAAGTCACAGTATAAGGCATGATCCGAGATGAGGAGTTGCTTAATCCAAGGCAAACATCCTCTAACTTCAATTACTTTTAGTACACACCTGCAATGCAAGGCATCTAGGTCAACACTCGTGTGATGAAACATACATGTACATACTCTACGCAATATAGAATAGTCATAGTTCAAGGAGTCCATGTTCTTTACGACTTTATGAATGGCGAAGAAATGTTGGGAGAGTTTCGAGATTTGAGGTAGCGACGCCGTGATGACCTTTTTGTGCCGTTAAGCTGCCACTTTGTGGCACAATAGCAAGATGGGGGCAACACGAGAGGCTGGTTGTGTTTTGTATGTCTTTATATGTTTTCAGTTGTTTATTGATTTCAAGCTCCCTGAATGTGTCAGTGAAGAGCCTATCCCTGAATAGGATATATTTATTTCTTTGAGTGGTGTTTTAAGCAATATTCAAGAATATTTCACTTACCACCACGACCAGCATTACGGTGGAAGGAAACCGGGCACAGACCAGGTGAAATCCACGACCATTCACAGGTTGCTGGCAGACCTTCCCACATAAGGCCTTAATAAGAGTACTGACCCAAATCATCATTTACAGTCTTTCGTCAAGTTGGTAATTACAGGTCAGCTTTCATAGTGGAGATATATTTATCACAAACTGTTTTCAAGGCGTGGGAGGGAAGGCGGGGATCCTGGCTCTGGTTCTACTTATTTTGAGTGGAGACATTGAGCTGTGCTCTAGTCCCTCCTATAAACTCTTCCCTCAAAACACAGAAAGTATATCAAGTTACAAACTTTCAATCTACATTTTGAAGACCCTGAACAAGATTTCAGAACTATCACCGAATCTTGATGAAATGAAAATAATCTGGACAGTGAAAGCGTGAATGACAATTATATTGTATTTCACAAAAGACCGCCGCACTTAACAGTAAACAGTTTAAAACACAAGGGCGGCGGAGTGCTAATTTCTACACGAAATATCGAGACACCCAAAAGATCCAGAAATGAACATTGAGCTCCAATGAGTGCAGATTTATTTCAAGAAGAGATCTGTGCTTAATGGCTCTGTACATGCCCCCCTCTGTAGTATTTCAGAAAAGGACAAACACATAAAGCGTGCAGATAAGGCAATATGTATTCTGGTTATCAGTACAAGTCTACGTGTACATCCATCACTGTTTCCAAGCATGGCGGAGATCCTCATTAGTACATTTACAACGTGTACATTGTATAAGACACTACACCCTTCTCCCATGGTGTACACTTATGGGAACAGCTTGACCAGTCACGAGCAAAGCTGTACAATGCTATTGATAGTTTTGTGTTGAAAAAGAATCGGATATTAGCTATATTGGACTGTGAACTGTGGATGTAATTGCAATTAAAACTTGGCTCTTTATTTGTTAAATGAGTGTTTTATTTGTACAACCTGTACAACTACAGGTAGGCTTTTGTGCAGCGTAAACCTGTTATATAGTATAAAATGTGATTTGTGATAAAGATACAGTCTAATATTTTCAACATGTTATTATTATTGACGTGTTTTTCAAAATGATTTTTACCGGCGATTGTATCCACAAGATTCCTTCCCATACTGTTACATGTTACACGCATTTCACAAACAGCACCACTCAGGTTCAGAATTTGCAGAATATATAAAGAAACTAGAACTAACCAACGTGGCTCTGAAGGAAAAACATGGCCATCAAGAATTAACGCAGTTTAACCTAATAGTCCAGAGTGATCTTACTCCGGATGGTAATGATAACTGGCCGTTAAATGTATCAGTTTCGATTTACTATAACTTGGTTATATATTTATGAAAAAAATTTACGTTTAGACAGTGGATATGCATAAATACATTTACATCGACACTTTCCCTGATTTACCTGAGTGATGCTCCCTGAAATTTATTTCATTTATTCATTTGATTGGCCTTTTATGCAGTACTCGAAAATATTTCACTACATCAATATATTTATTTGATTGGTGTTTTACGCCATACTCAAGGATGTTTCATTCACATGACATTATAATAGGAAGCATTATGATAGGAAGAAACCGGACAGAACCCAGAGGACACTCACCTCCACTCGCAAGTTGCTGGTGGACCTTCTCAATTACGCCCGGAGAGGAAGCCAGCATGAGCTGGACTTGAACTCACATCGACCGCATTGGTGAGAGGTATGGGGTCTTAACGCCACGCTGGCGCTAATCCCCTCGTCCACGGAGGCCCATTTTACTACTTGGTGAGAGGAATTTGAGCAGAGCCGTTGGGAAACCGACGACTATCCACAGGCTGCTGACAGAACACCTCACGTACATGCAACAAAATGCTTTTAAACAGTTACAAGAAAGAAGCAAACATTGGCATCAACCCAACTTTATTCAACTTAAGTACAGTTTTCTTCTTTGATCCTTCTACATTTTCTCTATCTGACTGAAATCGTACTTGTAGTATATTGAAGTCTACATGAACATGTGTATATCTTGAAAACAAAAGCTTGAAAGAATTTACTCTTACAACTCCGATGACCAGAATGCATATACAAGAACATGTAAAAGTGGTTATGCCATATAACAGCCTAATACAATAATACTGTCTGGTGACCACATGCATGTTTACGGACATTCTGTAATTAAGAACTGTTCATTATAACGACTAATATTTGTTGCACAACATCACAATTAATGAAGCACACGGTTCCACCTGCTATCGCATGTTGGACCTAAAGTATTATGTATCTGGATCCAGCACTAATGGTGATTACATGCAGTCTTCAAAAAGTTCAACAGTAACTTAGTCGAGGAGGGATTGGCAGTTTCCAGCAATCATGACATAATCAGCAGCTTTCTCCCCATCCTCGACCCATCTCCACCTGAGCCCTTTGGGTAAGCTCTTCCAAGATAATGGTGGTAATGATAATTTAAGTATGCTTATCAGTATGCTAGGTATCAACTACTGGTTTTTGGACAACTTTTACACCAATATGCGTGTTTGTCCCGCATCATACAAACTCCTCTGCTTTTTACTGAACTCAAGTGGTCATGTGGTAGACGTGTATATCTCTAAACCCTGCAACAGATGATATATATGCGTCGTGATGACTCAAGCTTAGGGAGAGCACCATGATGTAACCGTTACAATGTGACGCAACAATGGCACCAACGACACACGCTCACAAAAGAATGTTGAATAAACATTGTCACTAACATTATGGCGTCATAATTTCAAGATAACTGCTTGGTAATTCAAAGCTCCTCGACGCGACAGGAAATTACTTTGGAAACTTCTTTTCTTTTTCAAAAAACAAATTTTCAGTGTAGTTTTTAGGGTTAATAAGTTTCATATTGGGCTCGGCTGATACCTGAATATGAGGCTTACAGATTCCATATAGGTTCGTATCCTTTCACTCAGTAACCATGTCACTAATAACATCCATTAGCACCAAATACATGTAACAACATGTAACAAGTGATAACTGCACACTGTGTAACTATGTTTGAATGAAGGGTAATACATGCTACTTATAAATGCTTGAAGACTAATTTAACAACTAAAAAAGGATTCTAATATGCTTTGTGCAGTAATATTAAATTTTCTTTTCTTTTCTTCAACTGAACTCTTTAAATTAGTTGAAATAGTCCCATCATACTGTATTGGTATCAATTATTTTACTGACAGCAGAACAATTATTAAAGTGGGTAAAAAATCTGATCCTCTGAGCATTATGCATATGAGTTATGATTGTAAACTTTCCTGTACATATGCATACAGTTTACGAATACAGACTGAAAATGATCAGGGAAATTGTTTATGCTTGTATGGCATATAACTGAAATTTGAATTCAGTCAAAGCTGACAATATGCTCTTTCATGGGGCTCTCCACAATAATACATGGTGTAAGCACCTTTTCGGTGTATTGATATATACATTAAAGGAGTATTCTTATCATTAAAAATACATCTTCATAGACATCAGCTTTAATAAATCTTTCTGTTTGACCAAAAAACCTCATTCTGTTTTGACTTCTTTCAAATGCATGTGTAAGTTTTTTCAGTGACATTCTGTAGAAGTTAACGCTTTCTGTACGACACCATTGCATCCCATACATGCCTTACCGGTGCACATATCTCTGCCATTATGCCAAACAACAGTTAATTCCAGTAAATGTCATGTAAGTCCTTTGTCCACTACGATAATACGTATAATTATTACAGGGGGAAAAATGACAATTGGTAAGGCAGAGAATACAATACAGTGGTACGTATAGCCTATCCTTGCACCATCGCTCCAAACAAACACACAATTTCAGTACGGTACTGCAACAGATTAAACCTGGTATTAACAATTTAGCAGTGTAAAGAAAATGGCAGTGATTACATATTCCTCTAATCACTGTACCCATAAAATTCTGGAGCATGGCACTGAACACTGATTGAATACAAAATTACGTAAATCATACACGTATGCTATGTATAATTTAATACTATGAATGTAACTGACCAAGTTTAATTACATTTGGTCTAGCTGCCATGCTTTAACCACTAGAGGGTGACCTCCTATCGCATAATGACATAATGGAAAAGTATCAAAATCTTTCAGTCAATTCTGCAAGGTTTAAACCTACAGCATCAGATATCAGACAGATAACAACAAACCAGCCTTCAATGTGACAAAGTTTAAAAATGTTACAAATAAAATTTACGAACAACCACAAAAATGAACGATCTAAAAGAATGGAGCCAAACTGCATTTTGAATAAATAATTCACAGCCATGTGTTAATAATTGTGGCATATATCCAGCTTTCACACCTGAAAAATGCTGAAGTCGTTCGTGTTGGTACATCAGGAGTTGCAGCATTTGCTATTCCTTTCTGTGAGTTCATCTTAACTGTCCGAATCATTATCAATCATGACACTCTGCAGCCCGACTGCCTCCCCTGGTTGCTGGCTCTCCCATGGTAGAGTCAAAATGTGTTTCATCATATATTTCATGGCTTCATCTGTTGTAGAAATGAAATTGAAACTTCTTTTGATTAAGATGAAAAAAATTACTGGGTTACAGGGAGTTATTTATTTGTAGACCTGGCAACATCAGACACTAACCAATGTACAACTGAAATCAAACCAAGCTAATAAATTTATAAACAAGGTAGCACAAATTTGCAACAGCTTGAACATCCTGCTAAAAATCTATGTCATCTTACACCCAGGCATCTCACTCAATGAATGGCCCTGTAAA
The DNA here is from genome assembly GCA_016165875.1 of Acanthopleura granulata. Lineage (NCBI taxonomy): Eukaryota > Metazoa > Mollusca > Polyplacophora > Chitonida > Chitonidae > Acanthopleura > Acanthopleura granulata. Next base: position 26,495,850 of record JABBOT010000005.1, on the reverse strand, counting down.
TCCTGTACATCTTGTAAAATTATAAATTTTCATTAAATTTTACCCAACCTTGTTCTGCGGGCATACTGTGAACAACATTTGCCTGGTTCGTGATCAGTAGATCCAAGATTCAATCCTGGAGTAAGTCATGGACGTTAAATCAGTAACTTTGGTCCATGAAGTGTAATATCATACCTGGAACTCAGCATATTGACATCAGTCAGCCAGTTAAAGATGTCATTTACAGATCAGCATGGTGTCTTTGTGTCTTTGCTTTCTTAAACCAATTTATTTGACAATTTACTCCACATTCCAGAATACATCACACTGATACAACGACGGCGATCATTTTGGTGGGCCGTACGTGGGAAGGTCTGCCAGCAACCTGCGGATGTTCGCGGGTTTCCCCCGGACTCTGCCCAGTTTCCTCCAACCATAATGCTGGCCGCCGTCCTATAAGTGAAATATTCTTGAGTATGGCGTAAAACACCAATCAAATAAATAAATAAACAAATAAATAAATCATTTTGGTGGGAGATGGTGCCTTTGAAAATTACGTGAACATTTGGTGTTACGCCAGATTGAGTTACTTCACCCGCTTATCAAACATAGCATAGCTTTGAATCGCTCAGCATAACTTTGGAAATATGTGTGACAGGCATCAGAAGTCAAACGTGAACTTTGACCTATTAGAAAGTAGTTCAAAGGTCATTAACACTGACCAGGCACATTCAATAATTACGTCTTAGGGCGCTCTAGCTATACCCACCTAAGTTAGGTTTGGCTGATGTGGGGAATCATCCCAGCAGTACTTGCTCGGGTAAGTTGTGTCTATCTGAACCTCAACCAAGTCACACTGACCACAAAACACAACAATTAATTACTATCTTAATCATAGACTGTAACCTCGTTGGAATGCAGTGCAGTAAAAGGAGTTCACAAATTCTGTATGGACAAGAGTTACAATCAATACCCCCAACCCTCCTTTTGATAATCATAAAGCATCTCATACATGTATACTCAAGGAGGACTGCATTTAAAGGGAAATGCACTCAGAGTCTTAAATGTTCTATATTTAGAGCAGGAATTGCAGAGAAATCAATAACCAATAAGAATGAAGGAAATCTTTAAAATATGCAAAAATTATCCATCCATTTGTGGCTGATTTTCAAAACTTGACCTGTGGGATACACACAAAATTTGATAAAAATCAGACAATGTCTGTGGCCGTTACCTTCAGAATATTGGATTTCATTAAATATGCAGGCACTTAATTCATGGCGACAGAAGGATCTTGACATTTGTTTACATCACCCCAGCTCATCGGAATGATGTCATATTTAAGATGGAGCAACTTTACAATAGTAACCGATACATTGTAATATTGCAGGAACTGTGCTGCAAACAAATTTTGACGTAACAATTGCCCAAGGTCCTGCTTCACACCAGCGCCTTCACACGGGGTTAAAAAATATGCTGCCTTACAACTGGTTTTTGAACATGATCAGAGGTCTCACAAACTCATCATTACCTCTGAGTTTCAGGATCATTTCCAAACTTGACCAAACGTATTACATCAGCAAGTAAGCCTTTCACTCTACATTTACACTGCTCATCAGACACTTACCTTGTTGGCTAACAGACGAACTGGCATAGGTTGTTCATTGGCTATCATAACCTTGGAATTCACATTATTTAACCATTGTCAACAGAAACGAGAGAATATTTCAATATCCATTTTAACCAGTGTGCCATAAAATCTGGATAGATGTATTATGTACAAAATAATGTATGTAAAGCTAAACATGGATTACAGCCTATTATATATATCAATTATACAAAGTGTGTACTGTATTATGAGGTAATACATAAGTATTATTACAGTGCATCCTTCTTACTACATGCAGACAATTGAGTGAATATGTTCACAGGACTGTTTGTTTCTCTCGTGTTGAGACCTCAATAACTGAGGGGGTTAGCGATCCAGTGCAGCGTAATGACCCGCGAGCCTCTCATCAATGCGATCACTGGGAGTTAAAGAACAGCTCACGCTGGCTTCCTCTCCAGCCGTACATGGGAAGATCGGCCAGCAGCCTGCCAATGCTAGTGGGTTTCCTCCGGGCTCTACCTGGTTCTCTCACGCCATAATGCTGACCGCCTTCATATAAGTAAGAACGGCATAAAACACCAATCAAATAAATTTCTCTCATGTTAACATCAAGTCAGCTTCTTAAACTAAATCTAACCTGTCCTGATGGGAGTTGTAAAGATTCATTGTTGGAGATTTAATTAAGGAGAAGTTTCACAACCACAAGAATGTTGGTTCTCACTGCACCGAAGTTGGAAGTTTATAAAGTTTCAAATGTAGGTTCTTGTCATAAAACCCATTACATGGCTTCCACCAATGGATTATAAGATCTCATAAGATATCCAGTGTTGCAATAAGATCTTATAAGACCTCAAACATTTCAATAAGATCTCATAAGATTTCCAAAGTGGTAGATTACTTGACCATCAATTTAATCGAAATACGTGAGGTGAATCTACAATCATCTATGGGGAAGTAAAGTAAATCATCAGACTTACCCCGAGCTGTTAATACAGGTGAACAAAAATGGTCAAATGATCCTAACCATCTTTGAATGGTTGGTATAACACCAGAGTGTGCCTTTCACAAACCAAATGTGAACATCTTTGAACTTGAGAACAAACAGACTTTATATATACTTTGTATGCTTCAAATCTGTACGGAATTGTTAGTGTAGCAATTCTCACATGGGCCGATCTTACGAAGCAGTCGCAGTTATGTGCTTTGCATATTAAATTTCCATGACAACTTATAGTGAAGAGGTACGATTTACCATAACTATCAAATGTGCTTGAGGTAGTATCGCAGCAACTTTGTAAGAAAGGGACCAATGTTAAGGTTTATCTAAATGAGAGAAAAAAATAATTAAGTTACTAGTAAAATATCTATGGACAACCTACTGATTGTTTAAGAATAAATGCATACAAAGATAATGTTAATGAAGAGAACTAGAAATGTTTACACTGAGGAGAAAAATCAAAACATGTCTCTGCTAGCTAAGTGTGACACTCAGACTGCATTGACATCCGCCCTTTAGCACTATTATGGTATTATTGTCATTGGCCTCTCTTTTACTACAAGACCTCAGCATGAATGCATGAATATAGAGAACAGACATGCAGCTATTTTGACGTATGGTTACATTCATATCCATATTAGAGTCAGACCTACATGTACATCACATCTTCACTGAAGCTATAATGTACAGAATAAAGTCAAATGTGGCAGGTCTGAAAAAACAAATTTCAAGACACTTTATCATTGTTTACATACTAAACAAAGCACTCAAAGTGATTAATGTACTAACATCAACATCTGGTATATATACAGTACCTACACATAAAATCAAATTAAAGTTTTAGCATGAACCATTCATACAAATAAATGACACGAATAAATACACTAACAAGAATAAATGATGAACTCACATGATTCACCAAAATTACATCTGATATTCTTAGATTGTCACCAATATACACTGGCAAGAGCACTACAAGTAAGATATTGTAGGAATTTTGTGCAAGAAAAAGACAACCATACCTAGACAAATCAAAAGGTATAATGGCTGCTATTGTGAAGGAGGATAATTCATTCAAGACTGATATCAGTGAATGTAAAATTCAGTACCCCAAATAAATATCTTTGTACCGTACATGTTAATATCTGAAATCACTCTTTTACATATTATGAAATGTTCTATTATGTTTGTCTATCCCTTCACAGAAAACTTTTTCAGTTTAACATGACAGATTTATTACGAAAGATGTAAATAGTATACCTGTTATTGTAACAAAGAGCAACTTACACATACTTATAGTACATGTGACCAAAGCTCTCATGCCCAGCAATGTCCCTTTCAAAATAAAAACAAAAAAATAATGTAGCTTTCAGGGACAGCAATTCCGGAGGTCAAGCCAGTAGGGCCTCTGTATGCATGTTTGTAACATTTCTTTCGTTACATCGGCACAAATAGAGTAGATGTGCAGCCCGTTGCATTTCTTCTGTAGCAGTTTTTATTCACCTTACCTGAAAATATCGGGCGAATTGCGCTTTTTCGCGCAATGGAAAATTTGTTCCATGGAAATTTGTGGGAAGAAATTTGAAAGAAATAAGACCACACTGGTGATCAGGACGTCAAACTACATCGGGTAGTATGCTTTCAGTATTTGTACATTCATTCGAAACACGAATGCGTTGTACGTGCATTATACGTCATATAGACTTAAATGTGCCAAACATAGAAAACCCGCCTTTGGTCAAATCTTGAAGCCCTGTAGATCCTGTATTTAAGACAGCTCAAAGATTTTCAGTACACGTACAGAACATGTATAGGACTTTCCACTGAGCGAGCTTGAGTTTTACAACCTTAACCGTTTTCTGTCACAATTTGATCGCAATTTGCGGCAAATGTATATATCGTAGGAAGAAAATAAGATCAGATTCGTTAGCAGGACGTCAAACTACGTCGGGTAGCATCTTTACAAGACACAAATTCAAAATTTTAGTTTTCACATGATATCACTTCCGGTTCCGGTTATTTGCTAACGTATTCCATTCTGTTTCAGACCAAATAATGCAATAGCAACAGTTGTCACATACGCAAACTTTCAGATCAATCGGACTGAGGGTTCAGAAGAAATACCTCTCCTAAGTTTTCCCATCAACCCAATATAACGGCCAGGGCATGTGACCTAGAACAAACACCCTTTTACTCACGAAAGATAATCCCAAGTCCTACTACCTTCCTAAATTTCACACAGTTGTGCGTTGCCATTGTAGCGGTAGAGGTTTTTGGTTTAAACATGCTTTATTTAGATACGGAACAAAGTTAAGCTTTAAGCTTATATTTTTGCTCCGTTTTCGAACAGAAATAACATTATAAGATGGTAGCTAAATTATAAGAGGTTTTTGAATTATTTTGAATTCGGATTATGTAAAATTTGTCTGCATGCCTTGATACGGTGTCAGGCTTTAGGACTGCGCCTCTAGTTTCATTGGTAAAGGAGATACGCCCACTTCCGGTTTTTTAAAATTTGCATATTTGAAATATGCAAATGAATCAGATAAAACAATTTCTGACTCTAAAGTTCTTAACAGTTTGGAAAATACTTTGAAAAACAACAGTTTTTTCGTCACACGATAATTTCACCGAATGGCGACCTTAAAAATGTTCAACGCAGAAAATCCTCGTTATCACCCTGAATGCACCTAGGCCTTGTGCAAGTGGAGTTTGAATTTCAGCTCAATCGCATCAATCGTTCTGGAGAAGATGTTTAAATGTTTTCATCAAAATGCAACATAGCAGACAAGTCACGTGATCAAATGTTTACAAAAGTTTGGGTACAAAAAATGTTAGATCTGTAACTTAAAGATACTGAAGCTTCATACCTGTGCGACTTGCCGTTTTCTCGGGAAACGCGCGACAAACTTGTGTATAATAATAATAATAAATGACTTGCAGATATGGGGGAAAATTGCGCCTTGTCGCAATCTGCTAGCATTTTACGGCAAAAGTATAAATCGTAGGAAATAATTCGTGATCAGGACGTCAAATAACGTCCGGTAGCATGTTTTCAATATTTGCACTTTCATCCTAAACATGAATGCATTGTACATGCATTATATATCATATGGACTTAAATGTGCCAAATACAATCGGCCCTTTGTCAAATCTTGAAGCCGTGCAGATCCTGTATTTATTAAGACAGCTCAAAAACTTTTCAGCACGCATACAGAACATGTATAGCACTTTCCACTGAGCGGTTTTGAGCCTTACAGCTTTAACCGTTTTCTGTCACATCACACGCAAATATGGGGGGAAATTGCGCTTTTTCACACTTTGATCGCAATTTGTGACAAAAATATATACATCGTAGCAAAGAAATAAGATCAGATTCGTGATCAGGACATCAAACTAAATCACGTAGCATGTTTAGAAGACTCAAATTCAAAATTTTTCTTTTCACATGACTTCACTTCTGGTTCTGGTTGTTTAGTGCATTCCGTTTCCGACCAAATAATGCAAAGGCAACAGTTGATACATATGCAAAATTTCAGGTCAATTGAACTGAGGGTTCGGAAGAAGATGCCTTTCAAGAGTTTTCCTATCAACCCAATATGGCAGCTAGGTCACGTGTTCAAGGACCCAAACTTAGCCACGAAAGACAGTCCTCAGCCCTACTACCTGCTCCGAAAATTTCACTCATTTCTGCCATGCATCTTAGCGACAGAAGTTTTTCAATTTTGAAAAAACGGCGATTTTTTTGGCATGTACTACTTTCGGTTTGCTGACGTCCTTTCCGGTTATGTAACATTTGTCTGCATGCCTTGTGATGATGCGAACCCTTAAGCCTGCTTCACTAGCTTCATTGGTTATGGCGAAATACCCACTTTTGCATCTGGAATCAGCGTCCGAAACTGCATCAAGCAGGACTATTTGTAGGACTTCATCTGTACAAGTGTAGAAATTATTAAAGTGAATTCTTTGGTCACATGACATATTCATCCAATACCGAGCTTGTACAATTTTCAACGCATAAAGTTTTCGTTATCAACATAGATGTACCTACGCTTTGTGCAACTACAGTTTGAATTACAGCTCAATCGCATTAGCCGTTCTGGAAGAAGATGTTTAAAGATTTTCGTCAAAATCCAATCTGGCCGCCAAGTCACGTGGTCAAAAGTGTCCAGAAGTTTAGGTGCAAAACTTCAGGTCTGAAGCTAAAACATACGGAAGTTTCATAACCGTGCGACTTGCCGTTTTCTCTAGAAACGCGGGAGAAAATTGTGGGGAATAATAATAATAATAATAAACCGAATGAAAACAAACGGGATTCAACTCTTGAACCCCTAATTAATTTTATGACTGTGTATAATTGTTATACCTATGTCGGCCCTATAATGTCGAGATATTTTTTAGTGCTGCCTCACCGCAACCGAGACGTCAAGACGCCAGGAGACACCAGCTGGGGTGCGCTGTACAAAGCTGTCGCCACGCTGCGTCAAGTGCATTTACCATGTATCTTTTCCCTGTTTGTTGACATGGGAGTCACGCCAGGCTCAGTTTATATGTATTACGAAGAAGGCCTTCAAGTGAAATAGCCTTGAGTAGGGCGTAAAATATCAATCAAAATATATCAAATCAAATAAGAAACGAAATAAACATATGGTCCTTCAGTCATTTGTCAGTTTATCCTGTGCAGGCACCTGTCCTCACCACAACCGATCCACTCCTAACCAGTGAAGTCAACGGCTCGATTCCAGGCCTTCCTGCTTCGACTGTATGCGGTTTGAGGTGCCTTAGGAAATGGCGTTTTTCTTTTTCGTGTTCTGCCTATAGATATACAAAGAGACATATAAAAAGTGTTGAGTATAACATTAAACACCAATTACCTAATGAAAAAATAAATAAATACTTATTTATTTATTTGATTGCTGTTTCACGACGTACCAAGAATATTTCACTTATACGGCGGCACCCATGTATGGGTGGAACCGGGCAGAGCCCGGGGGAAAAATAATATATTGGTCCTACCGTGTGATGCGATAGATATCACTCGAGTCTATTAATTTTCAGAATCACGATCCTCTGGCCTATCAAACTTGCATAATCTTTTTCTCACACTACACCTGATGCATCTTCGCAAACCAAAGATTTAGTACATAGGCTTACAAACCCTTAATTGGCTTGCGAAGATGGGGAAACGAGATGATTTTTGCGGGATTTTTTACAACACGAATATTCATGAAATCAGAGGCATCTTCACCGTTTGAAAACAAGAAATAAACATTACGAAACACGACGTAGACCAGGCCCGTTTCTATAGCTGAGAAGTAAAGGAAAGTTGCCCTGTTATTCTTAAAGAATGTAGATTTTGAATTTGTCATAAGATTATTCCCTCAGTTTCAGTACACCAAGTAAGCTAAATATGCATGCACTAACCCGTGGAGCCAGTGAAGCCAAGGAATGAAACTGTCGACACAATGGCAATGAAAGCGAACTATCTTTAAAACAGTCATAGAAAATCACAGAAAATGAAAAAATAGGTTTAGGAGGGCAGTGAATCCAGAACTGGTTGAAATTATATCCGAACTGAATGGTAACTATAGTTTTCAGTTGATGCTCTGTGAAAACTACTGTGTACGAGTGGTACACATTATTGTGGCCAAAATGCAAATGTATCTAATTTTTGTGTGTCAGTAGTACATAATTTGTGTAATTTGTGTAATACATCCACACTGATGTGCGTGTCAGTGATACACAATTTGTGTACCACTGATACACATGCATTGTCAAGATGGCCTAGGTCTCTCATAGGTACATTTTATTTGGAGACCCGCCTCAATAGTTGGTCAGTAGTGGTGACACCATGAAACTCAAACATATTTGACTGTATTTGGGTTGAGTTGATTCCTGAACTTGGGATAATCTTGTGTTCTGAAACAATGATACATCCGGTGTTGTGTCGATGATGTGTTAGTCATATTACTGATGTCATGGCACTCCAATACGTCTTGGTCATCCGTGACTTTATCATTGCAGGCAAAGAAGTGTTTTGTTATATATATTGGAGATGTATGTTGACACCTACGATGTTGTTACTCCATGTCAGAATACTCTGTAAGGCGACTGTGTACAGACTTGCACAACCACAATGCCTGTGTTTCAGTGGTACACAAATTGTGTTTCACTGGTATAGACGTCTTTGTGGATGCATGACACAATGCTACTGCTGGTGCACAGAATTATGTAGATGTGATTTTTTGCCATAATAATGTATACCACTCGTACACAATGTGATAGTCGTATATAGGGAGTAATATGCTTATTGACTATTGTCACGTGATGCTTCCGGAGCTTATGATCTTGTTAAATATTACTGTGTTACATGTAGCGAAACCTGCCTGCTGTGGTGCAGCCATTGCTTAATCAGTTTTTATTCGGCAAAAAAACCTGCTAAATTCTGTACCATGTCTCGTTCGTGCCTAAAGCAAATGATTACAGGTATCCTTGTACATTGCAATAAATCTTGTTTCTCATTATTCCACCACTAGTCTTAGCACTGTGAGATTCAGATACAGTCTATTTCTTATCCATTATACAAGGAAATTTTTCCCCACAACTTTTTTATTCTTCAGTTTGACCTACTTTGGATGTCGTATTGCCATGAAAAGAATCCGTTGATATGTCATTTTCTCAAGAAAGGTTTGTCTGATCGAGCTAAAATTTAAAACGCAGATAGAATACGTCGGGTCAAATTACATGTGCAAAAATCATTTTCATATCCTAAAAACTGTGAAAATGTAGTGATTGCGTGTCAGGTATCCAAAAGTGTTTTGGATTTAAATATTTTATGTATGCTACCCAACGTAGTTTGACGTCCAGATCAAGCTGATCTTATTTTTTGCCTGCGATGTACACTTTTGAAGTAAATTTCGATCAAAGTTTGAAGAAAACATAATTTTCCCCATATTGTGGAAGTCACGTTAGAGAAAACCGTTACAGCTGTAATGCTGAAACTTACGGAATGTAAAATGGGCAAAGATCAAAGCTGAACTGCTTCCACTCTGGTTTTTAGTACTGGGTCCATTGTATATTATACTATTCAGTGAAGGGTTCATATCCAGTTCGATCTTTTTCAATCTCTTCAGTCTCTTTTTTTTTTCTCTCTCTCTCTCTTTTTTCTTACCTTGAAGTTATCAGGGGACTACCAGATGTGGTAAATAGGTGATAGTGTGAAGTGAGTTTGGTGGCATTGTACATAGAGCTCCATCTTGTAAACATCAATTTTCCTTACGTTGGTCTATAAATTTGAGCGAGTTGTTATGGTCGCAATCTTTTATTCCACTTTTTTTCCAAGTCCATTTGTACATTTTGCTGGGATAGAGTTGGAGCTTAAATTTCACGCCATTCGACATTTGTCATTTCATATTCCATTTTTCGTACGTAGCACTTCGTGAGTTTGTGTTTCAAATATATGTATTGAAATTATTCAAGCGTCTTCGTGTTTCTTTGTTTGATGTTGTATAAGGCCTATCGCTGTTTGAGAGTTGAACATGCAATTTGTTTATCAATTTTCCTCTCTGATGGTAGTACCCTTACATTGGTGAAACATGGCTTCTTGTCAGTTTACCTGTAAAAGGATTTTATTCTAATAGTTCATGTAAGTGTTAACAAAATTACAACTTATACACGTCCATTAGCACCAATTCTTAGGCAAAATAAGCTTTTAAAACAATACTGGACTAGAATTAAATCTGATTTACATGAAATCCTGCATGGGTCTGAGTGAAAGATTCGAACAGGGCTGACTGCATAACATTCAGATAGCTTTCACATTCTGGACATCGGCTCTATTAGACCCCTGTTCTCATAATTCAATCCTCAGGCCTTGGTTGACAACCAAATAAATAGGGGAGCAGGGAGCTCCAATATCTAGACACAGTGGACCTTTAATAATCCGAGCTTGAGATAAAATTTCACAGATGGGTGTTTTCGAGTGCCACAAGATATCAAGGGAGGCGTTGGTGTTGCTTCCAGTAGTTGGTCCCGTGGTTTCTCTTTAGGTCAAGGAATTAGGTTAGTGGCCTCGAACATCTGCGCAAAACACGTCAAACCTTGACCTGCCATATACCGGTCAACCGGCTCTCTGTTTTCAACCAATATTATTCCATGTTCAGATCTTAATCAAACTATATTGCTCGAAAGCCACAACTCTCATTTGGGTATTTTGCTTGTGTTGTTAGTGTGCCTACATATTTTCCTTACTAGTCCAAGATCCCGTTTTTGACAAATTTTGATAGGTACATCAATGAACGAGTGCATTTCTGGCAAGTCGATTGCAATAGATCTGCAAAGAAAATACCGGTATTGTAAATCCCAGCTTAGTGAAACCATTACGGTTAAAACTAGCTGTGGATACAGAGTTACTTCTATTTTCTAGACAACTGGTTAACTGTATCTCACAGAAATGAAAAGTAAGTCATCATTAGTTGACGCGAAGCGGGAAAGAGGAATGTCACTCGGAAGTGATCTATCAACAAATAATCCCCCGGGCAGGATTTTTTGATTGGACGAGATGTACGGCCACGGATTTATCAGGTGTATAGCCGTACATATATAACAATACCCCCTAATGACTACGCCATAGGTCATCACCCGGCCAGTCCTGGCTGCATGCTCTCTCTCTTGTCATATGCAGCATTACAGATTCGCTACTTTCCACAGGACATGGTTGTTGGCTTGACAACATTAACGTTTCTTCAACGCTTTGTATTGAATTGGTATGTGAGTCTTACGATACATTCTATTAAGATAAATGCTGCCAGGTGAAATCTTATCAACGCGATAATGTTACACTGGCATGTATGGTGTTTCGTTAATACTAAAGACAACCTTAGGTTTTGTTTTGATGAAAGGGCATGGATATAGGGCAGTATGCGTTGGATATGTACTCTGTGCTTGCACACATTTTCTCGAGTGTGATGGACACAAGTAATCGGTATATAGGATTGATCTTTCATATGAAAGTTCGATTCTCATAGTCAATGACTTAACCATAATCAGCAGTTAGCTGGATTTTTTTCTTCCATAAAAAAGACATTACCAGGATTTGTTGTTTTAATACAAACTCTTTTTGACTCGTCATATCATCTTTCTATTTGTTCTAAAGATGTAACCTTTGTATTTATAAAACCTTTGTAGTCAACCGTTAACAGACAATTTCGGAGTGATTGCAAGAATCCATTACGTTAATGCTTAGAATTCTTTTTAAGTTGTTTTGTGGATAGGAAAGACACGTTTTGACATGACTTGTACAGTGCTTAGCTTATTTTTAACTGATGGTAATATAAAAATATTTAAATCATGTCAGGTACTCCAGGAACCTCGTTGTATTCAACCGGAGAACCCCACAGGCCTCTGAGCGTTAATATGCAAATGCAATCGATGACATAAACAGATTCCATCTAGCCTTAGGTCCCTTGATTTCAGATCTTTATCGTGGCGCTAAAAGATGGAATATACAATAATCAACCTCACCTATAAATCATGGATAAATAGGGCGCTTAATGGGCCCGCTAGGATATGACAAGACAAATGGGTGGACGCAGCGAGAAAGGTGAGTCCTCCGATCCACTGTTCATAACTCCCCAATCAGGGTCATATCATTACAGCCTTGTCATTACATAATTTTGCAAAGTAATACTCCAGAGCCTCCGATGTGTTTTCAATTTATTCATTTTTGCTGTGACAGAGGTCAGTTTATATTAAAATATGAGACGCTTGGTTTGACAGTCCTTGTTTGTTAATTCAAGTGAATGGAGTCGAAGTAATTTTATATTTAGCGCCGGTTCACAGAGGACAATACCGTTCGAACTTCCCAGCCCGAAATGTAAACTACAGCTGTCCGAACAGAGCTTCAGATAAAGTGCGATATGATGTCACACAGTGATTGATAGACTGAGAGAATGACTGTACAATTTTTTAAAGATTTGATTGATTAGAGCTGTATATATACTCTATATTAATAAATATACCCAAGGGTAGCGAGTTGGACGTTGACTGATTCGCACAAATCACTCTTCCATTATGTCTGTGGATCGGGACGTTTCGCCATGGCTAAGCTCGCAATAGTCCTGTGTTTCCAACCAAGAATGTGTAAGTAAATACACAATGCTCTGTCTGAGTGAAGACAGATTTAATATCTTATTCCCATCTCATTTACATCCCCAGTGTTGAAGAAGAACTAGATATATAACTGGATTTCCCATATGGGTGCTTAGCACGCTGTTATTAATTGGACCGTTAGGAGTTGTTGCTTCCGTGTAGGACTGACCCAACACAAATACTCTCTTCATGTAATTTGTCATTCCTTGTGCTGCATAGTGTCTGTTTTTTTAATCCAATGATACATTACCATTCAGGCGGATTTGACGAGCCGCGGGCTTTGCACTAGAAACTGTTTGAGTGTCATTTGAATCTGTTTTTTTTAATTTTGTTTCCAGTTTAAATATCGGTGACATTTGAAATAAAATAGTTAGACACCTAATTTCAGCTGGAAAAAAATGGAAAAATATGGTATGCTTGTGGAGAGGTCAAAAGGTAAACTCCAGCAATGTGTCCGCAAAGAAACACTGGTTTGTGAAGCGATAATCCCGTTATGATGAATAACATCTGGAAGAATGTGTTTGCTGAGTTAATGCTGGTTAGTGAAACCAGTTTACAGTGGAGGGAATGAAATACTTTTTATTATACATTACACTGAATTTTTTCTGTGGAGAATTTACGGCTGGTACTACCCTCGTCAAATAAACCAGGAGACATAATGGAGACTTTGTGTGGCCTCTTGGAAAGAAAAATAAGAGGATGTTAGGCAAGATAAGAAGTCTCGCCCTAGTGAGGTACCTAGATTGACTTCGAGCCTAAGCCAGCCGTCAATCAAAATGGGTGTCCCGGTTCAATAATTGCAAGACCAGTTTCCAAAAACGAAAGATAACACAAACCATTAAAGAATTGAGAAAATATATAAATATAAAAATTTGGACAGATTTATGCAAGAGAAACAGTCAACAATTTTCAGTGATGACCAAAAGACGTAATGAATTCGACGCATAAGGTGCCCGCTACAGTTCGATTCAATACTGTGGTACAGTATCAAATATCACTCATCAAACTCCCTTTTTTTTCAAAGAGGAAAATACCAGAAAAGTCAGCTTACTGTAGTGTAGTGATCAGCTGTGAGTAACTGTGGTACTGACAGTCTGAATGTGGCGGCGAGGATCGAGGATCGGCCGTCCAGACGTATGGAGAGATGCCAACGGAAAGCCGACTGGGTCGGAAGCAATCCATTTGTGAATGGATAACCATGAGTGAGTGTTGCAATCGTATTAGGTGACAGTAAATCAGGGTCTGGTAGCCAACCCACTGTCTTGACGTTGCTGAAGTCGAGTGGGATTATTATCTTTCATAAGATAAAGTGCGTCGCTCAGAGAGCCAGGCATTCTGCCAGTTAATAGTGAACAAATAGTCACAGGTACGCAGTATCTCCAAACAGGTGGTATTAGGTCTGTATCTAATTCTTGATGAAACGATTCTAAGAGTAGAAATTAGCTGGAACCAGGCTGTATAAGTAGCCTGGATCATTGGATATCGTGATAATGGTAAGGTACTGACATACTGGACTTTTGAATAGTAACGCAAGGTATCGTTATGTCCCCAAAGCGTCTGATATCACTGAAACATCTTTTGATTTAATTTGTGAATTATGATGAGACACTAGTGGCAACCTTAATGTGAACTTAAAAAAATTCTTTTCCAAAGAAGTTTAACAGAGGTGTTCTAAATATATTTTAAAAGTCTTACACCGCTTATCAAAAAATTGCCGTAGACATCAGACAATATCCCCAAGCCATCAGGGTATTTGGAACAGATTCTTTCTCTTCGTTGATGGGACGACATTTCTATCGTAAACCTGACTCCGCTACCCGATAAGGAAAATTGTGTAACGAAATCTTCTCATTCTCGAGCAATGGCCCTCCGGAGGCGATTTTCTTGCCAGCTGATTTCGCTACTCGAACTGAATGGTTCGAAACTGTCCTATTGCCAATGTTGAATTCCATCTCATAAAACTTCTCTTTAAAATCTTATGTGTGACCCGAATTCCGCTCAGAGTTTACCCGCACAATGTCGATAATCGCCTAGGCTGAACTGGCCATTCTTCTCTTGCAATGTATGAATAACACGTTACCAGTTTGTCCACAGAAGTGCAGAGTGAATAATAAAGCAGACAGCTTATAGATCCCGGTTACTTTGGGCCGCAAAAAGTTATCTTGACCATTTACATCTGTATCTATCGATTACAGGGGAGGTAATGTTATTGGTGGCCACGCGTTGTCCCACTCTTTGCCTATCTTACCCTCCCTCTCAATGGAGGGAGGGTGTGGTGTCATTCAAATCATTCGTACACTTCATCCGCACAAGAAGACACCAACAATGTTTTTCAGGAAACAAAACTTTTAATTGTAACAAGGTGATTGAGTAACTTTAGGCACAACGCCTTTTTGGTTCAATTTTTGGTTCAAATGGGAGACGAAGGCGGTTAGCAGTGGCTAAATCATCAAGGTCAAGGAAACATGCCGACAACTGCAAAAGCGCAAACAGTTCAAATAAACACCATGCATTGCAGCACGTGTCTGTCAGTAAGGATTCATCCTAAATAAGGTTCGAGTCAGATAAGTTGGAGGGTAATTTCACAGCCAATAGTTGACCTATTTTGATCTTGCTTGCACTTTAATACAAATAGTGAAACTGGAAAATCAATCTGAAGAATGCCGCAATAAGCCAGAGGATGAGTTTTGAAAATGGGTCTCTGTTGCATCTCGATGCAAAAACGACTTTGTTTCAGGCCGAGGTCATAAAATCATTTGGAGATTTTGTTGGCAATGCTGCTGGAAACAAAGAAAACAAGAAAGACTAGTTCTCTCCTTTGATTTCGATTTTTAAGACTGTTTTTTATTGTGCTAATTCTCAAAAAGACGTAGGGAGGCTGGAGACATTCATGGTATACAAAGATGGAATACCTTGATGAAAATACAGATGTACAACGTACATTATGACGCTACAAGCTTAATACATCAATATGCACAATTTTCTCCACCAGGAAGTCAACGAACGCATGTGTCCACACATCATTGAAAAAACGACCAGAGAAGTAGCAAAATATTAAGTCTCCTTTGGCATGGTGTTCCACTTGATCAAATTCAGATAATATGGAACATCCTCATTTGCACTCAGAGTTTTACCTCGTTCGAGTCTAAGAATCAAATGCAGCGAAGGCGAAGGGAACAATAGTGGGACATATATTCTCAACTTTGCTCGTAAGGCAGATTTGACCAGTGAAACGTTCTTTCAGAGGTATGTGTATTACCTGGGCTCAACTTCAACTTTTTCATTTCTTTGTTTGTAATGCGTCTTCCTTCGTTTGCATAAGTTACGTGTACAGGTATTATATCACAGTAATGGGGGTCATACCAAAGACTTTAAAAAGGGCGATAGTTGCTGTCTCTCTTGGCGCTCGGAACCGAGCGGCTAGAGCAAGGAAATATGACAGGTCGGTCCGGTGTCAGTATAATGTGACTGGGTGGGGTGTCATGTCTGCTGTTTTTGGCATGATGCTCCAGTGGCGGCAGCACTTTGGTGGCATGGACTCGTCCTGCCATAAGAAGACACAGCATATCTACACTTTAAGGACTCTGTGTACGACGTAAAACCCAAGCATACAAACATATATATCACAATGGTGCCCCAGTGTAGTGGACCTATCCAAGTACTTGGAGTTGTTCTACTTGTTCATCTAGAACACGCCCCTTAAGACACTAGACATGATTTTTAAGCCATCAGGCCTATTTTGCTGTACATCATCCAGGGAAGAAAGATAGTTGTTATATGACGAGACTCGGTGTCGAATTGGTGTCCCTGTTGGTAACTATTTTAAACTGTTCTAAACTTTTGAGCGTACGCCCTTCTGAAGATAAGCTGTTACATGAGATTCTTGGGAGATTTTCCATGAAAATCTTTTTCTCATCAAATCCCCATACTCTTGTGTTACTTCAAACACATAGGCCACTTTGACTGGTCTATAATTTAAACGATTGATCAAATTACACTGGGAATTTTACCAGGGAAAGGCCTTATTTTACTGTCATCCACCTATTAACTGTCGACTTGGGGAATTCAGTCCGTATTGCATCTTAACAACAACCAGTGAAATCCTCATTCCGTGTCTCGTGTCTTGACTAGCCCCAAGTGAATCGTAATGGTGATCAACGACAACATCAGGCTGCTTATGTGGAAATCTTAGACGGCAAGAATATGAAAGTCGATCCTACCGCCAGACATTCTTACAGCGACATTCACCAAAACTAACGGACGGAGTCATGTTTCGCTGAAGGATTTATCTTCGTTCGCAAGATAGTTACGGCAACAAGGTTACATGCTGCCACAAGTGTTTCTGTCATGTTTTAACCAGCTCCTGTTTAGCTGCGATAAGTTCGATCTATGTGTTATTGATAATGTCACTGAGCCCTCAGTGGATCGAATCCACCCAGCACTTGTGGTACGCCTTGCGGTCTTCACAAAGCTGCACCCAGTAGATTTAGCATGTATGTAATCCGTTCAATTTGTTTTAGCAGGCGTTCATCGAGAAAAGTTAATCTTTATATGGGTCCATTTTATCCTACACGATATCAAAGACTCCAGAGTCTCATTTTCGTCAGAGTAAACGTTCAAAACAGACATGAGCCACACCTTGACGAAATGTGTCCAGTGGTTACTCGGCAATTTCCGGAGACAGCTGGCGAACGTCCCAAGTACATCTGTACTCAGACCCAAGCCATCTCTGACACTTCCTGAGTAGACACCAAAAACTTATAGATAAGATGCGCCATTCATTAACGTTTCCTCATCTGCCGCTAAGACCCTAAAGAACGCTGGCCTCGTATAGGGTAAAGTTGCTAGTTCATCATGTACTAAAGGTCAATCTCTCCAACAGTAAGGGTTGCTGACGTATGGATTTTCGTCGGTACAACTGTATTACTTTTGGAGGAAATTCTGTTAAAACGTGTCGCAAGTGAAACGTGTGTTTTATCATATCAGATCTCAGTAACAACATTACATCAAATAGAGGCACATCTCAGAGTTCATACTTCTTTGCTTTGAATGCTTGAGTAGTGGATTGATTGTGAGTAGTAAGTGGCTCAATATGTCTCTGCAGTGAATAAGACCCATTACGCCATGCTTAGTCGTTGTGTTGATTTTTGTGTAATTAAATCTTTCAGTAATCCATTTGCTCATTCAGGTTGACTTACTAATGAAGACAAGCACCAAGGAGCGGGGATTACTCCACGACTGGGGAGTTTCAAGCCCATCATGTTTCTGACCTCTAAATAATTTGCTCGCAAATGGCTAGAATGTCTGAGGTTCGTTTACATTCGTTTTCCCTATCAACAGTACCAGCTTACGATAAAAGCAAACAAAATCTCTTTTCCAATACAAAAAACACTCTGTAAATACGAAATGCGTGGAAATGTCATTGACCTGCAGTCAGTCAGAGGGTAGAAATCATCATTTTTGATAAACACATTTGATGGCATGCTTTTCTTCTTATTAATGGACGTTTGGCCTCCTGCCTGAACCGCAGCCATTTTCATTTACTGGTTATAACATTTTGTATTTGTGTGGACGTGTTGACCTTGATCCTGTTAACTCATATCTACACTCCAGGCTAGTCTAATTCACTGGAGTGATTAACTGCTCAAGACAAACCTTGATAATCGTTTCCATGTTATTCTTCCAAACCCGATTTCATTTGTGCTTTATTCTCCCCGCTAGGACAGTCAGTATGCATGTCTAGTAAAAGGTTTATTTGAACTTTATTGAAAAATTAATTTTTGCCTAGTAGTTTAATTCGCTTTATTGTTAATTTATGTTGTGTACCTGAAATGTCATTTGTCAACGAAGGTATAATGTTCCCCAGATTCTGTTTAACGAGTGCCAGAGTTTTGACCTATTTCTGTTTCGACATTTTGCCATGTTACTCGTATTCGCCAATTCTTTCCATGTTGCTAGTTGTAATAAGGAGGCACACACAAAACCAATTGATAATTCAAATAAGCCATTCTTTCTATCAAACTAGTGGTAGTAATTTTATCAATTTATCAACATGAATTAAAAAGTATTAATAACTTTTCCCAACAAAAAGAAGGCATGTCGGAATAAAATAGAAGCACGGTTAGTTATCCTTCTTCCAGTAAGTTTCAGTGGTAAAGGGTTGAAATTTTTGTATAAATGCTTTGCAAATTGCAAAATGCTCTGACCGAGCTATTAAGCAACAATGACCTTTGAATGGACGGTTTTCAGGTTATCATTTTACAATAGCCTTAGAGTCAGTCTGTTACTATCATGCGAACTTGGATTTCACTTAGAGGATTGTTGTCCCTTGGTACGTTCTTGATATCTATTGCTGTAGCCCACACACATTGCTGCCTCGGGTATTCTAGCATGCTTTCATAGATGACAGCCTTACAACAAAACAAATCCGACATGAAAAGGGCTATGTTTCTTCCTACACCCTAAAACCTATTGATTTGTGTCTCGGTAGCCTGTCTGGGGTTGATGATGTGGTGACACTTGGAAATATCTACCTACACTCGCCGTCGGAAATTTCCAGTCTGGGGGATTGGTTATTGGTTTGATAGAGTAGATCTACCTCTGCCACTTACGGTACCATCCTACCAGCACTGCCCTGTATCAACACGAACGTCGGTTAAGCGTCACTCCTCCAGTCTCAAGGGGCTTCTTGTCCAGTCCGGAAATGATGATGTTGATAGAATTAACAAAAATTACCCTGTACCAGAGAGACCATACCAATGTCAACTTTACCGTTATAACCTCGCTTGATCTCGGTGATTTCCGACTAGTCCCCGGGATGAAGGCGTTACACGAGAGCCTTCATTTTCGTTAAATTTAGGGAATCTATTAACTCAAACTCAACACACGTACGTCATCAAACAGTTGCAGGGGCCTCCGTGGCTCAGTCGGTTAGCGCGCTGTCGCAGCACAATGACACAGAAAGCCTCCCGCCAATGCGGTCGCTGGAAGTTCAAGTCCAGCCCACGTTGGTTTCTTCTCCGGAAGTACGTGGGAAGGTCTGTCAACAACCTGCGGATGGTCGTAGGTTTTCCCCGGGCTCTGCCTGGTTACCTTCCACCATAATGCTGGCCGCCGTCGTATGAGTAAAATATTCTTGAGTACGGTGTAAAGCACTAATGGAATAAATAAATCAAACAGTTGCAAGCCACTTCAGCATATGATGAAGGGTAGCTTTCACTATTCGCTACAGTATTCTTATTAATAATATGCCAGATAGCTGTAGGGAATAGTACCTCAGTTGGAAATGAACGCAAATCACGGTTCTAGCTTAGATATAGGTTTATGTAAGTTTTCGACTCGAAATATGAGTTCCTGCTGTGGGTTACTATGCCATAACATAGCCACGTGCGTTTGTTTCTCTTTCTACGAAGATATACCAATCATCTGCTGCCTGGCTTATTCCCTCCAAACACGGCCATTCTCTTGAACTAGTGCTGCAAATAAAGGCCATGTCATTTTGTCACCATGGTAAACCTTCAAAATGGAGAAAAGAAAACCTAAGCCCTGTTTCCCAAAGCACTCGTGGACTAGCTGACTCTAACTACCACTCTAACAGCCTATGTTAAAAAGATAGGTAACCGTGGTAGTTACAATCAACTCATCGTACGATTGCTTTGCCGAACAAGGGTCCAGAGGAAAAAGTCTTCAATTCTGTCAAAAGCCCACAGAAGTGGCACATTTTAACTGAGTATAGACAGAACAGTTCCGAGAAGCAATATTATCCAGAAAGTGCTCCTTAACTCGCTCGTATTAATGCAAAACATCTGTACAACTATTTTAAATCATATGCTTATTTTTTAACATTTATTCTCCGGAAAAACACTTGATGACCAGAGATCAGAAATGCACGACAGGAATACCTCACTCTTTAGCCAACCGGTCTAATAAGGCCCGGATTATTCTACCTGCATTTTATGATAACACTTTGTCTTTAAGGTTTCTTAAAAAGCATAAATCCGAATGCCATCCTGGAAGTGAAAAGCACTTGAATGCGAGCTTAATAACGTTAATAATACAGAACTGTATCTAAACTATGGGTCTGAAAGCGTGACTACGTAAGAGTATATGCAATGATAGGCATTTAGGTTTTCCCCGTTCTTACCCACAGCCCTTGACCAATGAGATCCTGTGCTGGAATTCAACCCTCGTTGGGCCCTCGCGGCATCACGCTGCCAACAAGAATAGTAGATAGCTGACTTCATTCATCACAAAAACAAGATGCCCCCGTAACTAATTGTGTGTTTTCAATGAATATAATAATAAAAAGGATATTATGTGCTTGAAAGAGGGACATTTTGAAAAATAGAAATAAAAAAATGCACCTTGATGGGGGTGGGGTGGGGAAAATAGTTCGGACTACTTTACTCAGACACGGTCGACTGGAGACAGTGACGTTCTCCTAGAGACTGCTGATACGAAGGTTAACAACTATGTCTGAGCGGGAGCACACCAGGAAGGATAACATTTCCCACGCCTGTGATACTCACTGGACATCACGCACACCACTGATCGGCGTGGAAGTTGTTAAAGACGCCGGATTATCCAGACTTGGAGATCTAGAACCTGATTCAGCTTATCAGATTACCGATATCCTCAGTGCTACATTTCAAATACTGGCACGAAAGCCTGACGAAGGTCAAACGTAAGCCTGTCATACTTCACAGTGTATATATGGGTAGATACCCAGCATCATATGGTCGCTTTATCTCTTTACCATTCCTTTCTTACTGCACTGTAATTTAACTTACAATCCCATTGCACAACATACCTGTGTGCAACGTTATTTTCGTTTTAGGCGGACAGCATGTGATTTTTCAAACCCGGATCACCACTGATTAGCCTATCCAACTCTCCGATGTAATTATCGAGCGTCAAATATGGATTTTGCAGTCTACATTGCCCACCTTCTCTGCTCAAAGGTGCAAAAGAACGCTCGTCAAAGCGCGTACCAGTCCGGCATTTTTTCTCAACTAACTTATAGATACTACTGGCGGAGGTCAGGTGCATTCCTTGCCCTCACTCTATAAATGAGAACCTGACGCTTCAGTCAATTCACGTTTACCTTTACCAAAACATTTTAACTCACCACAAGCAAACCTTCTTATTTGTATTGGGAGCAGGCTGTGGTCGCGTGGGATAGGACATACGAGTTTTTCAAGGCTCAAATCCGGCCTTCTAATGGGAATTTGTAGAATGCTCTCTCTTACTGTTCATGGGGCGTTGGTGATAGTAAGCCATTGACACCGCACAAATGCATACTCGCGTTGGTGATAGTAAGCCATGGACACTGCACAGATGCATACTAGCGTGACCCAATGTCCTGACACTCACAGTTCCTATCTGGCATGATTGGCGCTCAATGCTGTGCTGAAGAATTTTTCATTTACATAAAGGCGTTCATGTTTTTGGGTGGAAGAGGCTCGAGTATACCCAGTCCGATATCCTGTATCAATAACTACATTTTTTCCTCTCCCTTGATCCATTTCGTGATCCTTATCTCATTCACCAATCTTTTGGGGTAGTAATTCGCTGGAATTAGACTAAATTAAAGTGGCTGTTTACGCAACTCTCTGGTGCAAGAGCGTGATATATCCTTACGACTTAAGTGTGATTTTATGATGATTAGAGGAGGTAATGAAAAGACCCCCCTGTTTTACCTCAATAAAACTTCACCAAACACATGCAGGTGATGAGTGTTAATGGACACTCAACGAGAGCAGTAAAATGAATGGATTTTACTACTTTTGAAATTCCGGCTGAACTGCAGATTGCTTTTGGCAGATTGCCTGTCTGATGCTTTGATGTTTTGACTGTCAGATGAATTGATTGATATCTGATATTGCTATGTAACGTTGGTCAAATTATTTGTGGTTACATTTTCTGAGGTACGCGTATCCTTTAACAATGGTCTATCATGAAAGTCTCAATAGCATTCATTGTCTCAGTTTTACCTTTTTTCTTGCACATTTTTGGCATTATGAATATCACGTCTGTACGTACAAGACTATGCAAAATGCATCAACATTGAAGGAAGATTTCCCGAGCGGCAAAGAAAATAATCTGCCGATAGCATGCCTTGAGAAGTTTATCATCACGTTGCCGTTTTTTGCCCTCAACTTTTTGTCTCTTTTCAGTCCATTGTGACGCAAAAGCTTCTCAAAACAACCATTCCTAAATTTCGAATGTCAGTAATGACAGCTTAAGGGAAGCTTGTAGCAGAATTATGCCATTTATAACTCAAATTCTCATTTCCTTAAGCGGCTGCTGATGCAATTGTTCAGGAGTTCAAATTTTTGCCGGTGCTTTCTTGTGCCCAAATTACAGTCGAAGAACACGCATCCCTTTTGGTTGATGGAATGATGGACTTTGTGAGTGAGTACCATAATGTACTTTTATTGCCTAATGCTTGATTCACTGATCTTGGAATCAGTTTGAGTAAAATTTAATGAAAAAATTGACGAAATTATACATTAATTGACTGATATGAATCATTGATCTTAGATCTAATTTGCGAATTCTCTATATAAATGAATTAGTTTTACACGCTGAAAACTGTAACTTTTTTTGCTGAGGATACCACAATTTATTTTATTCTGCAAGACAGCTTACTGACAATGAATTATCTCTTAACAAGTCACCCAAATCCATCACTTTTTGGCGTTTCCCCTAAACGAAATGGTAATATACCAGGGTAAAACTTGCTCCAGTGTTACTAGAAGTAAACCAGAAAATGAAAAATCTGGAACACACGGCCCTCAATATCAAAACTGAAAACATCCCCAAACAAAATGCCAAGAACATAAATTATTAGGAATCTATATTGACAGCAAATTAAAATGGGAGAAACAGAATCACATCCGTGCAACAATATCAAGGCTAATTGCAAGGTTTAAGAAAACACAGACAGCTGATGCCACAAACCTCTCAATTGCTTTTCTGCAATGCTTATATATTTCCTCATATCACCTACTATCTTTCATCTTGGGCAGGCTGTTCAATGTGTCTTTTGGGTCGAATTTTAAATCACACAAAACAGCAGCCTGCCTGACCTTTGACCATTCAAAACATATGCCTGCGACGAAAATGTTTGAAATTCTGGAGGGCTTCCAGTACATGAATTAGTAAAGTTCCTAAATGACATTTACGCAAAACAATGAAAAATTTGTTCACAGTAAAAGACATCCCGGTACTTCAGCTATTCATATGAAATACAAACCCCTTGGTCGTACCCTTCCCACTCTCCTCGTTGTTATAAAAACTAGTCTTTCATTTTCATCCTGAACAACATGGACCACCCTACCTTAAACAATACAAAATGCACAATCCATTTGAAATTTAAAGAATCAAGCCAAAAAATACCTTACACAAACAGCAGAGTTTGAAGTAAAAAGTAGTTTCATCTCTATCTCTAGATGATACGTTTTGGCTAATGCGAAGTGATTTAATTTATCCGTACAAAGATGTTACAAAAGACTATCAACCACACCGCATACATACATTTCTACTGCTTGTATATTTATTTGAAGAAATGTTTCCCTGTGTAGAAACATTTAGCAGTGTATATATACATGTAATAGTTGCTACCCGTGCTTCACACGAATTCAAAAGGGAACATGAAAACTGAGGGTTCCTTTCTTCTTATTTTATAGAAGAAAAACTTTTCGCGTGGCCGACAGGGCCGGAAGGCCGAGAACAAAGGAGGAATCCCTGGGGAATCCCCGTGACGTCACGGTGGCGCCATTGGCAAACCCACATGACTATGGGGATTCACCACGATATCACATCAGCGGACTCACTCACCGTCTTGATATATAGAGATGAGGAATACTTTATACTGTACATTTTGTTTACAATGATTATTTTTTTAACTTCTTTGTGTATTTTTAGGACTGCAGGATGAAAGTTTGTGTGATTGTTGGAGAGATCAAGGAAGATCATTGTCAGTGTTATTATTAGCAATCGCAGATTAAGATGGTTTGAAACTTTTCGTCCTAACCAGTTTCAAACTTGCTGTGAGCTGCTGTTTAAGCAACAAATTCCCTGTTTTAGATATTTACTAGATTGTTCGACTGATAGCATGTAGAGTTTTCTTATCTTGTTTCTTTACATTGGTTTGTTATTGTGTTTGAAACTTTAGGTGAAGCCAGCTGTGTTAACAGCCTGAAGAAATCAACATTCGTGTTTTCGCCACTGATCAGGCACGTCAAACATCCGAAGAAGTAAATACTCTTATGCATTATGGATGCCGACTAATCTGAATCGTGCAGGGAGAGAATTACGCGGGGGGATAGTGAAGGCTGAAACCTTCACATCGAGATGACCGCAAAATATCTGGCTGGTTTGTATCGCTGGATGTCTGACAATGATAGATGATACACATGTCGAACGTTAACCCGCCGTCAGAATGTCCACCTGACGCTTGCGATGCTCGTATGAACTTAACATGAGGCTAAACAGACTTCTGAACCCAATGACCGTCACAAGTTGTGTGCTTACAAAAAAGCGTTGTGGGAATTACAGGTAAGGGGAATATAACATTATGTCCAGCATTTGCTGTAATTACTTTTATATTCTAACGTAAAATATTCGCACAGAGTAATGATTTACATAAGACATAAAATTGGCTAGGAAACATGTTTCAGTGCCTACCTACTGTCGGTGAGTAATGATAAATAAAGGTCGGTACTTCCGCCTCTGCCACATCTATCTAAGCTAGCCACGTTACAACTTCTGTAAATAAACCATTACCATTTTGATGAATTGGTGGAATAATTTACTATTTTGATGAATTGATGGAACCTGTTAATATCTTGATGATTTGGTAACACCTCAGTGAATTCGTGGAAACTGTTTGCCATCTCAAAGAATTCGTGAAAGCTGTTACCACTTCGATAAATTTGTGGAAACTGTTACCATTCCGATGAATTGATGGAAAGATTTACCATCTCGTTTAATTTGTGGAAACAATTGCTATCTCGATGAATGGATGGAAACATTTATCATCACCATGAATTGGTAGAAACTCTTATCATTTCGATAAATTGGTGGAAACAGTCACCATCTCCATTAATTGGTAGAAATATTTACACTAGAATAGAACTATTTTTGGTCGCAAAACAAGGGATGAGGTTATAAAGAAAGAACTACTTTCTTATCTTGGCAAAGTTTAAATCCTCTTTTATTAGTCTTTGTGTATACTAACCTCCATATCAGCTTTCAATTAAAGTTTGCTTGCACAACACTTGAAAGCTATGCAATCAGGAAACCATTCAAAAATAAATACTGCGCTGTGAGTAAATGTGTAGCACACAGTCTTGAACTGCTAATCATGAGCCTTGAGAGATTTTAATTTAACTTTGACCTTGTTTTTAAATGCATAGTGATTATTAGAGCCAGAGAAAAGTCAAGATTAAAATAATTTCGTGTTCTATGCCTGCCTCAAAGCTTCTACATTTCTCCCCACTGAAAAAAGTTCTAATCTAGTCCGTGCTGAATCTAATAATGTTACACAAACTCCCTATCATTTCCCTTGCTATGAAATGGCGAATAAACTTAAGGTAGTCCAGCAATAAATCAATCAGTCAAATGAGTGAAGTGTCAAATTCGCACAAACGCCTCGAGTTAAAGCACATCAAAATGACAGTCTGAAATTGTGCTGATATAATTCTCAAATAAAGCAATTATTCTCAGAAAATCGGCATTTATTTAATCTGGAAAAGGGATCGAATAAAATGCGATTTCTGAGCTGCTCTCACAAAGCGTTTAATTATGGTAGCCTTGATGGCTGTCAAGGTCTGGTGAAAAACATTGCAGTTGTCATACCGGCTCCAGGATGTTGATGATTTCCTGAATTATTTCACAAAAGCAAAGCCGAAGTGGATTTTTTTTCTTTTTCATTCTTCTGTGGTGTTTCTGTTGTATGAGATTTTTAGTGACTGCGTTTGGGGTCATTACAACACTACCAGATTCCCTGAGTGAAAACACGTGAAAGAACTGGAGGTTCTCTGCTTTTGACTGATAAGGCAGTTTCTGAACCGACAACAAGGAGTCGCCTTCAGCTGAGTGCTAGATCACTAATCACAGTCTGCCACTTCATGGAGAGTGCTGGAGTAAAAATCAATTTAAATGACATCTTGGATGATTGCCCATGTGATGCAGAAATCTGGATCGTGGCAAACACAAGCGAATGCACATTAACAGTCAAATGACAACAACTGTAGAGCAATCAGATTCACAAGTAACATCGCCAAACATGTCTTCCACTTTAAACAACTTCTGTTTTCGTGAAATTGGAAGAGAGCAAATGTCCCGATAACAGCTACACCAGCTAAGACAAAATTGTCTTCCCTCTCCGTGTCCCTCCTTTAGTAATTTAGCTCGTACCTAATTGTAAACATAGATGCCTGGTCCTTTCTTTTAGTGAAGAGAGTTGATCACAATTTTCGCTGGAGAATTCTAGGCTGTTGTCGGCTCTAGTTTCTTGTGCAATGCCTCATGTTATATGTGGGTCACATTTGATTCCGTTGAATCCTGCCCGATATACAAGCGGGGTCCAAACGTGGGTAAGTGGAGGGACTGAGTGGAGTAAAAATGAATGTGATGTGGTTCATCATAGTGGCAGGTATCTATTGACCCTCACAACCTTTACAATTACATTTGCAGGCTTACTTTAACTACATATACATGCCTGACAATGGGGTCGTGTGATCGAAACCAGTTTTCGCCTCTCTCAGGTTTCAAGTGAGTACGATTGTCAGTTACCTGCCAAAGGTCGGTACTTTACTGCTGCCACTCCCGTTACCTCTTCCCACAAACTTTACTTTAATGGTATTAGTGAAAAACTCGGACGGGTGGCGTTAATCACAAATCAAATAATCAAATAAATAAACTAATCTGAAAGGCAGAAATCCAGCTGTGGTCATTTACAAAAATGTTCTGTAATTCAGCTTCGGCGCGTACAAAATGGGGTACGATCTGTGCTTCCCGTAATGTTGGAATCAGCACCGGATGTTTCTCTGCTCATAAAGAATTTATTTTAACTGTTAGTCTTCAAAGTTCTAGAATCCTCCAAAAAGCTTTTGGCACTCTATGTATAATTATCTATTCCGGTCTTTTTGGAAATGTTCCATAAGCCTCTCAACTGTTTGACTGAGAACTACATTTCCGTAGTCCTAAAAGCCTTATTTGTACCTGGGAACCAAAGCACCGAGTATGCCAAGTTGATATTGACGAATTCACTTTCCTCAAACGTTTTTTGAAAGACTCCCTATCTAGATATTGATTTCATAAGGCGTCTTTGGGGACAGCTTTTTGAAGCAGTTACCGTGAAGCTGTGGGCATTGACAGAGTATAAACCCATTTCCAGCCACTTTACACACCTGTGCTAGAACATCACGTCTTTCCACTAAACTGATAAAACGGCGACGAGGTCATCATGTACAATTTATTTAAAAGCATAGCCGATGGCTGCGGTTACACTTGTCGCCCATTAGTAAAAACGAGTACGTTCTACTGAGTGCATATATGTAGACAAAATCATGCGTATCCCAATATACTACAATTGTTATTCTTGGCACAAATTCGATTAATAATGCTTTACTCTCCGGAGGAAATAGTTTTGTTGTATGGAATAAGCCAATAATTTGCGTTAACTAATACCCTTGGATGGTGTTATGGTGACATATTTCCACATAGACACATCTCGTGCAGGATTATTTTTTTATCGTTTTTATCATTGTATCTGTGTCCTCAGATTATCGCCTCTATATGCCTCAAAGTCGCTTTATGTTGGGATAGGGGCAAGTAGACTGACATTTTTATTAAATATCTGAAGGACGTTTTGGTATCAGTATGCGGACTTTCAACAGGGTGATAACCTAAAGAAATTCTAGGATTCCTTAGGACGCCTTCGCTATACTCTCGCATCCATGACGTAGAGTTTCGGAGTAGATCAGTTATCAAACAGACTAGTTACTGATTAAGCTTACCTGATAAGAGAACGACCATTTCATGGAGATTGACACACTTAATTCATTTTCTCTTGAACACCTTAATTTCATTAGCCGTTGTCTGAGATCTCCATTACTGGGCAGCATCCGTGTACATTGGCTAGGCTTGAGGAGGCCTGATAACATCCAAATTTCTCTCCATTGATTTTCTTCACGGGCAAAAGTCGGAGAAATTAGATAATCAAATCTCAGACATAACTACTGGTTGTTACGAAGGAGGCTAGGCACGCGCAGAACCAAAGGAAAAATATCACCAGACAGGAATTCTATCGACAGATTATAATTATCCGACTGATCTGTGAACTGATTAATGGCTGCTTCTCATTTATGCCGACAGTATTATATTAGTAGGTCAGTCACGCCTGCGTGTTTGGAGTGCAAGGCCTACAAGTATGACGAAATTCATGAAGGATTGTCATACCTCGGTACCTTATTTGATTGTGACCTAAATCCTACTTTATTTCGCACAATATGTATCTGTGAAAAGAGGACACCCTCACTTGTTAACTCGACTGAAGCGTTGCAGACGACACCTGAGCCTTCACCAATCCATTTGTTTGCATGAGCTGAGCTCCATGGCTTTGGGTTAGAAAATTTGTGAGGTCACTGACCAAGGGTAGTGGTTTTCTCTGGATGCCTATACTAAACCTGACTTCTGCCGCATCTAAACATTACTCGCCTTTATCATAAGCGGAAAAGATTGTGGATATGACAATATCAGGAAAACCATCGTCAGATACTCTATGCACCTCCTAACATAAAACCGCTTCTGAGTTCACCTAGATTTAAATAGACCACATTCCTTTTCATATTAATGTAGCGGTTTCCCAAACATCAGCGTAATGACTCAGGTGCCTTTCACCATTGCGGTCGCAGTGAGTTTAACCCCAGCGCATGCTAGCTTCATCTCCGGCCGTACGTGGAAAGGTGTGCCAGCAACCTGGGCATGGTCGTGGATTTCCCCCGGGCTCAGCCCGGTTTCCTTCCACCATAATGCTGCCCGCCGTGGTATAAGTGAAATATTCTTGAGTAATATTGAGTATACCAATTAATAAATAAATAAATAAACATCGATCTGCGCAATTGCCATAAACCGCATATAAAATAAAGAAAATAAAAAAGAACTAAACGATGTACGGGTGCCACTATTGTAGAGTAAAAAATGATACACAAATGGCTTGTTTAACCCTCATACAGCGATAGACCTTACACAAGATCAAACAAAGAAACACGAAGACGCTTTCATAAGTTCAATACATATATTCGAACAAAACAGACCAATACTACCCCTGACAGTAACATACAAAACAATACAGATAATTACAAAAATATATAGTTTCTTGCTGATGATAGCTTCCAAATCCGTATGGAATATTCCGGCTCCCAACGGCGAGTCAGTCCAGGTAAGTATAGAATCCGCAGTCCTTGGGAATTCTCTAATCGAAGAATGATAGTCCCGTAAGTGACAAACAGTGGGCACCGTACGCCGATGATGGTTTAAAGCCCACGCCCCTGTCAAGGTGCAACTTTCCAGGGCGGGCGGGTTGACATTAGGGTCGGTGATGTCGAGCTTTCGATGTATGTTTCACTCCTCGGAAATATGCAAAAAGTCACTTCCAGTATAAATTAGGATGAACTGTACGTAATCACACAAAGAGACCATGAGCGCTACAAGGAAGCCATCAGGTAAAAGAAACAGTTTAATATTCTAATCAACCAGTGTTAGTGCAAATGTTCTTGAAGAGGGTGACGACAGAGCCAGCGGCGGATCAGGTACCGGCCTTGTGACGGCGACTCCACCTACACCAGCTAGTTTCGATGACAAGGACGACTGGCTACATTCTTCAACATGACGAATCTCATGGAAGCCGACATGAGATGTCGAAGATTAATGCGCCTATATTTCCTGCTCAGTAAAGCATCTCTGTGCGTTGAGAAAACTGGTAGAACAAACCGAAGAATCTCGCATG
This sequence comes from Acanthopleura granulata, assembly GCA_016165875.1. NCBI lineage: Eukaryota > Metazoa > Mollusca > Polyplacophora > Chitonida > Chitonidae > Acanthopleura > Acanthopleura granulata. The sequence goes on along the minus strand of JABBOT010000005.1, from coordinate 26,465,097 downwards.
TAACGTAAACATTACACCCGCACAGTGAGCTAAATATATGTATGCATCAAATATTTGCTAAGGCAAGTGATCATTGAATTTCATATAAGACATACAAAGGCTCGCACGTACCCCGAAAGCACAATAGGAATGGCATCTTGAAGTTGACAGACTGAGATTGACCCATAGCCTTGTGTGCCCCTTCATAGCCTTGTGTGCCCCTTCATAGCCTTGTGTGCCCCTCCATAGCCTTGTGTGCCCCTTCATAGCCTTGTGTGCCCCTCCATAGCCTTGTGTGCCCCTTCATAGCCTTGTGTGCCCCTCCATAGCCTTGTGTGCCCCTTCATAGCCTTGTGTGCCCCTCCATAGCCTTGTGTGCCCCTTCATAGCCTTGTGTGCCCCTTCATAGCCTTGTGTGCCCCTCCATAGCCTTGTGTGCCCCTTCATAGCCTTGTGTGCCCCTTCATAGCCTTGTGTGCCCCTTCATAGCCTTGTGTGCCCCTCCATAGCCTTGTGTGCCCCTCCATAGCCTTGTGTGCCCCTCCATAGCCTTGTGTGCCCCTCCATAGCCTTGTGTGCCCCCCTCCATAGCCTTGTGTGCCCCTCCATAGCCTTGTGTGCCCCTCCATAGCCTTGTGTGCCCCTCCATAGCCTTGTGTGCCCCTCCATAGCCTTGTGTGCCTCTTCCCATCCCCACGTTCCTTACGCACAAACACACACCCTTCCCTTCCTGAAGAGTTTCCATTCATCCACATTTTGATGTTCTCTTGCCATGTGGTTTTTAGAAGTATAGAAAACATAAAAATGACATAAAATTCAGATGAAAGAGTGTTAAAAGTTATTCTTAAATTTGGTCTCTAATATTTTTCCGATTTTTCCTTAAGAAGAAAAAAGCACTTGGAAATAGTTTTTGTATGGTGGGTATTTGGGATCACCTTTCAGTATTATAGTCTTTGTGTAATAATGTTATAAATGAGGATGTATCACAGGTTTAATAAATATTTTTGCACTAGAATGTGTTCTTTTCGACGAACAAATGCATTCAACCTGTATTTGGATCATATTTATATTTTTAATATGTTCATAAATATTATCACAATTTAGCTAAATGCATATGTTTGGATACAAACAACAAATTTATATTCAAATAAATTTGTTAGACATTGCTACACATCCTTATTTAGAACATCATTATGTAACAGCGATAAATACCAAAAGTTGGTATCAAATACCCACCGTACAAAAATATTTTCAAATACTCTTTTCTCCTGAAAAAATATAAAAAATTGAACCATATTTGCGCATAAATTTTGAAGATCTTTCTTCTGATTTTGGCATCAATTTTATGTTTTCTTCTCCTTTAAGGCGTAACACACAAGCCAAACTTTCACCGATATCAGCACCTGCTTGAAATACGCACATTCCGAAATTCCGAAAATTCTGTGTTCTGTTCTCACTAATAAATCACAAAAATGATCAGCAGAATATTATTCGTTGGCCGCAACTTTGATGGGAGAATAACAGTGCACAGTTCCTATTAATCTAGTGATGGAACAGGTGAGTCTTATAATCGACGCTTTGACAATATTACTGCGAGTACAAAGAGGAATACCAGCAACTTGCCACTGTTAGGCAAACATAATTTTGGTGAGTGTAATGGACATCTGGTATGTCATCGTACATGTCTTTTGTTCCGTTTGGTACTTTTTACGCTCAATTTTAAGCCACACACCACTTGTAAATCGGGGAGCAACTGTTAGCTTTCGGTAGCAAATGAAATAACTCTCCGTGGTACAGTTTCTGTAAACATAAATAATTTCAGCATCACTTTTTTATCTTTCGATTAATCTCTCTGAAAAAAAAAACTCATTCCCAAGGCGCTTTATCATACAATTTGTAGGCGTATTTTCCTTCCTCCTCCTCTATACACAAGGGGGATAATTTGGCAGTAAGCTCACGTTCATGTAACAGCTCTCAAGGGAAGTCTTTCTGCTTTATGTTCGATTTGAGTTCAGACCTTTGGTCTCAATGAATGTAAATAAAACACAGTTTTTCTGCACTTCTGCAAGTCGATATTGTTTTGACATAAATTCATACACACTCAAATTTTGCGGAAAGACATAACTAACTTACTGACTGACTGGCGGAGAGATTGATTGATTGAGCTCGATTTGAAAACGATAATCATAATGCCTGGCAATCCACCGCTCTGAGCGTCCTAGGTAATGATGATATATGGCTCTGTACTTGAAAGCATTCCAGCTTTCCAGATAAATAATGCATCCGTCATATCAGTGAGCTAGGGACGGCTGGTCGTAAATCCATGTTAACAACATGAAGGTGTTCGGACGATAATAAACCAAATAGAGTGTACTTACTTCCATCACTAGTGTATTCCTATGGGTGTTATGGTATGCGGAGAACACTTGGGTAGCTGTCGGAGTAAAGCACTACCGCTAAACACAGCTGTGTATACTTTACCAAGACCAACGTTGCAGGCCGTGGAAATTCATATACCGTGAAAGTCTTCTTCGTGTGGTGTGTGAACGATAGTTTATTGAAACAGAATTGCTTTAGCAATGCTGGAAAAGAAGGAAATAACCTGTCGACTTAACATCACAAGATGAGTGAATAAAGTTATAGATTATAACCTGGCTTTTCACTGAAATTGAAATGTTAAGCACAACAACTCTCAACTGGTGGAAAACCTGACACCAAAACGTATGGGAAACATTTATGCTTTCCAGCAGATAACAGTTTGTAATACTCTTTTCTTTTCGTGTCTACCCATTTGGTGAACAGGAAAAATTCTGTACACAGGGGATTTGTCTAGATTGTTGTCCTTTCGGTGAACAACTAATAGAATTCGTCATAATGGGGGCTGAGAAGCTAGTTCACATGCAGGACTTGTGTATTTGGCCTGTGAGAAACCTTATAGCACAGCAAATACCCCATATCCTTCTCGACCATCTCGGCTTTACATTTTTTGCTGCATTTTATTTGTGTTTAGTTTTATTTATTTTACTGGAGTTTTACGCTCTACTCAAGAATAGCTTGCATGTAACTTTACCTGCAAAGCGAGCTCGGGGTTTGTGCCTGTGGACGGGAGGTGATTTCCCTTAATCTACTTGTCTGACCGCCTCAGCATCCTTGTAAGCACTGTCTGTTACAATACAGCGCACGAAACAATTCCACAGATGTGTTGGACCTAAAGGAAATAGCTTTACTTTGGTGCAGTAAGGATTAAACTTGCATAATGTACACGACCCCACACAATGCCCGACCTCGAGCCCATTCAGCCGCTCCGACATAGCTTTGTATCCATAACCTAGAGGACATTCCTACCACTACGTAGCATAGACAAAATCCATAGCACACGTCACATCTGGCTGGGCTCTAGTGATTACAAACGTTTGCCTTTCATTGGCTAGGGTGCTGGAGGAGCGAGTTCAAATCCGGCCTCGGAAGGGGAATTCGTGGAATGTGCTTGTGTGTGGCCGTATACACAGTCTTACATTCACTGAAGACCACCTGCCTTTACCAGTATGGTGTGCATTTCTGTACATGTACGTCAGAAGTTCGTCAGTAACTTGTCCGAGGTTGGAGGTTTACGCCAGGACCTCCGGTTTCATGAAACTTCCATCAAATAAGTGAAAAAATCTTGAGCAAGGCATAAAGCAACAATCAGACAATTAAATAAATAAATAATGAGACGGCTGTATCAACGCCCTGTCCCGCCAAAGCAACGACCAAGACATGTACGTAAGTCTTCATGATGGGCGAAAACTTTTGGCTATTTTTCTTATCTTGGTTTTACTGCGTGCACGCACACGTAGAACCACCACCCATCTTGGTCCAGATATCAGGCCACGCAAAGCTTGGCTACATACGGAAAAACGTATCACCGACTTTATCACTGCATATCCATATAGAAGGAAGTCCAAATATTGGTTTCAGCCTACTGTGTATTCTTTAAAACATCGGCATTGTTGAACTGTATATACAGTCCGAATTTAAATTGGCTTTTGACAGTAATCAATAACGCCCGGAGGTGACACAATGCTGAGATGTGCCTGGGCGGAATTATTACATGATACTGGGCATCAATCATGCGAACAGGTAACCTAATCTGAGAAATGATTGGGAGAAAAAAAGACTTGCATTTCAAATCGAATTTCAAAATTTTCTAATTTGTCATCTGGGCCGTGAATTGTCTGTGTAGCTGAGAATAATACGAGCAGTGCTCTCTGGTAATGCAATCAGCTTGCTGTAACCTGCTTGCTGAAGATCGGCTGGTAGCCGGAGAGTTGCAATGCCATACAGAAACAGCAGGCATTGTGTGTAGCGGATCTGTTTCTGTAGTTATTCATCCTCACTATTGAGTTACATAAACCAGATTAGAATTGATATTGATCATATCCATTTCAGTGGCTATGGGATTTCAGTGTGAGTCTTGTAGTTCCCATGTAAGGATCTGTTACATTTTATGGCCATAACTTACCTAATATGGTTAGTTTTACAAAGGGTGCTGGGCAGGTTAAAGCAGTCATATCAGGCTTTTTTTGTCCTCAGTTTGTGTGGGTCTTCATTCGGTTGGTTCGATGATTTCTTCGAAGTTTATTGTGGGGATACGAGTTACTTGTCATTACCTCTAACCAAAAAACATTCATGTTTCAGGAGCAGCTTACTGTCTTGCTTTTGAGTACCCCGGCTGAGATACATAATTCATTAGCATGACGTCATAACAGTTTGCACAGGAACATGCAATATTATGGACCAATGTCACTCTGCAAAACTTTATGTTTCTTTACTTCCAGTGGACCACTACTCTCCATGTGGATGTTTTAGGAATTGCATACTAAGATGGCTAATTTAATACAACCATGTTTCCATATGACAGATATCAATTGTCTTTATGCTCAGACTGGTGGAAATAATTTAGAAAGTGTATGGTTTAGGTAATAGTATTGTTCGCGATTAGATGCCTTGCTCTGTTGGAAGCCAGAAGTGATCTTAGTCAATTTTCAGCACCATATAATCTATACTACAAATACAACTTGTAAATCTCGAATAATAAATATATTGTTTTTAAATTAAAGCAGTGACAGCATTGTCAAGGTTGCCAAAAAGTCACTCGCAACCACTAAAATCAGGTCAAATGTCAGTGTGTCACAGTTAGAGTTTTATTTCAACTGTTCATGTATATGTTGAAATAACAGAAACTTAGCCACCCCTAAAAACATATGTTAAGGCTAGCCAGATAAAACATGCAATGCTGTTAAATGCAATTTATCCAAAGGTCTTAATTTACTCAAAATGATTTACTGTTATCACATCTAATACACAATTACCTGATTTCACAGAAAGAAAGAAATCTCATCTATATTGTTCTTTTGTTAGGGAAAAGAAGTTGATATCTGGTGGTCATTGCCGCTCACAAAGTACATAATATTTATTTCACGTTGTATTCAACTGCGCTATACCTTATTTTATATACCCTCTTCCTTGCTTTGCCCGGTTTCCTTCCACCATAATGCTGGCCACCGTCGTATAACTGAAATATTCTTGAGTACGGCATAAAACACAAATCAAATAAATAAATAAAAATATTTAAGCTAACTCGGCGAGTTTTACTAACAAATTTTGAACTATGATACAAGTGGCATTTCAGCCAAAACTTTTTCATGTAACTGTCAGTATGGAGCTGTCATTATAATGATGTTTGTTATGAGGCTGAACCAGGTAGTGTAAACCTCAGCTCATTACAGCATTTCCAAACATCACACGAAATTCAACTCAAAACACATGAGCTCTAACTGTGAGCTCATCAATGCGGCGGTCTATATGTTACACAGTGAACAAAAACCCAGTGCAACACAAACAATCGTCTTCGGCACATTCTGCTGGTGTGGACAAGGGTGAACACGGCGGTGTACCTGGTGTGTAGTATACCGTTAGGAGAGAGCCGTATTGAGCCATCGCCTCACCGAGATCACATGGGTTAATATTGACTCTAGACCGGGATGAACTACATCCATCCCATGCGCTGGAACAGTGCAGTGAGAATGGCGAGAGGATTGACTCAGCCCTCGCTGATTTCGCTTCCGCACTCGGTCACTTATTTTTAGGTCGCTTGATAGATGCCCGTAGTGTAATGAAATCACCACGATGTGATAATTATTACACTATTGATAACACTTTCTTTCTGTATTGTAATATCATTACACCAGGGAGGCTGAAGTTAGGACCGCTTTCGTTTTTCCATATTCGTTATTTGATTGTCGAATACCGTGCCAGCACGTTTTTCGTTGTTCGAATGTCGAACACCGTGCTAGCGCAATTTTCATCAGTTGTTATTCGTTACTTTCGTAATAATTGATCGATTGATTGATTGATTGACAGTTACAATGCACGTAATGCTGGCACGTATTTCCTTATTCGGATGTCTACAATTTTTACCTTCTCTTACTCTAATATCGAGTATCCTGGTAGCATGGTTTTCAGTATTCCTGTCCCGAATATTTGATCTATCGATCCACTGATTGATTGGTTGATTGACAGTTAAAAAAAGGAGCTGGCAGGTATTTCCTTATTTGGACCTCTACACATTTTCTTTTTGTTATTCGAATGTCGAATAACGTAGTAGAACGTTTTTTGTTGTTCTGGTCCTGAATTATTGATTTATTGATGGATTGAAAATAGCAATGGAGCTTGGGCGTATTCCTTATGCGGACTTCAGCACTTTATTTTTGTTATTGTCTCTCGTTATTCGACATTCGAATAACGTAGAGATCCAACCAAGGAAATACGTGCCAGCTCCATTGTAACTGTCAATCAATCAATCAGTCAATCGATCAATAATTCGGGACCTGAATAACGAAAAACTTGCCAAACTTCGAATGTCTCCTAACGAAACACGTGCTGGCAGAATATTGGATTCGATATTCCAATGACAAAAATGTTGAGATCCAAAAAAGGCAATACGTGCCACCTCTATTGTAATTGTCATTTAATCACTCAGTCATTCAGTTGACAAAGAGGGACCCGAATAACGAATATCGTGCTCGCACCTTATTCGACACTCGAATAACGAAACACGTGATAACAGGATATTCGATTTTAAAATAACACGGTAAAACTGTTGAGATCCAAATAAGGAAATATGTGTCAGCTCCATTGTACTTGTCAATCCATGAAACAGTTAATTAATCAATTATTCAGGACCCCAATAAGGAAAAACACGCTGGCACGTTATCTGATGTTCGAATAACGAAAAATGTGCTGGCAGGATATTCGATATTTAAATAACAAAGAATAAACGTGTTGAGATGCAAATAAGGAAATATGTGCCAGCGTCACTATAACTTTCAATCAGTCAATCAGTCAATCAATCAATTAATCGGTACCCGAATAACGGAAAATGTGCTAGCAGCAGACATTCGAATAGCGTAAAACATGCTAACAATATATTCGATGTTCCAATAACAAAAAGTAAAAGAGTTGAGATCAAAATAAGGAAATACGTGTCAGCCCCATTGTAACTTTCATTAATCAACCAATGAATCAATCATTCCGGACCCGAATAACGAAAAACGTGTTAGCACGTTCTTCGACATTCGAATAACGAAAAACGAAAGTAGTGATAACTTCAGTTGGCTCATTACATCATCGGTAGCAAGTGATACTCATAGTTTAACATTTTTACATAATGGGTAGCAAAGGTTACCCGTAGACTAATAATGGGGAACTCGTGAAACTCCTTCCCGCCTTTGAGAATAGTATCCAAAGCTGTGTACTCTTTTGTTCTTTCCGGTAATACGTCACTCACACAAAGGTTACCCATGGGTGTATATGCTCACAAAACACTTAGGTAGTGCACAAGCACAACAGCGTCACGGCAGCAAACAAAGCGTTTGTCCTGCGATTTGGACCCTTCCGTGTAGCCCGTCTGAATCTCCCATTATTACATTAAGAGCAATATTCATCGTGCTGTCTACCCGGTATGTAGTATTTAATACACAACAGGTAAGGCTCATGCATGTTTCTGAGCACTGTGTCAAAGTGTCCATAACGATGACACTTGCATTCACATAGGATGTCTACGATCAAATATGCTTTTTTCTTTTTCCCGACCTTATCAGGGAGTGTCAGCTGGTAAGTTTTGAAATCTGTTGAGTGTTACACAGTTCAATGAAATCCACCAGTTTAGGAGTAGTGGCCCCTGTTCCACAAAGCAGTCGTAGGCTAAGTTGATTGTAGCTACAATAACAACCCATGTTAAAGAGATAGGTAGCCATTGTAGTTAAAATCAACTTAGCCTACGATTGCTTTGTGGAACAGGACCCTGATCACACTTAAGCAATCATCAAATTCCAAAACTTAATTTGCAATGAGTTAATCCCTCAAATATTTTTAGTTAGTAGTCTCTTGTAATTGGTGTCTGAAAGATATGATTTGGGGATTGTACATAGCACTGTATTCGAGAACGAGATCCCGATTTTCAGGAGTTAGCTCTCTACATCAACAACCAGCTCGTTTGATCACCGAGCCAACGAGACTCCACCATACGCCTCATGTAACTTCATGCCAATCTAACAGCGTTATACTGTATTTACCGGATAGATAGCCATATATCTGATACCTGTGGGCCTGATAAGTAGTTACGTGCACGTGATACATCAGTATTTGCCTGATGCGTAGATACCTGTAGATGATACATCAGTATTTGCCTGATGCGTAGTTACCAATAGGTGATAAATCAGCATTTGCCTGATAAAGTATTGATTTGATGCAGTATTTTAGGCTGCATTTTCCTGACACACTATTTGCCAGGTACAGTTTTCATCTGATACAATATTTGCCTCTCTGATATTTCTATACAGTATGGAGGTTTGTCCTTCATGACATGGCTGTAGGCCTGTATTTAGTATCATCCTCTCATACACATAGGGCTACAATACACTCGAGAGCATCATTACCGTGTTTTATTCGATAGAGCTCCTCAAATAAACATACTGTGTGATATTAGAATTCTCCTAACACAGCTACATGTACAATTTATTATCTTGTGTGATAAGCAGGTGAGGTTGTACGGCTTCTGCCTTGTCTGATATCAGGTTCCACAGAATAACAAGACCGATGTATAACGGTTATTCGGTCAGTCAATTGGTTTCTCAATTAAGGGACACAAGGCACACTTGCCCTCATGGAAATATCCACTGTATAGGACTCCCGTCATTCTGAGTTACCCATCTGGAATTATTCAATGTACATGACTCTAGCTATTTTAACACTCGTCCTCATAGAATTATCCATAATACAGATCCCACCTATTCTGACTTAACCACATGGAATTATCCAGTGTACAGCACTCCAGCTATTCTGATACTCTTCCACATGGAATTATACAGTGCAAAGTATCCCCCCCCCCTTCTGTTATGAACAAAAAACAGTGAAATGTGGATAACAAAGCCCTCCACTCACACTGTGATGTCGGTGTCATCTACGTGACAACACAGCTTTACAAGTATCCATCTGTGCCTGTTGTGTAAGCACACAGATTGGTTCATCCCATTCTTCCCAGGAACTAACAACAGAATTTTCCCATATGATTCTCATCAAATGTTAAAATAGGCTGCAATACAACATGCTTGGGTCTGGAACTATTAAAAGGTTTTCTCTCTGAAAAACCATTCTTTCATGCCTGGGACACACAGAACCTGGTATTGCTGCTTGTACTTAATTCGCTTTGTGCTGCTATGTGTAATCATCATACTGTTACATTTATGCAGTGTAATATGCCAAGGAGATTTATGCATGCAGGATCCGCGCAATATTGGTCTAATATAGTGATATCACATGACTTTCAAGGGTGTATTTAAGTGAGATCAGAATCGCAATAACCTAATGTCACAGATATGCACATTTGTTACCATAGATTACGGTAAATATTCCGTTCAAGGCGAAAAAATAAATATTGTGAATGTAACCGTTGAGTCAGAAATCAACTTTGAATACCAGATAGCTTTGTTCAAATTAACCTGACGTTAAACACTTAAAGGTGGATACCTTGCAGACATAGAAAATCGAGCACAGTTAAAAAAACTACTCTTGCTTTATTTTATTATTTTTTTCTTTTGTTTATTTCTCACCTAAAGTGACGACCAGTTTTATGGGTGGAGGAAACTGGAGTGTCTGGAGTAAACCAGCGACCTTCGGAGAGATACTGACGAACTTTTCATTGTGGGCTGTTTTATGTGTGTGGGAAACAAGTGATTTCCCGAGAGCGTCATGCAACACCACACAAGAGGGCGCCGTCGGTTGCTTATTGCTACCAAAGCCCGAGATCAATGAAAGCAGCAAAATCCAGAGATATCCCTGTCCGAGATCAGGACTGAAATCATATCTTATGATTGAAAGGCATAGCCACTCCCATGTTCTTTTAATTCAAGTATTTTTGACAGTGGGAAAATGCGTAAAATGTACAGGAATATCGTTTGACCTGTACTATGAAGAAATGTGCGCTGGAATCGAAAGTAGGAAGAAGTGGTGTTCAGAGGAAAATATCTTTATAGAATCTTTATGTCTCCAGGAACTAATGTTGGATCCGAGTTTTTACAATTTTCATAGGCTAATGTCTGTCGGGAATTTATCTGCGGAGGTACTTGGCCGAATTTAATCAAATTTGGTTGCAAGGCTGGAGTCAGAAAGATTAATAAAAATTTAGGACGTATTTAATACACTCTCCTCCATTAAGATGTATTTCTCTTAGAATCAGTGTTTCTTTACGGTTTCGTTAACCACATATTTACTGTCATTATCCTTACTAAACCCTACTCCCTAACATATTTTTTTTCTTACAACAATTCTCCGAAGTATGTTGCTGTGTATGAGTGTTTTATGTAAACACATCAATCCAAAATGTGATTCTCTGACTGATTTCTCTCTTATAAAGGTATTGATCAAGAAGACATTCGTTTTATTGCAAAAAGCTTCCAGTTTAGATTTTTGTGCTATGTTGAAATACTCATTCGAAATCCTTTTGCTGAATGCGATGTGAAGAAGGACATCACAAAGTAAGTAAGATTGAACATTTCATTTAGGAGAACAACCATCGGGAATTAAATCACTTCTTGGCTTTAATCAAGAAGACCTAAGTCTTCGAACCCTAAGGCTTGATAAAAGGTGAGTTGTAATCGGCCCCTTGGTCTTTCTTAGTTCTCATAGAAGACGTTTGTCTTATTCACCCACTACTGGGATACGCCTAGTTTAAGTCAGAATCTAGAACTATGCTGGGATTGGGTAAACAACCTACCGCCAGTGTCTTGTGTTTGAATTAAATGTATTGGGATTTTTTTCTCCATAAAATAATTAAAATTATTCCACGCACGTTTTGTATAATTCGAAGCCGACTAGCACCCGTCGGTATCGTCTTATTCGATTGTTTGGCTCAGTCAGACGTGCCGCAAACTCACCGGCGCTCAGCTAACAACCAACAGCAATCCAAATACAAATTGATTTTTTAAACAGCCAGGCATTTCGACAAAAATTGAACCGTACAAGGGTGGCGAGATCTGGCTTATTAGAGCATGGTTGTGTGGATTTCGTAAATCCATTGTACGAAGGTTTGTTTCAGGCGTAATGGGTGTTATTCATAATGCCAGTGTTTCATGTATGTGTCTCAATGTATGACGTGTAGTCGTGAGTACTCAATACCGTCCATTGTACCAGTGTTTCATGTGTGTGTTTCTGTGTATGAGGTGTTGTCGTGAGTACTCAATGTCGTTCGTTGTACTAGTGTGTACTATTGCTTTATGTGTGTGTTTCAGTGTGCCGTGTGTTTTCGTGAGTATTCAATGCCGTTCAATGTATCAGTGTTTTACGTGCAATTTTTACTGCATGAAGTGTTGTCGTGAGTACTCAATATTGTACATTGTACCAGTGATTTATTATTACGCCGAGAGATTTACGTTTAACTTTGTCAATCAATTTTATGCATTCGGCTCATAGAATGTAAATTTCAGTGGCTTAAATTATATTGAACAAATGGAAAATAACGAGTGACAGCATATGAGTGTGATAATTAGTATACACTCACAGTTGTTTTGTTTTGCTTTGTTTTTTCCCCTAATACCCTCGGAGGATTCAGCTTTACGTGCACTGATTGTTAGAGTATTTATAGATCATCTACCTACGTTCCTTCAATATTTAAATTGTCTCATGTTTGCTGACGAAAGAAAGATTTTTGAGTGGGTAGAAAAATAATAATGATTGTCGGCAGGTACAACTCGGCATGCATAACTTTCTTAGTAGGTGTGATAGCGTGAAACTCTATAGAAAGGTAACAAAATATTGTGCTATAAATTTACCAAACAAGACATTGTCATTAGATTTTGATTCTGACATGGGTAGGCCTAATCACATGACAAAGGGAGGTAAGTTATCATAAAGCCGAAGTGTTAAACATCATATTGAGAATATACCGTGTAGAAAACCAACAACCTGCCAGTGCTCGCGCGTTCTCCCCGGGTTCCTGTCCGTTTTACTCACACCATAATGCTGGTAAATTTCCCAACCAAATTTTAAGATAAACCACTAAGGAACTAAGCATGTGCAGAAAGAAAGAATTTAGGACGGATTGGTGTTAACAGGAGTGATGGAATGAAGCAAGGAATGACGCGAATAAATTTCATCAGAATCCAAGTAAAACTTGCAGTTTAAATAATATTTAACATGTGTTTAACCTCATATCATAGTCCATCATGCAGAACAGGCAAAACAATTTATTTCATCTGATCAACAGAATTAATATTCGGAAAATGTGGTTTCTTGCATTACAGAGAGCAAACATATTTCAATGTTTGACGATGGCTGTTTGATATCAATACATTAACAAAGGTAAATAAATTTAAACTTCATTGCAAGAAAGGTGTATTATCCTAATTGACTGAATTGCTGGGAAATCAGTGCTTGTCACGCTACGTCAATATATATGTTTCAGAAGGCATGCAGTGCGTTATACATCGCGAAATAATCAGATGGAATCGCTACCAGCTATTAATAAACAAACATGTTATTTTTCTGCCTCATTGTTTTACTGGTATATCTTATATCTGCATTGTTGTTACTGTTATTACAGTTACTGGTCTGTGGAACCCTTAGATTTGACGTGATAAAAGAAATATAAAACCAAACGTTAATAAATAACTGGCCTATGAGTATAAGCATTCATGCTAGGGCACCACATATTTAAATGGAAGTACTAAGTACCCAACACATAAGACTACAGCCTACCTGAGCACCAACGACAGTGTGATAGTTGGCAAATGGTCGCACTTTACCGGTGAACTCCGGTCTCTTGTCAATTTACCTTTCTTAGGGTTTACTGTTCATGTAAGTGTTTAACAAAAAAAAACTTGCACGCCCCTAAGCAAAAAAAAAATATGCAGCGATGTTAAATGCAATATACTCGATATCACTAGTCTAGAATAACTCAAAATGCTCTGTTGTCATCAGATTTAACATATCTACACAAAAACAGTCAGAGTTCAGGCCGTCAACTGATAAACTAATATCCAAAGTCAAGCTCACACGGAGCAGTTTCATTAAGAACATCTCTTAATATACCAGGAAGACAACGGACGATAGTTACGATTTAACGGAAGATAGTTACCTGGAAGTCGAGGTAGTTAGTTTCATCTGTATATTTAGATCTTCAAATATGAAGTTAATCGTTGATTGTTTGTTGCCGCTCTTTGCTATTTCCGGCTGTTATTATTATCTTTATCAAAACGTTCAGAGCGAGTTTAATATTAGAAGAAGTGACATTTACAAAATTACCCCTGAGCCCCCATGAGCAAACGATCCATATTCTGGCAGCTATCCGGGGGAGAGCATCTGTTCCTGTAAGATATCTAATCCAATCCGATGAAGATACATACAGAGGTCTGGTTGTACATGCCACAAAACAAATGCGGTTTTCCTGTCCATTCTTGTCATACTATATATTTGATTAAAATTTACAGATAGCAGATTACATTCCATCTGTAAAATGTGCCAGTGTTCATTATATGTTTATGACAACTTGATCCGTTTTCGTAAAGTTCTCAATATGTCATGGTCGGATGCTGCAGCGGAAACCCGCACATGTGGCATCCTTTCATTGAATCTGAACACTAAATAGGGATCTGAAATGGGATGGTCAATAACTAATGAAATACACGGATTGAGAATAATCATATTCAAAGTAAAATATTGGTATTTATATATGGATTTATCTCTAAGTGTGAATAAAAAGAAGGCCAATTTCATTTAGGTTTCATGTTTTGCTCCTGGTTTTATAAAGTATCTGTCAAAGGAAAGATTAATCCGCGTTCGTTTTTTATTTAATAATTCCAGAATACTTGTTCAGATATTGCATTTTTCCGACACCCATTGATTTGTGTTCAGGCGTGGTTTTGATCTCCGTGGTCACGTGAATAGACCCAGAGTTCCTGAAATGAGTGAGGCATAACCTCAGCGAATGTATACACCGTATTTAATTAAAAGCATAATTACCCAAAGATTTACGTGATGATATCATGTATAACGTAACACACAAGCCATGCTCTTGGCACACGTGATTTGTGGATCCATCAAACGTCACTCAAGCATCGATAGCAGCTTTTTTATTTTAAGCGATTTTGATTAAGCGGTCTATTTCTGTACATCTGAACACGATTTCGGACAGGAATGGGGCCTGGAATGGAAACTTGATGCACAGAAGGGGTTTTGAAAAGAAGAGTGAGTGTTCCTAGTATTAGCGCAGTAGTTTTTATTTATTTATTTATTTATTTATTTATTTGATTGGTGTTTTACACCGTACTCAAGAATATTTCACTTATACGACGGCATCCAGCATTATGGTGTTAAGAAACCGGGCAAAGCCCGGGGGAAACCCACGACCATCTGCGGATTGCTGACAGACACAGTAGTACTTTTTAAGGTAGCAACAGAATACCTGCAATGCCATACCCCCTCAAGGAAGTGAATGCACGTGTATCTCCAATATACAGATTCTTATTGGTGTTAAAAGGAATGAATGCATAATATATCTGCGTTTTTCCTTGGTCCTTGCCCAGACAGCCCAAGCACAAAAACGTGAGGTAGTGAATGACTGATTGATTGATTGACTGATTGACTGATTGATGGGAACCCAGTCAGAAATATTACTTTGTTAGGAAACTTAGCAGAACTCTGGCAGTTGTATGGCATTAACAGTGCGGACAGCCAGATAACGAGAAGATTCATCTGTATACTTTGCACTCTTTCAGCGTGTCAGTTGTATACTACTATTCCTCCATTATTAAACAATACGGCCATCCAGTATAAGCTAGTCCCAAAGTTTCGTATCGCGTCGCATTGTCGTATATGCTGATGGTATCCCCATTGTCGCATCAGACAGCATACCTGTGAGATCGGTGGGCCATGTTCCCAAGTCCGCGTCCATTAACCACTCTGGATCCTTACACCCACTCACCTGGAACTCGGTCCTTTCACCTGCTCTGTTCTTAAAGTGTCAACGCTGCACACGCCGAAAACAAGTTTCCGGTGATGTGAATCCGTATCACCTCATCTTGCTGGCATCATAATGTCCATAATGTCGAAATTAACACAAATGTAACTTATCCATGCATACACTAGGACGTCAAATTACTCATTCCGAGATATGACTCTGCTGTTCTTCGCAAAATTAAGATCACATGAATTGCTTATAGTTCTTTCTGCTTATTTATTTATTTATTTATTTATTTGGTTGGTGTTTTACGCTGTACACAAGAATATTTCACTTATATGGCGGAAGCAAACATTATGGTGGGAGGAAATCGGACCTCCCCAGGTTGCTGGCGAACCTTTCCACGTGCGACCGGAGAGGAAACCAGCGGGAGTTGGGTTTGAGCTCACAGCAATCGCATTGGTGAGAGGCTCCTGCATAAGCGCCCCAAACTCCTCGACAACGGGGGAACTCTCTTTCTGGTCATTATCAAATCAAAATTTACAGTTAAGACTCCCAAAAAAGTGTCATTCGGTTCCTGGTTTCAATCCCGTCGTGCCGCAAGTTTATTGTCTCCGAGCGATGCGGAGCATAGTTGAATCGCATTGAAAATGGCGGTTTGTTGTCTATGTGACAGGTAATTTTGTCTTAATTGTGATGTTATATTGTTTATTTTTCAGGAATAACTTAAGTGGTATGAAGTCAGAATTACTGTACGATTCACGCCTACCTCTTTTTGTAGCACCCAGCTTTGACATGTTGAGGACAGCGAGATCAAAAAGACCGAGATCCAGGTTTCTATTTCTGAACGCTAAGCTGGGAAGAATGAAACAGATTTCAGATCTACACACAGCAATGTCTTCGTAGAGATCACCTTCTCTTCTCCCCGTCACCAACTGTAGCTGTGTTGGACTGCTGCGATTAATCAGCCGATGATCTGGGCAATGATTAGCTCGGCCTGACCCTGTTGCCAGTCCCTTGGTGGTCGACCCGTTCTAGTTAACTGATCCGGAACATAATGCTGAAACATGACATCTTCCTACATTAAGCGGGTAATGATGGTGCCAGCAAGAGGTGAAATCAAAGCAAAACCATGTCTTATTATTATAGACTGAAGTTAGTTTATTGATTGATTGATGGATTCATTGATTCAATTATGAATCTCGAATCGATGTTGAAATGAGGGGCTAGTTCCGCTTCTGTACTCATTTTTGATTTCGTCTTAATCAGTGTTTCCGCCATAACATTGCGACTACGATAGGTTATTTAACTGATCGACACATTAATTCATTGATGGTATCAGTGAAATATTCTTAAATACAACATAAAACTAGAAATAATTAAATAAATACATTCACAGGCAGATTGATAGAATCTTTGATATAGATTTATTGTGGGTTTTTTTTTTACCCATCCAAGTCAATGTTCGCAAACCATTAACATTCTAAGCCCTGATTACAACCTGTTTCATATAATATGGCCTGATTGCTTTAAAACAGCTGGTTTTATGAAAGCTACAAAAACTGGAAACCTGTGATGCGGACAAATTGAGTGTACCAGCTCATAGATTGCTAATTCTCACGTATTGCATGTGCTCCCAGCTAATCCAGGCGACAGTGGTTTACTGGGAGACATGCTTAACAGGCAATGCTCTCCATCACATTAAGAACTTGTAACAACAAAACCAGGCACAGATGTGTTTGCGGGTGCCTTCCTCTGGGACAGGCGATTCCCTGGAACTGGATGAGGTCAATGGAAAATGAACGTTTCTTGAAACTTCGCCGGTGATCTCTTACGGCTGGCTGTCTTGGAACCGATTCACTCGTCCAGTAGAGGGATCTAGCATTTACTCTTCAGCGTCATGAACTTACTGAAAAGTCGATCGTTGGTGGGGAAACACACTCGTTCCCTTCAGAAGCTCCCGGTCAAACTGTCTAGATTACCTGTTTGGTAAGTTAAATCGAAGTAGAGGGGATAATGCAATGCTCATCATGCCCGGATCAAATGTAAGTTCCTTGAGACCGCCAATTACATGTTATAGGGTACCGGACTATTCTTTCTCTGTTAACTAAATCACGGTGGAACTGGATATGATTTGTTTTGAAGTACCCGACATCGGTGTGAAAGCACGGCATAGGGAGGTCATGACATCGGACGTTCCCGGGAAGAACCCAACCCTTCGGTCTTGCAAAGGATTGCAAAACGATTCGAGGTTAACAGTTTTATTTGTTCGTCGTGCTACAGTGTAACATAATCTTGCCACATTTAAAAACCTGGTTAGAGAAGCAACTATCTCAAGTCAACATCAAGACTTACGACGAAGTTTGGAAAAGGAATGGGGTTTATTGGCGCTGACCGCTTCTGTTGCAAGGATAAGAAACGGTAATTCGTTCAATACACTGCCCAATAAAACCACGCTAATTTAAAGTCTGTCAGAATGACTGACATACGGCAACATCTTTATTACACGAGTATCAGAGAGTACACTCTCACTGACAGCTCCCTTCAGGGCCCAATTTCGTTTAACGACATCTGGTGTTAAGATTTGCTAACTCATCGGAAATGACGTCACGTTATGTTCCATTTTACGTGCAGTGGGGTTGGTTTCCGATCTGAGTAACTGTGTTATCAAGCTTATTATAAGCAAAACTCTATTCGGAATTGTAACCTTCATTATGTAGGTGACAACAGTGTGGAGAAGGCCAGAGTAAAACTCGCAAAACTGGCATACTCGCATCAGAAAACCCGAACACGGCATTTGTGTTTTTTCATTGTTTTATTGTGTATTTTATTTGTTTGTTTACAGGGAAAGCGTTGATACCTGCGCAGGAAATTCATTGGTGCCTTTACAGGGAATTCATTGATACTTGTAAACTGGATTCATTGGTGCCTGTACAGGAAATTAATTGGTGCCTGTACAGGAAATTCATTGTTACTTGTGCAGGGAATATACTGGTACCTGCACTGGGAACTCATTGATACCTGGGGATACTGGGAATTCATCGGTACTTGTACATTAATTTGTACCTATACGAAGAATTCTGCGGTATCAGTACGGGGAATTCAGTGGTACCTGTCAAGGAAATTCATTGTTACATGAACAGGGAACTCATTGGTACTCTTTGAAGGCAAAGTCCCGAGAATTCACTAGAAGCATAATATGCGGAGAATTCATTGATACCTTTGTGAAATCGGTACAGGGAATCCATTAATAAGGAATGTGTTGGCAGCTCGTCCTCAACAGGGATTTACCTTCTTCTCAGACACAGAGGGTTCTTTTTATCCAACAAAGCGCTATAAAATTGAAAGCGAACACTATTGAGGAATGCACAGCAAATATCAGAAAGCTACTGATAAAAATTACGCGAAATTTGGTCATAGTTAACTGTTGTAGTGGCATGCATAGTCAGCTATTACCAGCTAAAATATCATTTAAGGACCAACAATCTGCAATTAATATTGTTAATCACGACCCGCAAATTTTTGCTGTAGGCCACGTTTCTAAACTCACTTCGAACGCCAACAGTGATTTATTCAAAAGCCAGATATACGGCATACAGTTAGATCTGGATTCACATAAACTGATAGTGGGGAAATGGATTGTATTAGAATCTCTGTTTAGTAAAGATATACTCAGTGCCATTTATTCAGACACACTACATAGTTTAACTTGTACGGAGAACCGGTATATACGGCGGAACTGTGCCGAATTGATATAACACCCAGATATATCAGTTCTATGTCTGGGTTCCATGTCATTTTGCCCAGACCATTTTAAATTGATCATACAGGTTAAAAGAATTTAACTTACTCGATTTGGAAGACTGAACAACTATCCACTGTTTTGTTCTGATTTCCGATGATCTTTAGATTTCCAGACCCTGCTTTTTTCGGATAATAGATGATTTCCAAGTGAGTTATAAATTAACCCTAAGGAGGAGAGGTGGGGTTGATATATATGATTAGCTCGGATGAAATTCCATCACTGTAGAGTAGATTACTTAGCATGGTTATTGGTTGCTGTAGGCTACATTTCTTGGATGGTTTAGCACGTAGTGACTTAAAACGAACTTCCATGAATTTAGCAAATTGCCTGTGACTTGCCTACTAATTTGGACGAAACCAAAAACTGTAAAAGGCGTCGCATTCCTTAGCCTCTAAAAGCACTTCCGGAAAACAGCTGAAGTGAGTCCAGTTATACATTTCCCATTCCGGAAGTCATAGATCACGTATCCAAGTAGACATGGGCAAAGGAAGATAAAACCCACCATTGAGACTGACAGACTGACCGAGGATTACAAACTAACAATGTCACCACCTTAAATGCAACCACTCAGGTGACATTACCAAGGCAAAATCAACGCTGAAGCTACGGTGGCCTTGTAAACATGCACGCAGAGGTTGGAAAGAGTTAATTCAGGCCATTCTGAAACCATAAGAGATTTCTGGACGACAAAACGAACTCGGCAACTGCCTGTAATACTCTTGCGTCTCTCCATGCAGGCATGTCAGTGGAGGTAACCGTTACGGTAGTCTAACAATCAGGAGTGTATGAATTCTTTAAATAAAAGTGTCCCACAGATTCTTAAAATAATTATATGCAATTAATAGATATATTCCAGAATGAATCGTGAAAGGCAAATAAAACATCCTTATGATGTGATCACTAAATAAAACCGACTTTGGGATTTACTTCAATATAATTAAACACTTGATTACATCTGCAATCTTTGGACACACTTCGGCATGTTGTTTAGTGAACTAGTCAGGTTCATGAAGCACATATGCCTTGTATATGTGTCACGCAACAAACTTCTGATGGTAGCTATTTAAATGGAATTTGAAGATTTATGATATTTTCAGGGTTCTGCTTTTCTTCTTTAACATAGAAGAGTGCGCAAAAGACAGAGGCCGTCAATTGGTTTTATGGAGATTACTTTCTTCTTATACTATCAGACCGACACCAGTTATTTAAGCAATTAAATTATTTCCATTTTTTTTAAGCTTGCATGGAGCCTTATTCTTGAAAGGTTAGTTCGTAAGAAAGTTACGAGTTTATTCAAAGACGAATCGTTGACCATAATTCGGTAAGAGCAGGGACATATCATAGCGTAAAACACCAGTCAAATAAATTATAAAATCTCGTACCCAAAAGCTGGAACCTACAGGCCGAAACACAATTTGTCATTATACCATCACTGGAGAGATACCTTGGTCGGTTTCATCCATTTATGAACCTGACTGCAATCATTTTTACTTCGTAAAAATTTGTAAAAAAATAAATAAATAAATTATTGACTGATAGTACGCTGTTGATTTGTTCATGTACGAGTTTTCTTTCGCCACGCTAAAGGCACATACAAGTGTACAGACGTGGAAATCCACTATACACACCAGGGTTATCCACATCCAGAAAGTGAATAATATAACATGAGGCTAATCCTTTAGCATAAGGTAAATAAAGTCACATAACGTTATTGTGATAGCATCCTGGATCCTCTAAAGTAATCTTTGTTCTCTAACACATTAAGGTAAATCTTTTAACATACGATAAATCCTTTGTCATAAGCTATATCCTTTAGCATGAGGCAACTTTACTAACAATATGTCAAATTCACTAACAAAGGTCAACTCCATCAACATATAGCAGATCATCTAATTACAAGATAAGTCCATTAACATCAGCTAACTCCGTTCATAAAAATTCATTTATTGATTGAGTGTTGTTTAATGCCAATCTCAACAATGTCTCACGTATATGGTAACGGTCATTTTCATGAGTGGAGGAAGGTGTTAAACGTACTGTGTCACTCAGATATGCACACCTTATTGATGGAAGATGAGTCATCTTCAATGAACGTTATAGCCATTGCAAACGTTTACACGAGTGATGGCATTTGTTACCAACAAAACAGTGACCAAGGTCGAGATTGAACCCGTATCTGGTGTGCGCTTGCCATTAAAGACAAGCGCCCGTTACCAAATTTACCCTATTGGGAAAGATTTGCCCTTCATGAAAATTAATCCCTTAAAATAAGGCAAATCTTGGTCAGACCACTCCAATGCTCATTTAAAAGATAAATCAATTAACTTTAGGTAAATCTTCCGACAGTTTTAATTCTCCAACGTAACACAACTCTAATAAATCTTCCAACTCCAAGAAAGACATCTCCTGAATCTTCGAAGTCCACCACGATAGGATAAATCCTCTAAGTGAATATATAGGGTGAAATAAGACGACACACAGACACACTTATCTCCAAACGGAGCACTCAGACAACTGCCGGGTTGTTGTCAATGTCAGGGTTTCACACGACAGAAACCGTGGTAAAATAACTGTAATTTTGACCATATAGTTGTTTCTCGTATGTCCTGTTTTCTGCCCCGTCAGCATATCTGCTCTACACTAATTGCTCTTCACTAGTGCTCCCAGAGGTTCTCTGTGATTATCAGAGTGTGCATGCTTTCGATTTCTCCAGCCACATTTAGCCATTTGCTCTTCCGTGTACAGTAGTACCGTCACTAGCTTTCAGGTTGACCGATACGTTGCAGAGCCATTTTATTAAGTAACAGCAAGTGAGACATTAACTCAATCTCACTAAAACCAGAGACCACTTTTAAAAAGTTTCTTTTGTCTTAATTCTTGTAACTTTGTAGCGTCATAAGGCGATATGAAAAGCTTTAAAAATCGATTTACAAAGTTTTGTGAAAAAGGGTCCATATCTCTTGTCCGTATTTCTTGTTCCAGAGTGAGTTTGAAGTGACTGAGTGATATAAGTTAACGTCCTCACTTCATGTAATCAAGGCTCAAAGATTTCTTTTCAGATTGAGGGGGGAAAAAAGCGCAATGTTACCATTAGTTTAAAATAAGTAAATTCAGTATCCCTGAGAACTGCCTTGAGAAATGGAAACTACCCTAATATTATTTCGTGAAGATCACTTTCCTTCACCTATAAAACTGATTGCCGTGTTTTGGCTTCATCTATTTATTTGTTTGACTTGTGAACGCAACATTCGAAAAATTTTCGCTTTTACGATGGTGGCCGAGTTTAAGAGTGGGGAAAGCCGGACTACCTGCAGCAAACCACGGACCTCAAAGGAGAACTCTCCCTCATGTGATATGTGTAATATTTGTGGAAGGTACGTCGTATGTACCCAACGAAACGTGTATTACCACCAAAACAAGCAAAATAGGAGATACCTGAAAATTGTCCGAGAATGGAACTGACATCGTCCCGCCCCCTCCCCCCATCTCGCGTGAAAGGAAATGGGCGTATTGGTTAAAACCAATAAACCCTGTGATTAGTTTCCGTAAAACAGAGCCTGTAGTTTCTCTGGTCTGACCGTATGTCACACATGGGAAACCTCCTCAGCATGTTGTGGGTGGCACTAGTGTCCTCCTCCCATAAAACCGACCGTTATCGTAAACGTGAATAAATGCTCCACTATGGCCTTAAAGAACAAATGAATGAAATTAATTTTTATCTTGCCGACATGTTCATTGATTCTTATTTATTAGTCCGTCATATCGTGAGTTCAAATCTCACTCTTGCCTACATATTTTCGGGATTGGCAATTTATCATGTGTTACTTTTATGGTTACTGAAGGTCTCATGGTTTTTGCATAACGCCAAACTCATTTTCCACTCGCAACTGAAGTAAATCCTCGTTATATCTCTGACATAATGGAGAGTGAAAAAACGTTACGGCTTACAGACTTGGAATCGTCGACAAGGTATTCGAATTAAATCGGACTAATTATGTCAGGCCTAACTCAGTTCGTCGCAATCAATTCTAGGCCGGACTCCAAATTCTGCATGTCAACCGATTTGTTTGGAGTATTTGCAAGATTAGCTGGAAGGACGTCAAGAGCAACAGCGACAGTAATTCCCTCCGAGAGGATCATTTCTACAAATCGAATTGCCATTTTATCTACATTTGAACACTTGACATGGATTAGGTGAGGTGCTTCAAATTGCTGTTTTGGGGGATATTCTAGATTGCACTGCCAGAACTGGAGCAAATGGCTATAGAACTGGCCCGCAAAAATACACGAACTATAAAATAGAACACAGAAGCACCAATTTGATAATAGCGTTTACAAAACCTACAGAAATAGTACCCAAATAATCGGTTGTTTCTTCATGATTGTCCATCGAGGCCCATATGACATTCTGGTTATATACAGATTGGTCCCAGCTGAAGTGATAATCGGAAAAGGCTACCAAATAGTTGACTCGAGGTTCTTGGGGTTTCCTATCTCACCAAGATGTTTTAACCGCATGGGCTCTCTAGGGCACGGGAGCGACTTCACTTAGGCCAATTCCAAAAAATGTATCATTTTGTAAATTAAAGCATTGTGATAGTATAACATTTTCCTTTTGATATTAGGTCCATAGTGGCTATAGGCGCTATAGGACACACGAGGTGCGGCAGAGTTCAATCGTCCCTTTCTGTGCACATGTAATATGTCGATTTTCCCGCGCTCCTTGTGGGGTTTTAATGACAATAATCGGTTGAACACCCTCGTGTTTACTAGTGCGCCGTCTACATTCTCTGAAAACGACATGTCTTACACCAATACAGTGTTCATATCAGCTCGCCACATGTTAGAAAGCTCCTCAGTAACTTGCCAAGGATCGCTAGTATAAGCCCGCCATTCCGATTTCCTCAACACATGAGTGAAAAATTATTCACTACGGAATTGATTAAATAAATTGTATTAAGAACGAAATATATAAGATGTACGCAGAGCGGTCGACTTGCTAAAAATGTAACACAGATCTTTCAGAAAGAGTGGCTGCCGTATTCGTGACTAGAAAGCCTTTATATCACTCAGCGTCTCCTAAAGTAAGGGACTTTCGCCACTTTTTTCATACATCATCATGCTTTCAACGTTTCAGTTGTGAACTTAAAAGTAATATGTAGACTTTTGAAGAAGACATACTTATCAGTATTTCTGACAAAACTTTGCTCTCTATTAATTTCTGACACCTGTCATGATGGTCAGATTTAAGCGTGACGGAAACTGCGCGCTGTTTGCTAGATAGTCCGACTGTCGAGAACCCGAAATAATATTGAAATACGACAGCGAAACCTAGCAAGGCGGAGTTAGCCAAAGCAAACTCGCCTTCATTAAAGATTAGTCAAATCTCACGTTGAGACAATTCAACGCAAAGGCTTCCTTCTTCACTTTTTTCACCCCAATGCAAACTAATTTTACGTCGGTAACCTCACTAAGCCAACGGAATTTGTCTCTCTGCTTAGATTTACTCCAGGAACAAGACCTTGTTTGTTTTCGGATTCCTAACAAATGCTCACTGCCTATATAGAAACCTACTACCAACCTCCGAGTGCTTTATCTTTCCACGGATCCTTTTCACTCCACTACTGGATTTGAAACATCTATACACAAAAGCCAGGTGTAGTCTGTGGGAACTGAGATCTCTAGCCAGGGTAATGTGTAGTTATACGTTTATAGCTATTCAACAGGGCAATGACGAATGAAAGGTTGGCCCATATAAACCAAAACCTAATTAAAAGGAAATACCCTCAAAAATGAAGTTATGATGAGTAACATTAAAAAAAAAACATTCAAATCTTTATCTGAAAATACCATCACTGATTTTTTAAGACTTTTTTTTCAAAAAATTAAACGCAGTCAAATGTCTGGATTGTATGATTGGTTTTATGGTTCATGTTGATAATGTGTGTCAGCAGTGACGTCACAAAACCTTTTTGTACACTTATATGTTTAGCTGTGAACAAAGTGACCCGTACTCCTGTAATGTTTACCTCTGTACGAGAAAGCTAATATGACAATTCAAATTGTGCTTTAGGACCAGGAAAAATTCGATGTGACGTCACTTAGCCCCATGTGCTGGGTTTCAAGTGCGGTCCTGTGAGGGAGGCTTATCATTGTCGTTATGGGAACTTTCTCGCTTAGTTGTAGTTGTAGGAAGTTTACTATTGCTTCGTCGATGTAACATTTGCCTACGTTGTTCCGACTTAAAACGACATTTAGATCCCAGGATCTGTCCTAGAAACACCTTCCTAGACAGTAGTGATTTGTCGATTGGACAACTTCCCTTGTACGTCCAGGATACCAATCCGATAACGGCAAATATATTGTGAAGACGATTTCATGAGAGAAGCAGCATCTCCACTAAACAACAAACTCGTTTACATAAATTCCGGATCTTGAATGTGTCTTGGAAGATTGACAGTGTGGAAATTACAGCCAGATCTAAGCACGCATTAAATGTCCCGCGGCTTTTCCAGCGAATTCCACCGTCTATCGACGAAATCAAAGTTGTATAAAAGGCATCAGATTTCTTAACCATTAACACCATTTCCGCTAAATGGCGGAAGTGACCCCCTGACCTGATGTACCTTCCATTTCACAAGTCTTAAACTTATCGCAAACATCACTGGACATCAATATATCTAGCAAGGCAAGAAAAATCCACAAGGTGCATCAGTTTTACATTCATGCTAGAGTCAAATTTGAAAAAGTGCACTGTATTAGTAAACGTGGGGGGCCTCCGTGGCTCAGTCGGTTAGCGCACTATCGCAGCACAATGATCCGAAGCCTCCCACCAATGCGGTCGCTGTGAGTTCAAGACCAGCTCATGCTGGCTTCCTCTCCGGCCGTACGTGGGAAGGTCTGCCAGCAGCCTGAGGATGGTCGTGGGTTTTCCTCGGGCTCTGCCCGGCTTCCTCCCACCATAATGCTGGCCGCCGTCGTATATGTGAAATATTCTTGAGTACGGCGTAAAACACCAATCAAATAAATAAATAAATAAATATCAGTAAACGTTATCATTTTGTAACCGGTTTATAATAATGACTGACTCTCTTGCTAGTTTGTATCAGTAAACCTTATCATTTTGTAACCAGTGTGTAGTAATAGCTGATTCTTTTGCAAATGCGTACCAGTGAACGTTATCATTTTAACTGTTATCATTTTAGAACACCTGACCTCACTACATCATTGGCCAGGTGGTGACAGCTTTAGAACATTTGATCACAATACATTAGAGGCTAACTGATGACAGGTTTAGAACATCTGAACTCACTACATTACACACAATGTGATGACGGGTTTAGGACACATGACCTCATTATATTACAGACAATGTGATGACAGGTTCAGAACACCTGACCTCACTACATTACAGACAATGTGAAAACAGGTTTAGGACATCTGACCTCACTACACTACTGACTGAATGATGACAGGATTGGAATACCCGATCTCCTTTGTCAAGGAGTAGTCGTGTGAGGAAAAAAAAACTCTAGACCATGAATGACCAACAAGGCAAACAGAGGTTTGGAGTGCGCATGACGCATCCTGATCTTAGACGGATAAATATGGCACATGTTCTCATTTGAAGGCATTTTGAATTTCCTCATTCACGAAAAATTTCCTGCGATTTGCTTTAACCGGTCTCCGGTATTGTCTGCCGGAAATGTCTTGAATATTGCGTTGAACAACAATTAAGATAAATAATTAAACGCAAGTGTAGTTTCAATGGAAAATATACATGTACACAAAAAGTAGACCTGAGCTGAATTCTGGGCTATCGCCGAAGTCTGACAGGTTGTAGCAAAGGTATAAATCGCCGTGTTCTGTTGTCCTATAAAATGCAATAAGTGATATACATCAAAATCTCTGTCTCTGTCACATAGTACAATGACGTAATGTTTCACACAGGGTACACAAGTACATAAAATCAGTACTTAGCTTTGGTGTGCACCGGTGTGTGTTTGGTATGCAAGAAAACGACACATAAGTTTTGCTTAATTACCCTGGTCAGTTTTTTTCTATTCTTAACGACCATCTGATTTAAAAACAAATAAGACAGCCTTTCTCATTCATCGAGTAATACAGCTACAGACAAAAGCTGGACAGTATGTCAAGAGTAAACCTATACTCGAGATGAAGTTCGTAGCAATTTTACCAAACATGCCAGATAGCTACCAGAAAAACGTTTATGAACATGTTTTCCTCCCTAATGTCAAATTTGTTTCTGTGTGGCTTTGCTTTAGTTGGACACACATGTAGCGGAAAAAACGTGCCAGTCTACAAACTTAGGATCAAGAACCAGGCCTTCGAGTTAATTTAGAGCCATAACTCCAGGCCTATAGCCAAGTATGATGCTGTTAATTTTGTACCAGACCCGCAACTTTTCTCCTAAACCGATTTGTTTGGAGTACCTGTAAGATTAGCTAGAAGGGCGGTACATCAAAAGCGACAGCGACAGTAATTCGCACCGAGAGGCGCACTTCTACAAATCGCATTGCCATTTTATCTACATTTGGACACTTGAAACAGATTAGGTGGGTGTGCTCGAAATTGCTGTTTATGCGAGGCTGCGGAGAAGACCGTCAGAACGAAAGGAGCGTTCTCCAAGCTGGGGCAGAGGAAGCAAACTGACGGTAAAATCCAATAGACCAGGAGCAGTTTATGGAGAGCTCTGAAAATAAAATCGGCAAAAAAACTCTACCGAAATAATCGGTTTGTTTTTGTCATTGTCTGAGCAAGACACATACAACATGCTGGTTGGACAAATTTGTCCCAATTGACAGTGCCTGTCGGAAGTCGTTATCGGACAGTTGACGTGGAGCACTTGGCATTTCCTACAGTTTAACTGGGCTAATATCTGCACCATGCAGAGGAAATTCTCACTCATCGCAGGTCGTAAAATGTCAGTTTGTATAAACTGAAGCAATAGAGGGGGAAAAAATCCAGAAGATTTACTTTAAAGCAGAGAGATACCAAGCTTCTGAAATAAAAATAAGGATATAAATTAACGGGCATCAAATCAGGATTCGGTGGCTTTTGTAGAAATCCTACGACACGTGTTACATCTTGTGGTCTTACATTTTCAGGGTCCAATGGCGTATTTATAAACGACATATATATGCCACATCTTGTGATTTTTAGACCTAGAAATCACTGTTCTTTGTCATTTACAAAGCAATATATCTTATTTAATATCCGTTTTAATGTCAACATCAACAATGATCTTGCTGATCATAAAAGGGCAGCGTTTCGATACCACCATGATCCCGCGGTTCCTATACACTATAAAATGGTACATGTGACAGCTTTCTGGCTGGCAGACAATAAACAGTATATGCCCCTTTGTCCTTGTAAGATGAATATGCTAAGTCCAGGATGAATGCAATACAGTTACAAGTTATCTATTTTCTATGCCGGCATGTTGCTCTGGCCATACAGCAACATGGCTTCCCCGTTTCTTCACAAGGTGGAAAGAAACGAGAAATATTGATGGATACCAAGATGATCAAAATCAGACAACGACTGAGGTGAGGAGATATAACACGACCTTTCTTAGAGATTACTGCTATCTCTATGCTGCTCAGTTTAATGGCTTCGCAGGAAAGCTTTCATTCCAATGCAAACCATCTTACGTTGATTATTGCTCCACATGTCTGGAGGCTTGGTGTTAGTGCAGGCCAAATTTAAGATGAACACCTCCCATTGCCCTGATATACGCTCTCTGCTAAGCCGTTATTAGCTAAAAAGCAGTAGCGCACATGGATCAGACAGTCAGTTAGGGCTTTTCCTCGTTCTGTCCCATCTGTCCAGACCATTCACGTTTTCATCATAGCTGCCCTGACGCTGCGTTTTCTGTAGCTCACGAATAATGCCTGGAGCCATAAGTTCGAACCTCATCAAATCAACCAGTGCGCCAGTATACGAGAATTATACTTGGTAAACTTCAGCAGTCACTTCAAACTATATACACCAGCTGAAGCCTCAGCGCAAGTTAGCTGAGAATTTGGATGCATGCATGAAGATTGTAGCTGGCTGGGTAAAAAATGCATTCAGTTCCACAGTACTATACATCAACAAAAACTTAAAGGCGATAGCAGGTTTGAACAATCTGAAAGCTGTACGCGGTTTTCGAGATGCGATGTTAAGGTAAGGCCAATCTGCACAATTCAACACTGGCTGGTGTATAGGATACTGGACATTTGTCAAAAATAATGAAATAAAATTTCTAAAAATGTGTTCTCCAGCGATGCTGGATATCATTTCGGCAACAGAAACGAATTTCCGACTGCGGATTCTTCTGAACACAGAAGGTGCCAAGTTAAAGAATAGGGGATGGACCGCACAATGCCACAAAACGACGACGTCATTTCGCAAAGTGACGTCGCTGTGTTGTCGTAACGACGTAACTCGAAAACTGCATATTAAATTGACATTTTGTGTGGGCTTGTTGAACATTTACGAGAGAATCCCGTCAGTTATGATATCAGGTACTGCAGGTTGCTGCAGCTGTGACATTTGAAACCAGTTATTCTTAATAAGGGAGTTTCGAGTTGGAATTCTTTTGTCGCAGAATGTAAAAAGAGTTCAACTGTGTCATGTGAATTGTCAAAATGTCAGGCAATTTTGTTGGTTTTAATTTACCGATCACCTGTCTCAGCGTGTTAGGGAGGCACAAATGACCTCCCCTTCAATTAGGAGGATCTTAAATCCCTGAATTCTTCCTGTTATACGTCTAGTCTAAAGAACTTTTTTTAAACTTTTCTTAGACGCCAGTGTTATAGTAAATGTAATCAGAAAGGGTTGCCTAGCATTTTTAACAGGTCACATGGTACATGGTACAAGGCTTTTCTTGCCATTAGCGAAAAAGAGTTCGAAATCGAAACTCCCCTATTGTGTTAACATAATATTTGTAAACTGTTTAACAGGACAAATTTGATATAATGTGCACCTCTCCCATTTTACTGTATTCTGTTGATACTGGCAAACTGGATGGTGATCAAAATCCGTCTGTATATCAGCAGTCCTGTATAGCCTACAGTTTGTATATATTTATGATACAAAATATTAGGTGATCAAAATTTATACCTGCCATGCATTTGTTACAGTTTGATATAATTCCATTTATATACTTCTTATTGTGTATAAGAATGGATGAAACAATTTATTATAAGAGCACGCTTTTCCCACAACCATACCCAGATTGCTGACAGACCTTCCCACGTACGGCCGGAGAGGAAGCCAGCATGAGTTGAACTCACAGCATTGCTGAGAGGCACCTTGGTCATCACGTCTCGGTTTCGGCCAAGGCAGCCCTACCGGTGGTAAAGAAACTCATCCATCTGTGTGAGAACAAAGTTTCACAACGCCTATGCATGGGTACTATACCCACGACGATTCTCGTCGGGCTAAACATATAGCGAACTGGAGACTACAACATAACACCAGTTGTAACATAACAGGCGGCTTGCAAAGGCTGTAGAGGATTATACTCCCCAGACCCGCAATATGTTTTGTTGCTGCACAAAGCTTTTGGCAGTCAGATTGAGAGCCGGCTCCAACGGTTCTAGGTTGAGGGGGCCAATGTACCTCACCACAGTCGCACCATCCGCTCGAGGGATTCATACTGGGTTTATACACCTATGTTTGTTGGTTTGTTTTGCATGATTTTTTGTTACTTTCAACATTAATTGTTTAATGTCACATCTTCCCCCTGGGCTCTGTCCGATTTCCTCCCATCACAATGCTGACCGGCGTCGTATAAGTGAAATGAGTGTGGCCTAAAAGACCAGTCAAATAAATAGTACAATACAGATATATGGGAGACATAGGTCTTTGATGTAAGAAGAACGACATTTGACACAGTAGTAGATTATGGTATGGGGAACACTTTTGGACTAACAGTAACGGCAACCATTTTCCAAGATGGCTGCCAATATTACGTATGAACGCTTTGTATATGGTTTGCATGCCACTGTGTTTAATAAAATTCATCTGGCTTTGGAGTAGTACATGCGACTTACATAGTTATGGGAAACTAAGACATTAAGGCCACAATGATCATAGTTTGGCCATCGTGTTGATTTAATTGTGCTAGGAGTTCATGTTTAACTGATAACTGATGTCCCACTGATAACTGCCGGTGAAATTTTCTTACTGTTAATTGGTGAATATAGCCCAATAAAATCTACAATGTTATTCTTGCACTTAAGATTTTGGAATTGAAGAATTCAAAACAAATGTTCTCTTCGATTTCCATTGGGCATCATAACCATATTGGCGGGGCTGTCGCTCTAACTCATAACTGATGCTTTGCAACGATAGATACATGTATTTGGACGCATTTCAACAAGATGGATACATGTATTTGTGACACACTAGGCCGACCTGCTGCCACTGACGACATATTTACCACGGTGCATGTGTGGCACGCAAGGCCATACTTGTGCAACTGACGACACACTTACCACGGTGCCTCAGTTTATCCGCTAGGCTATCCTTGTGCCACTGACGACACACTTACCATGGTGCTTCAGTGACTCGCTAGGACGATTACACCTTGTACATACTGTAGCGATATCATGCGTTCGCTTAACACATAAAGATAACACAGAACAGTGGACTGATACGATATAATGACAAGCCAAGTATGTGGGCCAAGCTGCCCCACGATATATTGCGTTACAGGTCACACGTGCAATAACATTTCACAAGTACACAACGCTATACATATGACATCTCAGCCAAATATTGCAGTATGTACGACACGGGGACGGCCAGTGTTTGGAATGGAACCTACCCACAAAGATTACCATCTTCACTGTTTTATCTCTAAGCCTATTAAGACCCTGCTGAACCTGGTCACGAGTAAAGCAGGTAAACGTGTTAATCAAGCGGCTATCATTGTGTGTGCAGATAATCGGGTTTACCTACATGTATAACTTACAAAATTTTCCGATCCATTTTTGTGGCTTGCAGGGCATCTCAAACACAACAGCGTACGAGAGAAGAACATTATGAACTGATTCGCAAGCTATGTTGACGAAAGCCGTACAAGTGAAAAATTACATCTGAGTGAGTATATCGGAAAGCACCAATAAAATAAATGAATTAAATAAATTATTTGCAACCTTAAACAATTAAGGCACTAGAGCCAGTTTGGACAGAAGTCAGTTTTGAAAGACGTCAGAAATGAAAATTTGGTTTAAACAATTAATTTTGGGCCCTCAAGGAAACCCCAGTTTTTTACAACTGTCCACTAGGGGTCAGCATCATGAAGCGTACTTCAGTGTTAAGTGCACTTCATATATCTAAAACATATACGTTGGCATAGTACAGTAGTTAAGGACATACTCAGCTAAGTGCGCCTCATGAAACCGGATTCATAGCCTTGATCATTTAGGTCGCCTGTTCGAATCCATCTCTAGCTGGTTCGGATGCGTCTTTGTAAGTCAGGAGAATTGTCAGGTGCCTGGCAAGGAGCCTCTAACCGTATAAATCTGAACGCCGACATATAGCTAAACAATCTTTGAATATGAGGGTAAACATCAAGGGAATAAATAAAAAGTATGTTACCAAATTGTGCCCCCAGGTGGGGAGTAGTCCATTGCTGGCGCCAGTCTGTGGTTTACTTTTCAATACGGGGTGGCATCGAAGACACAGACAGCAAACACATTCCACATTCTCACAAAGAACTCTGGAGTTTCCCATCGACTGGGAGGGACAGGGGGTTTGTTTGCCCTCTTGATACTTTGATCGGCTACTGTTATTTGACCAGAAGGGATGATCCCGGGCAACACTCACGGATTCCGGCCACTTGAGTGCCGGGATTACCCTAGCCCCCACTCTGTACACGGGGTGATCGAATCAGACTAAAACAGTTACATACAGCTTGGCTGACATCATACCGCCATGACACTTGCACACTACAAAAAAGGTTCAAAAGCATACAGATGCACTCTGGCATTTACTGTCAATCATTAACAATGTTCATCTAATTGCAGCAAAGAATTATTAATTTACGGTGTCAGAAAGCCACACAAGCATTCATCAGTTAAAATGTATTCTCACCACAGGCGAACAGCCACTGACCAATGAGGCCGTGGGTTCGATTCCAGCTCTTGCTAGTTTGTTCGCGGACTTAATGCTGAATTTTTGTCAGATATATACCCGACAAAAGCTAGTGGGCTATTCTGGTTTTCTCAATCCATAAAGCTGACCGTTGTGGTATAAGTAAAAACTTCTCTTCTATAACCAAAACGTATACTTGACATCATTCACAGCATGTGGAGCCAAAGGCGAATTGCCCTAGATCGCCTATCCTTCTTGATATCGTTGTTGTCTATAACCTACAGCCCTCCGAAGTTCAAGAAAGCCCCTTGAAACCAAGCAAACATTATACAGGCATTGGTCTATATACATTTACATGTACCAAGACTGCTGCGAAGGGCCCTCAGCGGTCAGTTTCGCTGTGGACAACACGTCCTTGACCAATGATACAGTCCGATCGAACCAACGTCTCCTGCATGGATGATGGCATGCGGGAATATCAAAGCAAAAGCTGGGTGGTTTCCCCAGTCGGGACGGTATCCTGACTGAATGTTAAAGAATTGTGTTGAAATTGTTCAACAGTGTTCATACCTTCTTACCGGTACTCTTCTTTAAGTAATACATGGTGTAAAACCTTGAAGAATGTTAAACAGAGGACACTGAAAGCTGTTAATATAGAGAACCGTTCGTTGGGGATGATCCCGTGATCTCGTCTAAGATTTTTCATTTGTTAAAACGTGTATTACTGCACGTATACTGCCGAGATCTGGAGAGTCTATGCCTGTCGAACATATTGCCCTTTGTAGGTTTACTCTTGGTGTCGGTAGAAATTAATGCATCTAATATTGCTGCACGGGCAGAACAAATTGGCCGAAAATACTAACCGAAGTAAATGCTGCTAATTGACAAGAGTCGAATAATCGCTTTGTCTGACAAATCTTGCTGGACAAGTTTTTTGTGGAACATACTGTTAAGTTCTTAGGAATTGAAAGTTAGCTGCTTTTATAAAATAATGCACTTTGGGTGCCTTTGAAGATATGGCTTTTGCAAAATAATCCTGTACATATGGGAGTGTGATATACCTACCGTTCTGAAGCATCTTATCACACCAAGTTCTCCAGGCGTACTGAGCACGAATTTATACAAGACTATCAAGGCACTGTATATTAGACACACATGTAAATGTGCTACAGAATTCTGTGAGCCTGTGAATCAGAACTTAACAAAGAGAAAGTTTGTCTGATTTACGTCTACATATTGTTTGCTTTCCAGGCCATCAGCAACACTGTTTTCATTAGTATTAAAAAATAAGTTGAACTTGAAATTTTACCGTGACTGCTGTCAACCAATGGCAGCATGTATGCCAACATGTATTTATATCTTCGAATATTAAATTCATTTTTGGACAGGCTCTAAGCCTACGTGAATGAGGTTGTACTGTGACATTTTCAAAGCTTTAGAAATTAGCTTTAAAGCTTTAATCTGCGATTTTTTTAATGGTTATCATTGGTGTATAGATCTATTGCGTGTGAAGTTACGAGGAGAGTGAATTTGTTACACAATACAGGGGAAACTACTACATGACTGACTCGGATAGATGTACTTTCTCTAGAATTACCTCCCTTCATTGTTAGCTTTTGTCTACATGTACTTTGAGCACACGTAGTCGTCGCCAGGCCTTAGGACGTGGCTCGACTCATTTCAGGCTTACACATGTAGTTGCCTGTGACAAAATAAAAGACTTAATGGTCAGAACTTGAGTGTATGTATTGTTACTTCCAGTTGGCCTGCGTATATTTTCAGGAGCAGTATGTTTCACTTGCGGTTAAGGGAAGAGCGGTCTGCCGGGCAAAGTGATGTCACTAATCCAAAAATAGAAAAAGCACACGGCCAGGATCTACAGCTTCCGTGCCATGTTGACGATCGTAACAACAACAACTGCTGATAAAGGCAAGGATGCCTAGGATAACAAGAAAGTTCATTCAGAAGGCAGCTGGAGCAATTTCTGTTATGGTCTTTTAGAAGGTCAAATAGTTTCCACGAATATATTAAAACTATTTATGTGAGCAATGACAAAATTAAACTATGGACCGTGTGTTTTAGAGTGGGAAAAAGCACACCAAACCCAAACAGGTACCTGGAAGCATTTCACAGTTATTAAGAATCTGTACTTTAGTAGAAAACAAAACAAGAGAGTCGAGAATTTAATTCTTAGTTTTGCTAAGGATAGGTAGAGACGAAGTTTTTGCAGTGTTAATTAAAACAGAAAAAGGCAAATCGGCCCAGAGAATTTCTCAGACAACGAAAAGACACAAGAACAGCTTATCTGTTATAGATATAAAGCTGGAGAGTGAAGAATTGTGGAGAATGACGTCTGTAGAAGATGGCAATGCTTTTATGATCTTGTAAATGAAGGCTGTGGCTGTAAACTGTCAAGCAGCACATGTAATGTATGTGTCCATCAGTACAGTTGTACTTGCATACATTTCCTGCCGCCTACATTTTACCGTACCTGCTGTCCACATGAAGCAGGCTTCCTCAACATATCAGCGAATCCATGATGCAAGTGAGCGTACAGACAACACTACAACAAATTTTTGGGACTAATTCTTATTAAACGCTCATTGTAAATGATACAGTGTGTCTCGAGATACGATTACAGCTAAACCAAAAGCAATTAAACGTGCTCATGATGTAATAGAGCTTCTCCAAAATGCAACATCGTTTGAAATGATTTATGCAATCAAGCGCCATCTTATAACTGTAAACAATGTCGAATGAGGACTTAAGAACATTGTAGATGATCTCATGTATTTAAAAACAGGCGCATATCAGAACATCAGCCATAAACAAGTCTGTTATTTTGTACATGGGGCCATTTAATTAAAGTGTAACGGTTTATTCAAGGTTGTATTTGCTCAGGCTGGGTGAGAAAGACAAGTAGTGGGGAAAAGTTTATTCATCAGAGCTGACAATACCTTGCCAATGGATAACCACGGTAAATAAAATGAGAATTGAGTTCAGATCTTCTTCAACGCTGATAACTGTCTAATACCATTTCCAGCAATGATTAACATATTGACAGTGTTATGTCACTTTATTTCATCGCCCCGTTTTCAAGCAATACTTGTACTCAAGAATACATGTATTTGTCTCTCAAGAATATAAAAATACTCTAGAGCCATGGTGCAAGGACTAGCACAGGGGGGTGTCTATACGTAACACGACCCCATCAATTAAGTATACAGTACACGGTGTATAGACCTTTCTTTCACCTAAACAATGCTGTGCAAATCTGGACCATGACTAAAGAAAAGGATTTAAGTCACACAGACCGGGGTAACAGTTCAAAGCACGATAAGCATATTCGAAACCGCGGACATCCCTGCATGCACGGTGTTACTCGCGCCAACACGCTTTGCTCGCGCATTGTCAACATGGGACTCAACAGGGAACTTTGCTTCACGGCTTCAGCAGTCCGAAACTTGGTTTCGTTAACGCTCATAATTTACATATGCTATGTAGATGGTTCTGCAGTAAAACATACTTTAATTTCTGGTTATTATAGGCCGAAGTTCTCAGAATATTGTCCCGTGTTGTTCATTTTCCTAACCATTTTTCACCATGTCTTCTGCTTGCCGCTGCCTCGAGCGGGTAATATGCCCGGATGTATTGCGGCTTCGACAGAACAGACGTTCACGTCAGTGAAGAGCTGAGATGTTGTAATCAGTTGACAGAGGCTTTCAAGAAGCGTGAGTCTTTCTTCCTACTTAATTTGCTACCTTAATTATTGCTGAACAGTGCACGGGCATGTCCGAACAAGACAAGTAGGAACATGTACAGTAGGGCTGTGATATTGTAGTTAGGTATTTTAAAGGGTACTTACACTACCTAAGTAATCATATGGCATTTCCACTACGCCACAATGTTATGGGAAGGTCCCATTGAACGCTAATGGTGCCGCTGTTGTCCGGCTTTCACCCCACCAGTTCTGCACTGCTTCTGCGTTGCATTTTTCTCCTTAGGTTGGACGCTTATGATCGGCTACAATTACCGACCCTTAACGCCAACTGTTAAGGTCATAATAAGACTCGAGCAAATTCTGTCTTTCTTTTTTACACGCCAGGTTTCGCCATGTTTGATGATCTAAGCATCTTGATCTAGGGCCCGTTAAATTTTGTCCAAGAAACTTATGCTCAGCTATGTCATCAACCTTCGCAGCCGTTGTTGCAAACAAATGTGATATATTTCTGGTGTTTCAGATGATCAGGTATCACCATTGTCTAGATATTTCTCCAAAGAATGAACAACTTGCTACAAAATAAACCCTAGGATAAAACTTGTACCCATAATGCTTTGTGTCATCAAACATGGCGCCCTCGTGCATTACTGAGGTTTAGGTGGAGTTGGCTCGAGTTTATTATGACTTAACACTGGGCGTTAGAGGTGGGAAATTGTAGCGGATACAAAGCGCCCAACCTAATAAGAAAAATGCAACACAGAAGAAGCGCCAAACTGATCTGGTGAAAGCCAGAAGATAGGTGGCCGAGTTTGCGCCATTAATGTTCATTGGGACTTTCCCATGGCGTTGTAGGGTAGTGGAAAGGCCATGTGATTACTGGATTATAAGTACGCATAGTTGCAGTAATGTACCTCTTACTTTTTTCGAGTGGCGCGTGAACGCTGCGCGAGTTACAATGTGTTTTGCGTTATGAAATGTCGCCCTTCTGATTGAGGATCGGTAAATACCTTCAAAAATAAGCTAAGCAGCCAACCAAATGTTGCTCAGAAAATCAATAGCATGTACACGGACTTACCTATAGCAAAAGATCCCACTGAAGAACTCGTTTTCTCCCGTTTTTGCCTTTTTGTACCATATGTCACATAGGTAGCAGCACAGACCAGGCCCCGTGACTTAAGCTCGCTGGTTCTTGTCTTGAGAGGTCAACAGCACACACATGTAGGCCATCAAGTAGGAGCTGTCAAAATAGACAAATTTTCGCTAACAGACCGAGCGATTGAAGAGATTTTCCTTCGATAGAATTGCTTTAAAGGCAAAAGAATGAGAAAGTCAATAACACTAAAGCTACAGATAGGAAGAATAGACCTACATTATAGATTACAATTCTGCCAGAAATTGTTGTGCAGGAAAAACTACTTCTCCCCTTTACATGAAAGCCCGGTGGATTTGGCGTAAATAGGTTTGTAACCAACAAAGCATAAAAAACTGGTAAATTCTGATCAGGAAGGCCAGGTCGTACACCCATGAAGGAAACATGGTGGGCCAATCATGGCCGGATGATCATGTCACGATAGTAGAAGGGAGTGGATCAGGGTCGGCGTGTGATGGTCAAACCATGGCGGTAGGGTCCAGCCATGATGGCTGGATGATATTCCACTACGATCCAGCTGTACTGTAACTTTGCTAGGTTATTAACAAGATGAAAAAGAGCCTATGTACATAATGGGCCTAAGGGTAAATACAGAGGTGCAGCTCTCCTTTTTAATTACAGTGATAGATGCAGAGCTACAAAGTGAAAGCTAACAAAATTGGGCGGGTGACTTTAGTTTGCTTAGACACGAATCCTTTGCCAAGCATTATGGAAAGCAAGCAGGTGACTAGTGTTTAATAAGAACGCCTGGTTTTCAATAAAGCTGGGTCTTGGGGTGCATTTTAAGGTTTTGTTATTCATCATAATTTCCACATGCTGCTAATATTTCTCTACATGAGATACCCCCTCTTCAGTTGAGACCCACCATGTCTTCATATAGCCTTGTTTTGGACGGGCTATATCCGCTCCATGTCTGCACACTTCTCACCATGGCTCTCCATCAAGGAGAGCTGCAGTCCTGTATCTAGACTATCCTCAATCGAGTGCATACATGTGATCTGTTGGCGCGTTGGCCTAAAGGTCCAGTTTGCTCGGCCTACAGTGGCAAAGATACCAGTGTATACATCTTATCCTTGTCCTGCACCATGACTGGAGTGTTTTGATGTCTTGTTATGTATACCGTACCCTGGGTATACAGACATGTAACAAGATATGAAAACACTCCATAATCATGATGCAGAACTAATCTCATCAAGTATCAAATATGCATGCTACTGTTGACCACTGTGTGTACTCACAGTGTTCTTTTCTCTCATAATTGTTTACATATAGCACTCCAATGTTTACAATAATAATGAAAGGTCTGTTCACAAGTCCATAATGACAATTTATGGGACCTACCAGTTGTAATTCATTACGATGAATTAGGAATTCTGTATCATGGATTGTGTAATTAATCAATTCTAACAGATTCACAACCTGTTGGCCATATCAACAACTTACTACTTAAAAATTAAAAACTTAAAAAAAAAAAAAAAAGTAAATCACTACCACAGATGAATTCATGATCTGTTACATGGATATAAAATGTACATATTACATAATGGGATTTTCTCGTTATCTGTAAGTAGTAATTCATTGTAACACATTACATGTGGTAATTTGTTATCAAGGCTAGTCGAAATATCTTCTGAGCATGCACAGAGAGCAGTGATATGCAGTGGCTGACTTTTGCTTTTTGGGAACAGAGAATAATAAATTTTAAAATCCATTAATTCTATAAATTTTAGTCTTACATAGACAGTTAATAATAAAATTAAACCTACCTGGTGGGTTGAGGGTCGATTGATATTCTATGGAGTCATTGTGATGAACGGAGGAATCATGTGAGATGATGCGCACGGATCTCAGCTTCAGTTTTTAAATGCATGATTGTTCACAAGAAACACCGGAGGGAGGGACATCACGTCATTAGGGTGGGACATGATTCCTTCCTTTGTCACAATGACTCCGTAGAATATCAATCAAACCTCAACCCACCAGGTAGGTCTCTTTTAATTTTATTTTTGTACGTCGTCATTGATGACGTCAGTACGAAAGCATGTGAGATTTCAATGTCTAGTGAGCACGAAGAGAAACACAAGACGACAATAAAGTAAAAATAAAAGTACAAATGCTTTTGCATTTAATTGTAATAATTTGATTTATCAGCATTTCTTGACTTTAGCAGGTCGCCAAAATTTTGTGTATGAGCAATTGGTTTATCATGAAACCTGGCAAAGGTGGATGTACCACTCCACCCAGCACTTTCCATAATCACACTAACTGGAACGTTGGCTTCTTTAGCAGCTGAGGTACTAGCTGACCTTGTACTGTGTGCAATGAAAACAGTAATGTCAACACCAAGTCTTAGCCATCTGGCAATAGTGTCACATGAACTAGTTTATAAGGTTTCAGATAACTGATTAGGAGTTCATTGTAAGAACCCCAAATTTCCTCTGTTGTGGCCAAATAGCATCTCAAATAATCAAGAACACAGAGGCATTTGTCAGATTTAAAACATTTCAACACAACCTAAATGTCTGCTGGGCTTAGATGTTTTCAGTAATGAATTTATCACAAAAGCACATTTGTCATTATACATGTTCATGTCACAGATCTTCAAACCCTGTAAAGTTTGACATCGTTGACCAGTAACTGGTGGCAACGACATAATCAACTTCAAGGTCAGGCCCTTCAGTTGTAGTCTTTCTGCCAGATACATAACACACAGATAATCCAGCACCAATGAAACACCCCAAGTTTCTTTATAGCGTGGAAGTGAGGGTCTATTGAGAAACACACCTATTAAAAACCAACAAACAAGTGGGTACATACCAAATGTTCTCCCATCTTTAAATGAAATAACTAGATAGAGCACATCTAGCTATATTTAATGCACTGTATCCAATGCCAGTCTGGTAGAAAATTTATGCCATTTTCCACGGATGGTTGGAATTTGTCTGTTTCTACAGCATAGCAATACTGTTTCCATTTACGTAAGTAAGGTTCATATTGTTTCCTGGTACTCTGTCATCAAGATTGCTGGATTATCTCCCTTGCCTTTGCTAAGAGTCCGCAATTTTGAAGGGATTCCCCAACAAGTGACAGAGAATTAACCCAAGTTTTTCATGTAGTGGGTGTTTTTCTTCCGGTTTGACTGGTAGTTGTAGTGTTTTACCTCGTCTCGGCAAAGTCAAGGGTGGCTGGAGAAGCATGCTCTGAAGTTGTTGATAGACTTGGGTTGGCCAATCCAGCACTACCATCAGGCAAGTCACTTTGGCTTGGCAAATTTTCTGAAGGCTTGGTTGTATTATGCTGAAAGGAGGAAAAGTATGAAACGTATAGTCAGCCCAATTGAGTTTGAAAGCGTTTACAGCAGCTGCCTCAGGGTCAGGTCTATAGGAGACATATGGCTTTAACTGGTGATTTAGCCTAGATGCAAACAAGTCAGTGTCTGGAATTATGCCTAGTAATTTTGTGGAAGATTGAAAAATATCTTTGTTTAACATCCATTCAGTACTATGACTGTCAGATATTCGTGACTGTTTTTCTGCCATGGTGTTATCTACACCAGCTATGTGAACTATGCTTAGCCAGACTTGTTTGTCAAAGCACCACTCCCAAATTATCTGGGTCATTTCATTACAAACATCAGAGTGACAAGTAACCATTTTTTCAGTGGATGATACTGCAGTCATATTGTCTACCATTAACCTGATATGCTTGTCTTTCACTCTGTTTTCAAATTACTTCAAGGCAAAATACAGCTAGAATTTCAAGATAATTTATATGATGGGTTGCTTCAAGCGGAGTCCAATTTCCGTGACATGTAGTCACCTCCAGTACTCCACCCCACCCCAATTTTGATGCACCTGTGTACAACAATACATCTGGCAGCCCATGGCTAACTACGTTATATACAGTATTGATTGTTTCAATCCACCATTTTATGTCTGCCACTACTGAACTTGATAATTTCATTAGAGCATCAAAATTGCCCCTATTCTCTTTCAGAGCTGTAGTTTTTGCTATTTCTAGGCGTTTACTTTACAAAAGCCCATACATGACACCCAGAGAGCTGGAGGTGAAAAGGCCCAGCACATGAGCCATATGCCTG
Organism: Acanthopleura granulata; assembly: GCA_016165875.1. Lineage (NCBI taxonomy): Eukaryota > Metazoa > Mollusca > Polyplacophora > Chitonida > Chitonidae > Acanthopleura > Acanthopleura granulata. Next base: position 26,422,741 of record JABBOT010000005.1, on the reverse strand, counting down.
ATTGAAGGGAGAGAACTCCTCAGAAGACTTTGGCAAGCAGCTCGAACTCTTACTGCCATATCATGGGTTAGTTTCAGAAAAACTACATGTACTTCTTGGGAAAGCATGAGAACAGATTTTTCTTGTATAATAAAACCAACTTTATCAAGTAGGCTAACAGTTTCAGTCACATTTTGTATGCGGTGTGAATAAGTGTCTGCTTGTAAATAGCTATCATCAATATAGGCAACAGAGTTATTCCCTCGTTTTCTGAGAGTTGAATACACTGGTTTGAGCAGCTTCATGAATTCTCATGGGCAGAAAGCATGCCCCTTTGGAAAACAGGTGAATTTATACAACTTGTTTCTCCACTGAAATTTTAAGTATTTTTGGTCTTCAGCAGCAATAGGTACGCAGTAATATGCATCTTTTAAATCCACGGAAGCCATAAAACAGTTCTGCTTCATTATTGCAAAGCAGACCATACTGTGTCCATCTTAAAGTGGAAGTACTGTACTTACTTATTAAGGCTTTTTAAATTCAAAATCGTACAATATAAGCTGTCCTTTTTTGGTCTCACAAAGACAGTAGAGATATATTCTCCTTTTTCATGCCAAATGATTTCAATGACACCTCTGTCCAAGAGCTCTTGAACTTCTGAGTGTATAACTTCCTGCTCAAAAACAGACAATTTAATTGGATTTGGGCTCCATTGTTGCTCTGGCGTTTCAGTAAAGTCTATGCTTTGACCAGATATCATATTTAAAATTTCAGTGTCAGAAGTTAAAGTTGTCCATGTTGAAATAAAATGGTACAGTCGACCAGCCTTAAATTGTCTGGCTTTGTTCTTTAGATATTCAATCATTGAAGGGATTGCATTTTCAAAATTACTCACCTTACATAAGGACTGGAGCTGACCAGTGATCATTATTTCTGGCTGGCTTTGAGAAGCTTTTCCTTCCTTCCCTGCCAATGATTCTGATACTTTCCGTATCTTTGGCTTGAGTTTAAAAAAGGCTTCCCGTTAACGTGATAATGCCCACGTTTCCCATTGTAACAGTTGTAACTGTCATTACTTTGGAAGTTGTGTTTTCTGTCATTATAACCCGAGTCTTTCCTCTCTGTTACTGCCGAGTTACTGATCTTATCAGAAGAAGGAATGTTTGTTAACAGAGTTTGCAAGTCATTTCCAAATAACTGATCAGTCACTGGTATGTCCACAGAACATATCAGAGAGTATTCTTCTAGGAAGGAGTGAACACATTCCCTCTGACAGAGAAACAGGTCAAAACATGCGTGACGCATAGAGACTATGGCGTCAGTCCACTGACATAATTAGGTCACCGCATTCCAGGCCACTGCCTCTCTGCTCACTGTCTTGACGATAGCAAAGAATCGAGGAGTTTTGTGACAGAACAAGTCGGTAAGGTTATAGTTTTTTGCATCCCTGACAACCTTAGGTCCTGTGTCCGGAATTCATGATTGATTTTTCCTCCATATTTCCGGATTCACTTTTGGAGGGACGAAATTTTTACAGTTAGCCAGGTGCGTGTGCTTTTCAATTTTCTCTCTTAAATTTTTGTCAGAAAGTTTCTTTGCAAATCTCTTATTAACGATTGATACCAGTTTGTTATCCACACGTTTATCCATTTTTTACTCGCCCTCCAGCTCTTGTTTGATCGCTGACAACAAAGTGTCTGGGTCAGACTTGTCAGCAGTTTTGCTGGGCGTTTCATCGGAAGCACATGCGTCAGCCCTGGGCCTATTTATCAAATTTTCAGCCTGTGAGGTTGATCCCTCACACTCCACACGTCTTTCTCCGGAGGGTCTGTGGTTGTGATGATCATCATCACTGTCGCCAGAGTCCGAGTTAGACATATGATTTGCAGCGAGCCTGTCCTTAGACAATTCAGTGACCACACCTGTAAGTGAGGTCAAAGAGGCAGATATGCTTTCCATCATGGCAAGAACATCCGGAGTTGCCCGCCCCGATTTATGGTCATCAAGCTGTAGTATGTTACCTTTTGGTGACGAGGCATTGTGTCCATTCCTGTGTTTCTGGCCATTTAAATTGGCGCCCGGGTCGGAAGCCATATTATTAAAATGTTTACAGACACATCTGAAGTTCTTGAGAAAGTAGCACACCTTGAAGCTGAGATTCGCGTGCATCATCTCACATGGTTTCGTAGTGATGTCATCAGTGACGACATAGAATCATAACAGGTGAAGGTATTATATAGTCAGAAATTTTTGTAGACAAAAGTCTTTTATTGAACTCAATTTGAAATCTTTTCAGGCTTTTCATCGTGTGGGGGACATAGAACTCAGGTTTTATGCTTTTTAATAGTGACATTCAAAAGCCTGTTGATTTCACTGTCTTCCCAAGTTCAAAGATCTGATATGGTGATATAGCACTGTATAGTATTGGGCATTTTTTGATTGCAAAAATCTTGCAAGACTTAATTATTAAAACTCAGTTACTTGGGATATTTTGATTGCCAAAAACTCGCAAGACTTCATTATTAAAACTCTGTTACTTTGGATATTAAACTGTCAAGTTCTGTGGAGTAATTAGTACTATATGTCTTTGCTGGAAGAAGAAAGCCTGCAAGTTGCATGCATGTCGATATAGATTGAGTTGAATGTACATTTGCTAACATCATGCTTATTCCCTTCGTAGAAAAAAAAACACGTCATTCACAAGTCCAGCTGTAGCCTAAATGTAAATGTGAATACCGTCTTGAAATATCTACAGTGCTGTAAACCCTGTAATGAGCTTCTGAACTTTAATACTGAAATATGCAGTTTAATCCATTCTAACAAACAATACATGGCACAACAGGATGTCCACATTGCAGACATAGGAAGGTAGTCTTTCTGCTGTGGGCCCTGTGTTACTGTTCATCAAGCTTGTGCCACCCATGGAAGTTATAGTAGACTTAACTGTTTATCTGGCCTCTCAACTGAAGACCATCTGCTGACATTGGATGGACTGGATCTGTAGTTCTGTGTTGCTTGAATTGGTACAATCACAGGAATTTATATGCACTGGATGTAACAGAAACTAGGCGTAACAGAATTCTATAGCTCAGAAAGCTGTATGGTGAAAATGATTCATTGTATAATTAATATGTTGGTAATGAGAGCAATCATCATTAGCTTGATGATGTACATGATGTCAGCATGTTAAATGTGCATAGTGGTGTGGTAATGAGACTGTAGACGTATAAATTGTCTACATGTATTTCGAGAACTTCGATACCAAAGTTAGATGACAGAAGCAGCAACATTATGTGGCCTTCCTTTGGAAAGCAAGGCTTTGAAAGACATGATAAAAATAACAAATCCCCAGGGTCGGATGGACTAACAGCTGAACTTTATAAATTCTTTTGGGATAAATTGAGTAAATATTATTATGACTCTGTAAGATTTTCTATGGCTTCCAGAATGCTATCAGAAATCCAGAGGAAATGTGACATTACATTTATCGTGCCTAAACGGTTGGATGATGCTGAAAATTTATACAGTTGGAGACCTATAACTTTATTAAATGTGGACCACAATATATAAGCAAAGGCTATATCTATGCACATAAATCCACATTAGTCAAACTTGTTTTATTAAAAGGGAGAAACATCATAGAAAATGTGAGATTCTTTATATTGGACCTTGTGGAGGTTTTGCCTGATGAAGCATTCATTCTTTTCTCCGATTTTAAAAAGGCATTTGATTCTGTTGAACATAATATTGCTAAGTTTGCTTCAGCTTTCGTTGATGTGATTATGTTCTGCCTGAAGAGTACCTCAAGCTGTATTTCTAACCAGGGTAATCTGACTGACTGGTTTCGAAATGAAAGAGGAACAAAACAGGGTTGCCAATGATCACCATATGTTTTCATTTTGTGTGCTGAGGTAATTAATCATATACCACAACTGAGAGTGATGTACCAGGAATCATACTGAATGGTAAAGAATGTAAAAATTTACATCATGCAGATGATTCCACTGTTCTTATGAAAAATATTGGTGATACTGAAAAAGGTCTTTACTGTCTATGATAAGGTGGGAAGTTTTTCAGAAGTAAAACTTAACACAAATGCGCAGTACTTGGAATTAAATCAAGTAGGAGGAGTTGTGAAACAGGAGTCAAGTAAAGCAGGCTAAATTTCTAGGTCTTCATATCAGTGACACAGAAGATGTAGCGGAAGTAAATATAAATAAGCAGATCCAAATTATGCAATCCAAATTTGATATTTGGAAACAAAGGGGGTTGACAGCTAGTGTTTGGAAGAACATTACTGTCAAAGATCGAAGGATTATCAAGATTTGTATACTTGTGTAGTGTTCTGCCTATTCCTCCGAAGAGTATTAAACAGATAAATAAATCTTTGTATAGTTTGATATAGCAAGGTTGAAAAAGTAAAGAGAAGAAATGTTAATGGTGAATGTTGGAAATGGTGGACTTGCAGTTTTAGGTTTTGACATGATGAACCAAGTTGTAAAACTGGTGTGCATAGCACGCTACTTTCAAGGAGGGTAGGATTTCTGGAAAATGTACGCAAATAGGTTTTTCCAGGAAATGGGTTGATTAGAGTTATTGCTCAAATTTAACTACAATGTGAAAAAACTGAGTTTGAACTTTCCCAGTTGTATTGTGATATTGTTTGTTACTGGCATCAACTGCATCCCATTGAAACAGATGTATTTCAATAATTCAGTAATCAGATTATTTGGAACAACCAGTTTTTCAGGAAGTCATGTGCCATAAGCAGTTAGTGCGAAGCTGGAATCATTTATGACAGAGATGGAAAATTCAGGATTGGTTTTAAGATCGGTTAACACAGAAATATGGAATTCATATTGAGTACCGTACCGTAACAGTGTGTGTCAGGTGCAAAATTGTGCAAAACTTGTTCCTTTTCAAAACATCTATACATCTGTTCCAATCAGGGATAAGTTTTTGAATACCATTCTGGTTAAGTCAAAGTATTTTTACAATTTGCTTCAAAATAACTTGTGTAACAACAGTGAGTTCAGTGCATATAGCAATCATCTGAATTTAATATTTAATAATTTGCCTATAGAGAACATAGTTAAACCAATGAAATTTAAGATCCTATACAATATTTATCCCTATAGGAAAGACCTATTAAGCATTAAAATATTAAACTCTCCACAATGATCCCTTTGTAATTCTGTGGACAGTATAGCTCATGCCTTGTTTGAATTTTGGAAACCCTTTTTAGAGTCAGTCAGTCACAAGTTAGGAGACTGTCTTTGGATGACTTCTGAATCATAGTGAGTTGGGGAGAAATGTTGAGAAAGTCAATAGATATATCAGGCGTTTATTTCCTTACACTTCAAGGTAGAATACCCCCTATATTGCTGTCTCCAGACCTGGTCACAACCTAGTCTTGTTCACCTAAAGCGCAGACTCTCATTTAACGCATTGGTACTTTACAAATGGTCAAGCTCTGTAAATAAGCTTATAATTAAAACTCTAACTGAAATTTTAAGATAAGGAGAGACTTGGCATTTTGTTAGATGTACGTGTAGTATGTATTGTGATGAGAGAAAGATAAATAAGAAAAAAACAACAGAGCCATATGGATAAATTACATATGTCCAGCAAAGGCAACACAACACAGTGGGACTGTTGTACCAATCAGCATCTTTGTATTTTTGATTAGAAATAATGTGTTTATCGCTCTAGGATACAATTTACAAACTTTCTTGTTTTGTTATTGGAGGGTTTTTTGGTTTTTTTAGAGGGGGGGGTCAAGGGGGAGAGGTTATGCTTAAAATTTTGGGCAGATGGTCATCATCTATATTGAATTTTGTTGTTGTATATATTGTAAACCTGGGAGAATGCAGTATACACGATTAGTAGTATTGATACAATGACCGTACACACCCTACACTGCAGGTCATATGCAGATGTCTGGTGCAGTGTCAGGTGTGACATGAAAAATAAATACCCAAGGCTTAGGAAAAAAAATTGGTAAATGGTTGTTTTACCTGCACTGAGTTTATATGCCTTTTAAGCTGTTCCTTCCATGACTGAGTTAGCCATTTTTTCTGATTCTTAGTGTTCTGCTGATCTCAGAAAAGTCAACAAGTAAAGAACTGGTATGGTACAAGATGTGGATACTGATAAAATGCATTAAATGTATCCACCTAGAACAGACCTTGCAACTTTCCATCATCAGTGAAAATTGCTGACCATATGCTTGTCTAGATGAATCCATAGTGATGTTTTATTTCATATACTTTATTTGTTCTTTTGTGGTTTGTGTTGTTCTGGAAATTGGTCTGGCAATTTTTGACCCCAAACGTCTTTTGTAGTTGACAGTTGGTATAAACATTTTTTGACACCTAGCTAGATTTCCATATTTGTTTGGAAGGTGAGATGATCTTCTACTAGAAATATGTTTGCCCATAAATGCTCACTTTTTTGGTAAAACTTTTGGAGAAATACAATATTATATACAACATGTAATATTTCCAAATTACAATGAAAACTCATACCTGGATGCCCTGTTGCCTTCTGTTGTACATCATACCTGATTAGATCATGGCTGCAGCTGTATGTCCTGAAGTAGAGTAAAGGACATCAGTCCAGTTTCCTTCAGAAACCGTGCAGATTCCATTACAAATCCAGTTTAATAGTTGGCCAATGTTATATGAACACCAATCAGTCTACAAAAGTACAGAGCAAAATAACAACTATAATTGTATCTGAGGTCAAACTTCTTCCATTACTAAGCTACTCATTTTGCATGAAGCTGTGGATTCTTATTTCTAGTCGTGTTAGCAAGATATTTGGAAGATACATGTAGGATGATATGTTCCTGAAAAAATGTCAATTTCAGCAGCAAACAGAAGTGGCTAGTGTAAACTTTACCAACAAAGTTCATCTTTGGCAGCATTAAGTTTGGTGTACACAGTGTCTCGAGAATGTTCCACCATATATTTATCCTCTGTATTTGCTCTGTATATTGACGTGAAAAAGCGTATTTCAGTTAGAGGCAGATAAAAAGAAATATATGCTTAATAATAGAACTGCTGAAAAACACTTTCCTGGTAACATATCATCCTGCCTTCCATAACAAACTGAGAACATATTTTGAAGATGAAAACCTCTGTCAAAATCTGACAAAATCAGTAATGTACTTGTAGTCTTGTATAAAAACTTTTGGGTTATAGTATGTTTGTACAGGTACCTTCATCAGCCCTGCATGATGTTTAGCTCTAAATACATGTACTACAAAACCTGAAGTCAAACCACATTTACACATGATGCTTTTCCCAGATGCTCAATTTCATGGTGAATTATTTGCCAGTACGTCCCCTGTGTATTTGTGTCCGCCCCCCCCCCCCGCCCCATTCGCATATATATTTGGGCATATATTTTGCCAAAAAGTCCTTGTAAGGCCTTCCTATTGAGGGATCAGTCGAAAAGTGACATCACATCAGCTACAAGTAAATCAATAAAATCTCTATACTACATCTGTGTGATGCAGCACTAAAATCTTCAGATAGTCATCTTGTTACTTTCTTTTTCCAAGCTAAGTTGCAAGCACCCAAAATATCTTATTGTACTTCTTTCATGAGCTCATACATAGAAGACCCCTGTAGTGGTTTTGACTTGTAAACAATAGATACTTTCTGTACTGTAGTGGCAATCCAGTTGTATACTCTGAATTTTAAGGACAGATTTCTAGCTGAACAGACTGCGACCCACATTCATGCAGACCTACTTCATTTACTTCCCGTTGGTTGATGACCTACATGTGTTGTAGTGCACCTTACTTGGGCGTGATTTTATGTGCTTTATGTCAGACTGTCCCAGTAAGGCCCTTTACGTGCATATGCTGTTATTTTCTTTTTCAGCGAAAGTCAAAAGGCCAGATATGAATTTCTTGACAAGAAGGAAGTCCGTGTATGAACACATTTGAAGTGAAGATAAGGTATTACAGAGTTTGAAGGAGTACATTCACAAAGCAATTTACAGACCACAAACATGGAAGGTGAGTTGAATTGTTTTATAAGAGACCATTATTTACCATTATAAATGTCATGTGCAGGTATATATTGAGGCATCAAAAAGAAGTAATTAGGACGTTATAAAGCTTATGTCAGTTTTGTTCTAATTTTGTCTTATGCTCAAGAGAGAGTCAGACATTAAAGCTTAATATCTATGTATATTTAAATTTACCCTGTTGAATATCTGTGCACCACTGAGACTGGCAGGTGCCTGGTTTGTACATTATACATGTACCTTATCTGCTGTACAGTTCAGTCTCTCTGGTGTCTACCAATCAGAGAGCATGGTGTCTACCTGTCAGCGAGCATGGTGTTACTGATTGATCAATAGATCTTTATTCCCAAACAGACCAGATGTTTTACTTATTACGCTTTTGATGCAAGGTGTGAATTTAATATGCCTGTAATTACTACAAGAGATATTTATTATAGATGTCAATGGATGTTGGAGGATATTGTCAGACCCCAGTAGTGCCACTGATGAGTTTTACATAATACATGAGTAGTGTAACTCCACAAAAACGAAGACTTCATTCTGACTCAATATTTCGGCATTTTATTTTGCCATCCTCAGAAGATGGCATTTTATTTGTGCTCATCACTCTCCTACACATGTATTCTCATAGACAGTACACTGATTTCTTTGACATGTTTACAGCTGTCATATTTATTACCTATCAGCTGACATTAATAATATGTTTCTGTGTTTCATGGCTTTACCTTGGGCACTTTGGTTCCCTCTGGACACTTTGGTTTCCTCTGCATGGGTGCTGTGGTTTGTGCTGGGCACTTTGGTTTCCTCTGCATGAGCATTGTGGTTAATTACTCTGGGCACTGGTTTACTCAGGGCACTTTGGTACCTTCTGCATGAACATTATGGATAATTACTCTGGGCACTGTTGTTTACTGATGGCACAGTGGTTTCCTCTGGAAAATGTGGTTTACTCTGGACAATGTGGTTCACTCTGGACACTGGTTTACTCTGGGCTATGTGGTTTACTCAAGGCACTCATCCTGTTCAAAACTGTCGGGCTTGACATTAAATAGCAATCAAATAAATGCATAACTAAATAAAATATTTAAAGTGAAAAAAACGCACAAATGAAGTCCTGGTGAGTAAGAAAACCATTAAAAACTGAAAATACCTTCATTGATTTTATCAGATATCAACAGTGAGGTCATGCTGACTTTTCTCTGGCCCTTTAAAAATTTAATGTGTTGATAGCATTACCATACACATGCTCACATAGCAGGAGTATGGTTCACAAGAACTTTATTCAGAGCAGAAATATATAGAGGATATTGCACAGTGAAGGTTGAATTCCATAGCGTTCGAGTGAGAGTTGGAAATGATAACCTACAAGACGCTTCGCGTCGAGTGGGTTATCATTTCCACTTCTCTCGAGAACAAAATTTATGATATTCAGCCTTCAAAGTGCAATATCCTGGTCATTATTTATATTCTAACAGTATCATAATTTTGTGGACTTTCAAGTTTTCAGCATTTCGTCTAGCTGTAGGCTGTCAGAGAAATGCCCAGAGCGTGACTTCATGTACGTGACATGTTAAATGATGTTGTATCTTCGTGCGTGATGTGAGAATGTAAATTTGCATTATGACGTCATTCTGCTGAGATCAGATTGGAACTTTATAAAGTAAAATGTTTCTTTTTTGATGTCATAACAACTGGGTGTGAAATATCAAAATGTGATATTTCATTGCAGTGAAAATAACACTTTTGTCAGTGAAGGAAATGCTGAGTTTTCGCTGATGTATAAATAATAAATAGCTGTACGAAAAGTTTTGTGACTCCACTGCTGACACACATTATCAGTATTATATGGTTTGGGTCCTTATGCTGCACCAGTGCAGGCTGGGCACTAGTGACTCACCAAAGGCAAGTGGTTTTCTCTGAGCATTCTGTTTTCTTCACTTCTGTCACGTGAATAAGCGAAATCTTCTTCAGCTTGACTCTAATGCCAATCAAGTCAATAAAAACATACATAAATAAATAAATAAATACAGGATAAGGCTTTAGTAACTCACTAAAGGTTGGAGATTTAGGCTGGACATTCTGGTTTCCTCCATCCAGGAAAAGACATGTTTAATTACGTATATAACCTAAAATTTAGTCCAAGACCAAGTTTCTTATTTAGCCCAAGAATTTTATTGATCTTACAAGGGTGTTTCAAGGTTTGTTTGAAAAGTAAATTAATAGCATACTGGAAAAATATTATTTTCTGCATTAAATGTAATATTTTATGACATATTTTTGCCTTTTAAGGCACAATTTTAGATCATTAATTATCACATATCTAAAACTAGAATCAAGTCAGATGACTCTGGGTTCGTTGACCAGTTAGCTTGCCCAATTTTTTCTTAATCTGACATAACTGTGAAAAAAGGTCAATAAAATATTGTAAATAGAACTTGTACATGTGTAAGTTTAAATCCCATAAATATCACTTTTATAGGTGCAAAAAACTAATGAAAGGGTTACCCATGTTGAGTTGTGTCACAAAGTCGGATGGGACCAAAACTTAGAGTGTAGTTGTAGTTATCCATCCATCTGTTTATCCACAAGTGAATTGAGTTGAGAACGGCTTCATGTACATGTAATAATATTTTGATGAACTTGTTTACCTACACTTAACCCGACCGCCATCATATATAAAGTAAATTGAAAATGATATGGAAACTGTTAATATGATGCCAAGAAGCTTCCTTTCATAACAGTTGTGAGTACATTTACAAACGTCTAAGTACATCCACTAGCGTATTGTCTGACCATGTACAGGGGTAATAAACAATGGACTGACAGTGAGTTGAATTCATGAAAACAACGCATTATGAATATGGGTGGGCAGTTTAGATAATGTTGATGGCCGTTAAAAAACAGGCGCACTAATAGATGAAACTGCGCATTCACCACTAGTACCGATTGAGATAGAAAAGGTGGAATAAATAAAGATTTGAATTGAATAGGCCAAGTGCCCATTTACATGAGTGTGGCCAATACAGTTTCATTTTTAACAGCTTCTAGTTTTGTTTGGTTTTTTTGTTTGTGTTTTTTTTTTTGTAACAAAGCATCTGCTTGTACTTGTTTTATGAGGCTAAGAGAAGTGTAGGTTTGTTACAAACAAAGATTCTTAACACTACAAGCACATAATTACCCTGGCAACCTGCACTGTACACATTATGTCACCATGGTAGTTAAGTGCTCGTAAAATTAAGAAGACTTTGTGCAAGTGGGCCCTGGCATCTCACGTTAAGCTAGAGACACATAAGGTAGGTTACCAAACCAGAACTTTTAAAGAGGTTTGATCTTTCGGTTTACTGTGGAACAGTCTCTCGCATGTTACATGTTATTATGGATCAGGGTTAAATTAACATATTCTGGACTTTATATCTAAATAAATGTAAAGTAAGGCACAGTATATAAAGGGTTGCAGTGTGTAATAAGAGTAAAGTGATTGCTCCTTGGCCCAGTCAATGATTTGATCAGGATTACTGAAGCACACCAAGGTGAAAAGCATTCATACCTTGTGTCAACCTTCAGTCAGCTACCAAATCAAATTGGTTGCTGTTCTGGGAGCAGATGTTACAAAGGTCAGTTCCTGAAGATATACCCATGCTGACGAGAACTTACGACATGGTTTACTACATCACCAACTATCATTTAAACACCAAGCTATCCCACTGTACTGATGTTTTGAACATGTGTTCATGTGGCCTCAACAGATTTTAGATGGCTCCTCCAGAAATGGTAAAACTCTGGTAAAGATACTGGTAATGCTGCTGTGTTTTGATTTTCAAATCTCGTTTTTGTTTTTCAGACCTGCTGAACACTTTTGTGGCAACTTTAGAGAATGGTGACAAACTTGAGTTCTGGAGTCTCCTAAACCGTTCATTGAAGCTTCTTCCATTTCTGTTGGAATATTCCAGACAACAAGAACAGTATCTGTTACATAAAGTGTGTTGCCATGACTATGCTGATGTCGTTTATCTTTTGATCTGCAATGGTGGAGACCTTAATGAGCTGGACTCTGAGGTAATTATGTTTGAGTAATTACCTGTAAGTTTTTTTCTGGGTAGTTTGCTTAGATGAAACTATTTGCACCTACAGGTCTTATTTTTATTAAACAGAGATAGACTTAGTAGTCTTTTGCAATCCACAATTTTAGTTTTTGTCAGCAAAGTAGTGTTCATCCTTTTGTATATAGGGCCTGTATAGTTAGAAAACATGCTTTTATTTATCTGGGAAAAAGTGCCTCTAAAAGAGAAGACAACACTAGGCTAAATCTGTACGTGTATCAATAAAGGGCCCATTGAAAGGTCAAAAAACATCACTTTTTACTTTCGTGATGTAGATAGTGCGATGAGATATTGAAAAACTCAAAGGTGGGGAAAATCAAACCAGCCATCATGCTCTCAGTTTTAACCTATCAAGAACAAGGTATTTCTACCATTGGAGGAGGCTAGTGTTTGCAGTATGTTCAAAATTTTTCCATGTAGAAGTACAGTTAAATCCGCTGTGCTTCCTCTGATTACAAGACAATTCTCATATACTTTAGTCATTTTCAACGAGAAAGTGGTAGGGGAACAGACAGGAGGTTTCAGTGCATGACATTTGTTGGTAATAATCAGGGTTACCGTACTTCACACAACAGGGAGTGTCTCGTCTCTAATGTCAAAGAGCGTGCGGGGCTGATGACGTGACCTTGTTTTTTCGGTTTCTCTAAAATGGTGTAAGAATTCCTGATGAAAATGTGATTTACAGAGTTACTAAGCATGTCAGAAAAAGACTAGAACGGGATCAGTTTAAAAGAGGTCTGGTCATTGCATAGTGCGATTGCAGGATCATGAAGTATATGATGGTATTAAAACGGAAGTTTTGTGTAAAACTGACGTAATCATGTGATCATGTCTTGGATTCGGATGCTGAAGTGAATTGTACATATGGGAATGTTTCAGCTGACTTCAATGCTGAGTTTTCATAAACTATTGCACCTGGAAACAAGCGTTCTAGAAGTATTAAATTGTGAAAGCAAGACGTGCTTTTTGAGCTGACAGAATAGTTGGGCCAAATTTATACCAGAATAAAAAAATTTTACATTTACTTTTAAAAGTATCCAATTCTTAAATCATGATAAATATACACAATATATTTCACAATGACCCAGGAGCCTCTCGTCAGTGCGAATGCTGTGAGTTCACGTCAAGCTCTGGCCAACATAGGTCTCCTTCCTCTCCAGTCAGAAACACTAAAGTTTGCCTGTAACCTACGGATGGCTGTGGGTTTCTTCTGGACTATGTTCTGTTTCCTTCCACAATTATTTAATGTTGGCCCTCGTCTGTAAGTGAAATATTCCTGAGTATGCTGTATAATACCTTTCAAATAATTAATATTCTTTGTAAGATATTTTCTTACTCAGTTGTAATACCTTAATGTAATCCAGCGGTTTTTATTTTAAATATTTATTTTCTTCGTCATTTTACCTAAGAAAAGAAACACTTTTTTATTTTGATCTGCTCAGTTTTATATCAACTTTTTGTCCTCTTCATGTTCTCCGTTCATGTTACATTTTAAAACTATCATCAAAATGGTTATGTTTATCCAAAAAACAAAAAAAAATACAACAGTAGAAATCTATTTTACTTGACTTCAATGATGAACACTCAAAGTTATCCACTGTAGAAGGTATTCAAACAGTAATGTTGGACAAATTTTTTGTTTGCTTTTTTTTCAGCTAAATAAAGTCTACTCCTAAATTTTCTTCTCACTGAAAATCCTTACCACTCTGCTTTATCAGCCTTATTGTAAATGTTACACTATACTGACTTACCAATGTGAGGACTCCAAGCAGCACCCTGCACTGATGTGCTTTCTTTCTAACAGGAATTAACTCCCCTACAGGTAGCCTGTAAATATGGCTGCAAGTCTGTTGTGTGTCTACTGCTGCACATGGAGGTCTGTGACCTTGGCCTATACTCATTCTCCAGTCCTACTTCACCCCTGTATTTGGCCACTGTCAACGGTCATGTGCCCGTTGTCCAAGAACTCGTTAACTTTGTAGAAGTGGAATGCGCGAATATCAAAGGTATGAAATGTGATGAGTTCATGTGGACTTGTTCATATATCAGATTAACGTCTACAAGAAACTTGAAGGCATATATTTGCTTGAGTTGCGTTTTGAAGAAATGATGTTGATGCTTCTTTGCTTGACCATCATTCTGCATGTGTGGCAATGATTATCAAATTACTGATTAAGACATACATGTATCGTGTACAGAATGTTACCATAAGACAGCCCACTAAATATCTTGGCCATGGAATGGATCATCCAACATTTGACACTGGCCATTTTGTCAGTTTGTAACTTTAAAAGTTGCAAGGTAAAAATCCAATTTGGGAGTTGGAATTACGTGTAATCCAGCCACATACAACAGATATTCAGTTAGGGCTTAATTTATACCTTTTACTAGTTTTTCTACAGGAAGGAGTAATTCTGTCTTCCAATTACAGATCAAATACAAGATCGACAGGTGCTCAGTTTGTTGTTCTACGCCGCCTGCCTGAGTGGCACATTGGAGATGGCCGTGTTTTGGTTCAGGTATAACCCAGATGTGAACATCCCAGTCCAAGTGGTCACACAACTCACCAATTGTGAAAATCTCACCCCATTACAAGCAGCCTGTGAAGGTATCTATATAACTGTACTGGATGCTGTCAACTTTCACTGTACAAATATGGTTTAAACATCATCTTTAAATCTATGTGTGTCTAAATTTACTCTCATGACATCACTTTCGCAAAAAACCCTTGCCAAATTTTATAGAAAAGCATGTAAAAGTTAAAAGTGAACTGCCCCAGCGATCAAAATCAACACAGCATATCCTAGAGGCATTCGAAACACAGACATGAAGTGATAGAAAGGATAAAAAATTCTTAATTTTTTTTTGAAAAATGTATTTTTGGGTGAAGCTTAGTATTCTCTACACACATATCTGGCCTTGGTATCCCCCTGGTGTCTGTCATCCTGACGGTATGCAGATTTGTGCAGCAATGAACTGTGCTAATAAGTGCTCTGAATTATGCTTTAGTCATTTTGAGGAGACATGTTTTGATCCGACATACAGACTAAAACTGGACTTTCAAATGGAAAGTAAACACTGCACCTAAAAACCAGATATCCCACACGTGTTTAGCACACAAGCACCATTAATGGGCTGACAAGCAATGTGCGATTTTCTTGGGTGGATTTTTGGTGTTAAATACATTCTACATTAAAAATACTCACCACATGCAGCATTTCTATATCACAGGTATATCATTCAGTTAAGTAAAGGGAAAAATAGAACCAAGACAGTTCACCTTTTAATATGTATATGTGAACTTGCATGGCATTTCTTCAGAATTGATTTTCACTCGTGATGGTTTATTTTTTTTGCATAGCCAACAGTGTAGAGATCATCAAGTTTCTGCTGGAAAAAGGTGCTGGAATTAAGGGGGCAATTGTTGACAATTACTCAGATATTATGTACACAGTTCTCAAGGATGGGATCATGACAGATCCAGTTTTGTACAGGAAAGGTGGCCAGGATGGCGAACATGGAGCCCATGAGAATAAGGTATAGGGTTTTTTTCTGTATTTTCGGTGGAAATTTCAAATTACGTAGGTGTAAAAAGACTTAAATGTACAGCAAGATTGTATAGCAAGATTGTACAGAATGAATCGCTCGGTGTTATGTACACATTTTAAATCATTATCGAACGTTTTATATATTTACTGGAGTCAAAATCAAAAAACAGAGACACATCCTAGTGCAAAATGATGCATATGTATTAGAATGAGGCTAACATGTCAGAAAGTGGCTGAGATAATTACATTGTTGACACCTCAAATAACCCGATGGAGAAGAAAATTCATGTAAAGTGTCATGAATGTCGACTGCAACCCCTTCATGTGTATAAATGGGCTTTCTGGGCATTCAGAGGGCATCATGGGGGGCTGCTGAGGGGGCTGCTGCAGAGGGTGCGGAGGGACACCATGTGTGCTGCAGAGCTGCATCATGGGGGCAGGAGAGGGGCATCACGGAGGCTGCAGAGCGACATCGTGGGGGCTGCAGAGCGGCATCATGGGGGCAGCAGAGGGGCATCACAGCTGCTGCAGAGGGTCATCACATCAGCTGCAGAGGGGCATCATGAGTTCTGCAGAGGGGCATCATGGGTGCTGCAGAGGGGCATCACAGCTGCTGCAGAGGGGCATCATGGGGGGCTGTAGAGGGGCATAGCGTGTGCTGCAGAGGGGCCTCATGGGTGCTGCAGAGGGGCATCATGGGGACTGCAGAGGGGCATCATGGGTGCTGCAGAGTGGCATCACGTGACCTGCAGAAGGGCATCATGAGTGCTGCAGAGGGGCCTCATGGGTGCTGCAGAGGGGCATCATGGAGGCTGCAGAGGGCCATCATGGAGGGTGCAGCGGGGCATCATGGGGATGTAGAGGGGCATCATGGAGGCTGCAGAGGGGCATCACGGGTGCTGCAGAAGGGCATCATGGAGGCTGTAGAGAGGCATCATGGAAGCTGTAGAGGGGCATCATGGGGGCTGTAGAGGGGCATGACGTGTGCTGCAGGGGTGAGGTCAAGATAGAGGCCGTAGTTAGAGGTACATGTACATGTATCCCAGCGTAACGGAGCTTCTGGTGTACTTGGTAGATACTTCAGAGACAAACCTTGTGCATCTGGATGTTAGGATCTGGATATCCAGGGATTTTCGAAAGGTGTTTACAGGTTTGCTTCAGAGGTTCGATATCCTAATGAAAAAATGTCAGTCTTAACACCAGTAGTAATGGGTTATCATCTTAAGTTGACACTAAAAATGCACTTAAATGGTCGAAATTTTAGGCCATATACAGTAATTGTGATATCAGTACTTTTGGCTTTGAAATTCATACGGGTGGCAGCATTGAAGACTGGTCTGGGTCTAGTTAGACTAGCATAGGTGTTGTGTGTGGTCATGATTTTTGATGTTATCAGCATTCTTCATCACACTACATTCACTCTCCATGTGTCAGTTTTCAATGTTGAGACATCAACGGTGGAGGACGGGCATGTACATGTGTACAATGTGAGCTCGGAGATGTACAGGTACCTGGTGAAATAAGACGGTTATGACACACAATTGTTTTTGTGCATTATTACTTATTTGATTCATTTATTTGATCAGTGTTTCGTGCCATGCTGATTATTTCACTTATACATCAGCAGCCAGCTAGCATTATGGTGGGAGGAAATGGGACCAAGCCTTTGGGAGCCCACAATACATGGGTTCCTGTAAGTCATACAATGAAAATATTGAGGTTGTGAACATTTCGTAGTTGAGGAACACATTCAACAGTATGGTTTTAATGTGGTTGTATTCTAGACACATGTTGAACATTTTGAACATTGGTTTCAGATGAGCATGCACAGTGCTAACTCTTTAACCATTGAAGTTGTACAGGTTATATACTGAATATGATAATGGAACAGTGAGAAGATGTCAGCTTTGTTTCCACTCTTTTGCAGGTTATTCTTAGCCTGGACAGACGACTACTGTACAAACTTCACCCAGCCTGGTTACAACCACATGTATGTTGGTTAGTCAGATTAGATGTCTCACACAATTGTCTGGAAGTTTTACCCAGTTGTCTCCCTTGGCATTGTCCTGTGCTGGAATACTTAGATGTGTCAAACAACAGACTTCGTGAATTCCCAGCAGCTCCCAAGGACAGCAGTCTGGACAGTTTGGTGTAAGAAAACTTCTGTGTTTTATATTTTAGATTGAGAGAACAAGGATGCACGTGCTAAAGTATTTTGTATTGTTTTTGTAAACATTTATATTTATTTAAGTAACGGGGGAGGCGAATGCACCAATTTTATGTAGCCAAAAAAGTCTCCCAGCTACATAACTCTTTGGCAAAAATTCATGTAGGCAAACGAACATCCGAAAGAGCAAAAAACCCCCCCTCCCCCCTGGAGGGCCCCAACCCTTGCCAACCAAGAGGGAGGGGGGGGGGGCCTTTTTGCGCACCCGGCCACACAACTTTTTGGCAATTCGTGATGTATGTGAACGTGCGTCCACACAGAGATCATTGGCAAAAGTCAATGTACTTGAACAGGCATCCACATTCTGAAAAACACACTTGAGAGATCAAGACTTACCACAACAGCCGTGGACAGGTCTTGAGCTCGGACTTCGTGAAGATGCGCTTTGCACAGATGTGGCTTACCGTAAGCCGAAAGCTGGTATACAATATAGGATGTACTGGGGATATACACGGTTAGACCTGCTTATGCAGTGTAAATAGCTCGATTGAGAGCGACCTGCCTAGCTGGCCGCCTTATATTTATCTAAGGTAAATGAAGTTTACCCAGTTTGCTATCACATACCAGAGCTGTGTAGTAAAATGTGGATAGAATACATTCAGTCTGCAACTAGCTGGTGTAAATATAGAAACATGTGGAGGCTGTAAGCTAATGATTTGCGATGTGAACTGAGATCTCAGTATCTGCGGCCATGTCTACCGCTAGGCACTGTGGGATGATAACTGGCATGTTTTTATTTCAGGAATACAGCGAAAATAGTGGTTCTGGACAAAAACTAACATGATATTCCTCATCAGTGTGTCTTTCTATATAGGATAGGTACATTCTTTGCGGAATATATGTTTATGAGTACATACAGAAAACACCCCCCAATTTTTGTGTGTACATACTGGCCAGGCTGCTTAGCTCAGTTGGTTAGACCGCGGCTTCACTGCAAATATATGGAGAGGGTTTGCTGGCGAAAAATCCGGGTTTATCTCTATGTATTTCCAGTAAGTCGTCTTGCCACGCTTTTGGGAATCTCTGAAACTTTCAACGTTTCGCTGGCTGAGAGACTCGTCGGATGTGCTGTGGAGACATCGCTGGTTGTAGCTGACACCACGTGTCGCTGCCCCATGGGGTGAGTTGTCAGCGTAAACCCAGATTACCACCCCATGGGGTAACTACCGTGGAAAAGGGCTAAGAGACCTGGATTTTGCGTTTGCTCGGCACTTAGGTTGCTAGTTTGATCCCAGGTGTGGGATTTTTTTTTTCCCTTTTTTACATCAGGATATTTTCTTGGCACTTCACTAAACTGGAAGACTCACGGCTAAGGTTTGTGGTTCGGTCCTGGGTGTGGAAAATTTTTTTTCTCTTTTTTTCATCAGGATATTTTCTTAGCACGGCTCAGGTTGGTGGTTCAATCCCAGGTGTGGGAAATTTTTTTTTTCTCTTCTTTTCATTTGGATATTTTCTTTGCACTTCACTAAAGTGGAAGACTCAGGGCTCAGTCGAGGTCTGGTTAACCAGACTGAATTAGATCATTTCTTTTCTCGCTGAGTCTGGTCATTTTGTATATCTGGTCTTAAAAAGCATTGTAAAGTTGGTACTGGGTAAAGTTTTTTTCACCGAGTAATAACCGAAACTTGGTATCCGGAATCTTACCATCAGTCAGCATGTAGAAACATGGTCGGTAATTAAATTAAGCTTACTCTCAGCCAGTAAGCGAATTTCATTGTGTTTCTTACCTTTGACAGACAGTCTCTGGCTTAGAAACTTACCCACCCCATTTAGAAGGCCACAGGCTAAGGTCGAGCTTTCCATGCTTATAGTTATAGACACCACAATTATCGTGGATAACACTCTGACACCTACGACGCCCGGACCCATACTGGCCGTGAGTAGCGAAGTATCAATACCATCAACAGAGTTGACTGTCCTGTGGTATTTTTGTAAAGAGCATCTCTGGCATCTGTCTCGTCTTCTGACTCCTTTTTCAGAGTGATAATATGTTATAATCTATACTCGTGCAGATCTTCAGTCGGCTGGGCAGATGGATCTAATGCTGGATCTAACGCTGGATACAGTTGCGCCATCTTTATGTAGACGTCATTAGAAATGTGTAATTCTGAATTCAATATTAATTTTCAACTGAATCTTAACCGTTTCAACTGAACGTCTTCTAGATTTATGCGGTCAAACCATACCGCTTGCGGTGCAGCCGTCACGACATTGTCTAACGTCGTCTCAATCCTATTAGCTCTTGGAAGTATTTTTATGACGATACCTACGCTTTTACCGACATACTCTTTCAGCCATCCGATCTTCAAGCCAGGGAAGATGTGTAAAGGCTTGTCTGGATTATGACCCAATATAATATCCAGAATGATTATGTTACCCGGGGGAAGCTCGCCAAAGGAAAATGTTGTGTTGATATTGAGGTAAGATGTTGTATCTGGACCTCCTTTGATCATATACCTCCCTCCCGGCAGTATCCTCGCATGAATTTCATCTACCATGGCCATGCATGAGAGGTAAGCCCTACCGCCATTAAAAACTCTGTGAACAACAGCACCCCTTGTTGTGTGTACCAGGACCGCGGTCACAGCCAGATCAATATCCCATGTGTGATCCTTTTATTTATCGAGACCCCATACCCTATTCTCAGGGTTGTTAGATAGAACCAGGGTGAGTTTTTGGAGCGCATTCAGGGCTTTGATAACCACATCGGAGAGCTCACCCAACTTTGGTGGTTCTTCATATTTTCCTTCGTGCATAAACACACACACACACACGCACCCACCACCCTCTCCGGAGTTGGAAGGCGTGAATCCGTCCGTCCACCCCTTGCCGTTAGAAACCCTCAAGATCTGCCAGATCCATTAAGACTAAGCTAGTGCAACTAGGACCCACTGGGTCCATTACGTCGGCAAATGTGTAAAGTTACGCTTAAGTATGCTGTATCTACAGGTTGGCCGGAAGATGTTTAATAGCTTTATAGAAAGCCCCGGCACAAGGCCAGCCGACAGTTTTTTGTACTGTGGATTGGGAAAAGCTACCATCCTTCTGGAGTTTATGCTTTCATGATATACCGCGACAACCCTCATAAGAGTAGAGCCACTTACGTAACTGGTAGACACTGTGGTGATGTTTTTGGACGCACTCAGCTCGTCTAGGTGGACAGATATTTCTTTGTGAGTCGTCAGTTTGGGTAGTCTGTCCCCTTCATTGAATCCAGCCATGTGTTCTGTTGCATTTGGGAATCCCAGGATATCAGCTAGATCTAACAGACTGATCACATCATTCTTTTTGAGTTCCAGTCACACACAACCAGTAGCTTCACTCAGTTCCAGTTTAGCATCCAAAGGTCAAAACACTTCTTTGTTAAGGGTACAGACAGTGTAATAACCACTTGGCACGACTGTCGACTTATCATTCAACCTGAGACGTACGTCGGCGCCAATATTCGCTTGTGGCTACAAGGTCATACCGAGTAGGGTGACCTCGTACTGGCCTTTTAGACTGTCCAGACATGTTGGGCGGAGGACACTACTCCCCTGTTGAACAATGCTCAGTGTGACAAACATATTCTTCTTCTTTCGTAAGAGATGTTTGATAAGGCGTTTTCTTTCAATAGTAAGGTAACCCATTACCATGTCGGCAGGGTAGAGCCCAGTGAAATCGTGGGTGTTGATCCCAGCCTGCACAACTTGCGGGTTGCTTTCGAAGTGACTTTCCAAAAAGTACTTGAATGCTACACCTTACCGAAAATCAACAGCAACGCATTGGTTGAGAAATGGCACATGCAAGCGATGGCATGGTGGCAGAGCCAACTCAATTTCAAGCTACGACCGGTTGTGGGGTGTCAAAGGAAAATCACCTAATAGCCAGCACTACACTAAGCAACTCCCACGTGTCCTATCTAGTGTGTCGTATTCTGGAAGAGATTAAGGCACCACTCCCACAAGACGATGCATGGAGTTCAAGCAATAACGCCTACGACCGGAGGGCATATGAGCAAATTTCCACCGAGTTTCGGGTCTCCCCAGATACTGACTGGTGGCAAAAAAGGTGTGGCTTATTATGATGTCACAAGGACAGGATACATGAAATCACATTATGACTACAATCCTCGCCACATGTCATTCCAGCAAACACTGTACAAATTTCAGATCGATTTCATCTCGCAAGCAGGGAGGTAGATCAAGCATGGGCTACCTTCATCCTTGACAAATCTGAACGGTTTACCCAGGCAGGTGTGGAACGCGTGATCAACACCATTGAGACTTATGCCGGCACAGACCCGCAGCAGTATCTTAGGCATAGCATTTGACACACAGAAGCAGTTTGTAGCAAGTGTCGAAAATGCCATAGCAAGACCCGTTAACCTTCCCTCTCCCACAGAGCGGTACCAGAACGTCCTCAGGTACACCCGCTCCAAGGTGGAGCATGCGTTTGGCGTGGATCTGTACATGGTGCCAAGCAGTATGGGCTTGCGAATCGGAAAAGTCAGTGGCTATAACAACATCGTCATAGCCACAACAGACCAAAAACTCGGGGTCAACGGAGGTGTAAACCTGCCTTCAGCAGTGCATGCTCAGGCAGCTGCTGGGATCGGGGAGACAATCGGCCAGCTGCAGTACACGCACCTAGACCCGTGCAGGCAGCGCTGACTCCAGTTTCACCGAGGTCACCAAGAGAGCACAATGAAGAAAAGGTGGCATTAGTAATACTTAGCGTCGCCCTCGGGCTTGCACTAATCTGGTCACACGAGATGTGTCCACACAGCTGCGTAAATGATTCCACCGGTAGTGACAATCAGGGCCCAAGTATTCCTGAAGAGCTTCCATGGATTTTGGTGGCAGCTTGCCTCGCGTCCAGTCAACAAACCCATGTTCATCCCGGATGAAACCCACCTCAAACACCTCTCTAGTGTTGATAGTGTGAGTGGCTTGCATGTATTTTTGATGATAATCTCAAAGTTGGGATAAGCCGCAAGGTGATGTTGATTATTGACCAGCTCGAAATCAGAATAATTTCTCCTCGTATTGTTCCTCAATAACTTTATAATAGTTCCCAACTGCTTCATGTTCGGTTCCCAAACCTCAGCCCCAATGACGTCATTGTCCCTGGGACCGTGAGACTGGTCTTCGCCATCACGCTAAACTCTCTCGACGACCGAACAGTGGTCCAGAACCTCGGCCGTGCTGTGGTTAAGAAGACAGTGATCAAGATCAGTAGGAATGAGGTGTTGTCGATCGATGACAGCAACGCCCACCACTGCTACACGGGCCTTTGGAAGATGGCCCAGGAGAGAGAGAATGCCGAATGCCAGGGCATCGACACTTTGGACGGCCGAAGTGTTACCAAAATCCACCTTGGTGTAGTGGAAGGCGCACCTGATGCTGCTGACACTGCTGTCGCTGCCACCTATGACAACCAATATTACATCCCCATCGACTTCGAGTAGCTGGAGAGCCATATGCCATTCTACCAGCCGGCCCTGGGGGACAGGCTTGGATACGATCTAACTTCCAATGACTACAGCTGCGTAATCCGGGCCATCGGACACTGATGACCTGGCAGCAACCTGTTACAAAATTGGCATCAGCGTGGAGTTCGACATGGTCACCCAACCCAAGCTCACCTGGATGATCCGTAACCAGGCGCCTCGCAATACTGTACAACCGTGTGCTCCAGCGACGCATATTCTGCTGTAACAAGAGCAATACCTTGTGGAACATCAACCTCAACGTAACCGACCGGAGTATGAAATGCATCTTGATGCTGTTCGAGGACCCAACCGCAGCCCTCCAGCGGGACACACAAGGCTTTCTACAACCCCAAAATAACCCAGGCGGAGATTACAATCGATCGGATCCCCAACTAGCTGTACATCAAAGGCCTGCGTGCCATCCAGCATTGGGATGAGGCAAGGAAGTTCTTTGCAACTGGCTGCAAGCGCCATCCCGAAGTGGCCATGGTCGCAAAAGACCTAGCGCTGGCAGACGTGTCCCTTGGCGACTTCGTAACTACGAAGTATGCCCTGTGGCTTGACCTCTGCTCCACAGACGACGACCAGTTACATGGCAGCAGGTGGCTCATCGAGAACGCCAGTGAGGGGGTGACCATTCAGATCACAAAGACAACAGAGGCTGCGAACATTTTGATACCTTTCCGAGGTCAAGGACGCTTAACGTCAAGAATGGCCAATTCGTCACACACCTGTCCTAGTAACCTCTGGCCCACGGGCCCCCAATGAGTGATTGTCTGCAGAATGACAGAGTGTGGGAAAGCCCTTTTCACACTCAACCTCCTGGAGGGTGCCTATTGTGGCTTGTTTCAACACATTGTCCTGTGTCCCACTGTACGGTACAATCGGGTGTATCAAGAGTGTCCCTGGGTGTCGAGCGACACAGAGGTCTATGTTGCAGACCCAGATGAAAGGCTTCATGACTACCTCTGTGCCTTCTACCAGCTGTTCCAAGGCACGCCAACCCTATACATCATTGACCACTGCTCGGCGAAGAAAAGACAGAAAGACATGCTCTCTAAGCTGGCCTTCTCAGGACGGCACACACAGCAAATCATCTGGGTGCTCACTCAGACAGGATCAGACGTGCTGGGTTGCCATTCTCCACTGCAAAGATAGGGACTCGTTTGAAGAATGCCACCAATAAAATGATGTGATCCTCAGGAAGAGCGAGCCAGAGTACGGTAGAAGCTGGCCCAAAGAAAGCATGCCAAGCGTCTGTTGAAGATTGATCAGCTGGCTGCATACCACATGCTATAATGTGTGAAACAGTGTTGGTGCTGCTACTGCAGAGCAGCTGGCTGTTGCTGTTTTCATTGCAAATGATCACTTGAAGTGCGATCGCATGGGCTGCATGCGAATATATTAAGAGGACAGTGGTACATATCACGCATTCCATGCGGTCTGTGCATCAGACTATTCACCAGGTGAATGTGGACAGACTAGACGAACTAATTGACGAAGACGCTGAGGCTGAGCCTGGACAAACAGAAAGAGAAGGAGCCATTGGAGAAACAGGCAGAAGCACATCCTACCAATCTGCACCGCGAAAGGCTTGCTGCGCTGGCAGTGGATGGGGGCAGACCAAACAGTATCTTGGGAGGGCATTGACAGTGAACCAAATTGACTCGTTGGACGAGGTCAAAAAGCTCCACGCCGGCCACGTGGCAAGACTAGGTGTGGCCATGACGAAAACAATAGGGCAGGCTCCATTACAATTGTACTCAGGAGTGGTCAGCATGTTTCTTCCAATCTCACCCGAGAAACGATTGGCTCTTGCACACGACCTGGAGGCCAACCCCTTTGTTGGACATGCGATTGGTAGTGCTTCTTGGGTGATTTATCATCGCTACGACATGTTCCTAGCGCTGCTAACCGCTGCTCTTACCACAGCCAGGCACTTTCAATTTGGACAGCAGTGCCCTCGGACAATGAATGATGGCAGAGAACCCGAGTTTTTCTTGGAGCACCAAGTGATCTCGCCGGAGGAGTGACTGACCATAAGAAAAGTGAAGACCCAAAGAAGGCGGCGGCCGGACGTGCCGGGGCCACTGCCAGAAAGGTCAAACAGGAACGACTGCTTGAATAGCTTTGGGTGGCCAAGGAATCACAACACCATGGTGTTTCTGTTGTTGCTGCTACAGCAGGACAGCAAGAGGCCCCAGAACAGAGAGATCCTGTTTCAGAGGGTGTTGCAAAAAAGGCCAACGGGAACCCCTTTTATCATTGGGGTAGCCGGCCTAGGAGGTGTATATTATATGTTTACTCATCACCAGCAGTTGCCGCCTCCTCCTGTTGCTCCACAACTACAGACCACAGCACAAGCCACCTCTAAGCCCCCCTGTGCTCAGCAATTGAAGATTCCCACCGATCCTCTCCATATGGAATAACAACATGACAACTCCGGTAAGACGGTAAGATGCTCGTAAACGCACTGTATCACAGCCCAGTCGTCTCTGGCTTAGCTATGGGATACTCCAGGTTAGGTAAGATGGTCTTTGGCGGTGCCCCTCCCAAGCTAGACTTCACCCCCAGTGATATCGGGATGGTGGACAGGGATGTGGCACTCGCGATGGCAACCAAGGACACGCTACTTAAACAGGGGATCATTCCAGTACATATTATGAAGTAGAAATGGCCTCAGTCACAATGATGACCTGCTCTTTATACCACAGGACAAGGTGGACATGCGCACCTTCAAGTATGTCCTCACTTATGTCGCCAGCTGATTCAAAGCAGCTGAGCCTTTGGGCACAAAAGAATCTAAAGAGGTTGCAGATGCCCTGGTCCGTATCTACAAACAGGGGCCTCTGATGTGGTCTAAACTGCTCCAGGTTGACCCTGGGCAGCAGTTCATGGGCACAGTCAACCAGCTGCTCGCGAAGCATGGGGTTTCTGTCAGGCGTGGACGTGTGGACATCCATCGGGACCAGGGGATCGTTTAGCGGTTCAATCGGACCCTGGCCAAGCGACTGTTCGGGCATCAATACACCCAAAAGATGCGGCTCCCTTCTAGGCATTCTTCTCAGTGGATGAAGCAGTTACCCACCGTTCTGGCAGCTTTGAATGGAGAAGTGATCCAACTCACTGGCAAATGGCCATCAAGACAAAAACAATGGAACAAACGCCCTCTTCCAATGTTTCGGGCCAGTCTGTTGGCCTTCATGAATAAAAACTCCCTGCTGGGGTTGGCGTTTGCTATCTGTACCAGCCTGGCAAGCTGTAGGGTGGTCCTAGATGGGTATTGGCTTGGACGCTCGGTAACTAAACCCAATGAACTTATGCTATACTATCTGATGGCCCACAGCGGGGATTTGTATGTGGGAAACTTCTCATTATGTCACCTGATACTCATCTTCCGCCTGATAGGGTCCTGAGGAGTTGAGATTTGCACATCCCCTCTTTCGGTTGCACTCGAGACAGGTCAACCTAATGTTAACATTACTGTGACCCCTGGAGTTGTCCAACCGATCCCTCCTGAACTGCTGGGTATCTTTTGGCTGGTAAGCCCGTAGGAGCTCAATATTGGTCGCGGCACAGCGGTTGTTTTGCCGCTCCTTGAGATACAGGATGTGATCGACCTTGAGGTTAAACTGGAACCCCACGGCCTGGTCTTGACGCTTATAGGCTACCAGCCTCCTCTGGATGGTTTTGCAGACCTGCTGAGCAGCATGCTGCTCGGTGAGTTGTTTTCCCTCGGAACCCGTTCCTCCGGGGGGCAGACTACCCTTTCGCGTTGTCTAAGATACTCCACTCTTGATACGGCAAGGAAGGCAAGATTTGACCATTGGAGATAGTCATCGATAATCCAGACTTTTTGGGTGTCTTTGATGGTGAGACCCTGGCTCAAGTGGATCGTGAGGGCATAGCGGAGGCTCCAGTCATCAGTCTGGATGACTGCCTGTCTTTTGGATGGTACAGCAGGGGCATCTGGGGAGTGGACCTTGTGGCGCTGGACCTTGTAGTGCTGGAATAGCAGCTCCTGTGCTCAGTGGCAGACTTTCTGTCTCGAGGTCAAGATGAGGTCGCCTGGCTTCCAAGCTTCAGCGAACTTACCTCAGCAAAGGCAGCTGAGGAGCGTTTTTCTCATCTCCTGGCATTGAATCTTGTCTGGCTGCCATCGGATAGCCTTTTTGAGGGCTTTGAGGGCCTCGTCTTTCCCTCTGTGGTCGACCTCGACCTCTTCATTAGTGATCTTTCTGTCGCAGCCAGTCGTGTGGCATCTCGCCAGCAATCGGGGGTGATTGACCTTGATCGCCGCAGCAGATGACTTGGATGCCCCTGTGTGCAAGCCAATCAAGGAAGATCTCAAGAATAGGCCTCGTGCATACCTCATCCCAGATGATCACACAAGGGATGAACTTCTGGCCCATCCTTTCCAGGGTCCAGTCAGTCTGACCACTCCAGTGGAAAAAACTGTGATACGTCTGGGCCTTGACACCTCTGGCACGTATCTCTTTGGCCAACCTATGAGTCGGTGCGAAGATGAGGGGATCTTTACCGTGAAAGAGCTCAGTAGTTCTTGTCTTGCTGCTGCCTCCACCACCATTCAGAGAGCTCAGTTGGTGGCGGCTTAGTGGGTCAGCGTACGTTGGTGCAGTGCGTGGGAGGAGGTGCTTTTCTTGCTTCATGTATTCGGGCTTGGGAAGATAGCCAACATGCTCCGCGGGCATGAACAGCTGCTCACCCTTGTTGCGCCACTCCTGTACTTCGATGCAGGAGTACACCTCAAGTCCTTCGAGCTTGAAGAGTGCGGTTTTCCGCACGTAGATGGAATCGATCGTCATCCGGACAGCATTCTCGGGCTTGAACCGTCTTAGTATGGTGATCAGGTTGATGTGGACATAAGCCAGCATCAAAGCCCTGAGGTGGGCGTAGGTAAGAATATGGCCTAGGGAGGGTCCCGCTTTGAAGAGTGTCTCAGACCAGGCAGTCAAGCTCTCCTTTATCAGTCACCAGTCTCCTAGTCAGCTGTTTTCCGTCAGCTTTGCTGCCCTGCGTGAATTTGCCGATGATACTACACCCCTGGTTTCGGTCTTCAGGGAGCCACACATCGGCCTGTGGCTTTAAGGTGATGATTGCTTCACTGACCCTCAAGACCTTTAGGAAGACAAGGAGCGGAGTTCGGGCCCAGCCAATCTCTGCAAAATGCCAGGATGGCAGTCTGTGAACTCCCACTCTTGGACCTCGCCGAAACCTGTGCCAATGACTTTGGGGAGGAGACCATTGATGACTAAATGGATCATGCGGTGGGTTGGGTGTCCCAAATGTTCAAAGTAGGGCTTCGCGTCGGCTTCTCCCAGGAAGGAGGCCGGGTTGCAGGCTTTCATGTCGATGCTGACTACCTCTCAGGTGTCGTAGTTCGTGTTCCAGGGCCCGCCATTACCATGCTCGATGCAGGCCTTCTGGATGTCGTCGAGCAGTCTGGCTGGGGTTGGCTTTCAACCATTCTTTTCTTTGGCCATGATGCTGGCCGCGTGATTCTCTCCGAACGCCCTGTTGGCAAGTTCGGGATCACCTAGTATGGTGCAGATGGCTTGAAGCCACTTGTGGACCTCCTGTGTCCTGTAGGTGCGGCCATCCTGTAGTACAAATTGGTCGACACTAAGTTGCTGGTCTTGCCCGCCCAACAGCCAGACAGCTAAGGGTTCACCTTCCGGGTGGCTTCCGGGGATGGCCTGCCAGACGTCATCCTCACAGCTATCTACTTCTGTGCTTTGAGGAAAGTGGACCAGGTGTGGCTGTTGTGGTAAATGAGCTCTACTTTATTGCTTACTCTGTTGCCACCAAACTGGTATTTGCCACTGTTGTAAATGCCCTCGCCAGCAATGTCCCTCAGGATGATTGCCCTCTTGAGGACATTTTCCAGTTCAGCTACATCTTTGAACGGGGCGCCCGTTTCATGCACCCCCTCCTCCCACTCTTTGATTTTCTGGCTCCTTGCGGGAGTGAGGCCCCGACCACTCAAGGCGCCCTCGAAGTGCTCCACAACTCTCTGAGCCACACAATTGAGGCTGCAGACCCGCATTGAGGCTAAATCTGTGATGGGGTAAGCGATGGTGCTTACTGGGTAGGCATTCTGATAGAACATGTTGTCAATCCCTGTCAGAACACCTGGGGCGTTTGCTGAAGAGATTTCAAGGATACCACCGCCTCAAGTCCGGCCCTGTTTGAGAGGCGCAAAGCCGTCCTTGATCGCCCAGATGTCAGGAGCCTGTTCACGGAGGAATTTGACCTCGATGAACTCTCCGTTGAGATCTTGAAGAATCTCTGCGGTTCTTTCGGCGGAAAGGGTGTTGTCCTGTGCGGTGTTGCCAGCAGAGACTTTGATGCTGGCATTAATGACCAAAATGGCGAGGTCGTAGGGGTCGGGACTCTCGTGGTGCCAGGAGCTGAAGACGTGGGCTGCGCCCTCTCGTCGGTGCGTGACCTTGGCACTCCTCAAGAGCCAGCCAGCTTCCCCCCCACCCCCCAAGCTCTCCAGCGCTTGACGACCTGTCACGATCAAAGATGTTCAGGACGTCAATCTCGCCCAAACGGGCGAACTCGTTGGCGAAGTTTTCGGCTGCCTGTTTCCGGTCTTTAACTTGGCCATGACTGCCGTGTAGTGGTCGAGGGTCGTGCAGAGGTCCTGTAGGACTGCCCGCAACTTTGGGTATTTGGGCCAGATGCCTGTGGCAGCCTCAAACTCATCTTGAACTGCTCGTGCTCTCTGAGTGTGCGTGATATGGAGATGGGTATAACCATTTTACATTTTCTTGGAATTGGTTTTTTATCCACTATGTGGATACCTATATTTTTTTTACCCTTTCTCTAATTGGAAAGTTTGATGGCCACCAGAGGCTCTATTTCTTTTTTCTTCGCCCTCTTGTCGCGCTTCCACACTCTTCGATATCCACATGCTGTGCAGTCTTCGCTTGTTAATTACACTTACACCACACCCTTGACAGGGGTGGGAGCCACTACTACCTTTTGTTATATTGACATTGTGGGCCCAGCAGTTCCTTCATACAACTTCTCCCACAAGGTTCCGTCTTCCTCAACAACAGACATGCACACGTGTTTGTCCCTTTCGTTGTTATGTATGGTCTGCCTGATGGGCATCTCTAAATGGGCTTGCACCAGCGAGGATGGTGGGCTTTTTTGTGAATTCAGATGCCTGTTCATGTACATAAAGAATTGCCAAAAAGTTGTGTAGGTGCGGGCACGTTTGGTGCGCAAAAAGACACACACACACACCCTGGCCCGCAAGGGTTGGGGGTCCTCCAGGGGGGGCTTTTTGCTCTTTCAGACGCTCATTCGCCTACATGAATTTTGGCCAAAAAGTTAGGTAGCTGGAAGCCTTTTTTGGCTACATAAAATCGGTGCATTCGCCCCCACCCCCACCCCCCGCTGCTATTTATTTATTTGATTGGTGTTTTATGCTACACTCAAGAATATTTCACTTATACAGTGGCAGCCAGCATTATGGTGATAGGAAACTGAGCAGAGACCAGGGGAAACCCACAACCATCTGCAGGTTGCTGGCAGATTTTCCCACGTGCAAACTACACATTTATAAATGACAAATGATGTAAAAGTTAAAATGGTAACATACTTTCCTGGCCATTTATGGCCTTCTTGATTGATTGATTGTATGGTCTCAAAGTAAACTTGGATGAGGATGAGACCAGGGAACTATTGGGCAATTTGTGGTAAAAGAGTATGGTTTGAAGATCTAGAAATGACTGTCAAACTCTCATTTGGACTTTTTTCAGTTACAGGGCAACAAATTTTAAACAACGAATCACACTCCATTGCAAATTATACATACATCCATGTAAAAGGAGACGTAACTGTGAAAATAATTTTGATCATTCAGAGCATAGGATTATGTAAAGCCCGATTAGCTGATATGACATGAATCGGGTCCTTAAATCATTACCTCTGTCTTTAGAATGTAAATAGTGCTACTCATATAGGGATGTGTATATATACTCATATATTCAACTTGACCGCTGCCTCTTGTTTTGTCAGTTCACAGACAAGACTGCAATGAAGCACATGTTTCTTAGAGAACATCTATATAGTTTAACTGCAAGTTACATTATAATTCCCAGGTCATCTTCGTTAAATTTGTCATTCGTCAGTTCCTGATTCATATCTAGGATTTTTATGAAAGTATTAGACATCTGACATTGTTTAACTTTCTGGTCTCTCCTGTGTTTCTGTATTGTTGTTCCGCTAATTCTTATGCTCACATTTATGTATGTGTTGATGATTGTGTACAAGTGTTTATGTGTGTCCATGGTTATTTGGCTATTCAAAATGTTGTGAGTTATATCAGTGCTATGTGAAAAAAACCTACCTCACCTCTACCTTTGACTCTCCAAACTTTCAGTATTTCAGAAATGTATTTATCTGCGAACAAACTCCTGCAACTCCCACAGGATATATTTAAACTACCTTCCTTAAAAAGACTAGATGTACAGAAGAACTCTGTCCAGTTTCTGTACAGAACCACAAACACAGATTATGAGCTGATGTCACCGGCCGAGAGACACAGACGCTTCGTAGCCAGGCAGAGAGAGCCAGGTACAGTCGAGCCATTGTCTAATCTGCAAAGTTACCACCAGTGACATTGTGCTGTCTGGCTCCGTCCTCCATGCATTAAGGTTGTACCCATTGACATGACATGTTTTGTGTAATGTAATCCTTACCACTTGTTTCCCTACCTGCTTGTAACCAAGACACAAAAGTTATGTCCTATATATGATCCATAAGCGAAATGCAGGCAAAATCAGAGTCAATGAATATCGTCAGGATGCACAGGTGAAGTGTTATGATCCACAAAGTACTGTCATTATCAATAGATGAAATATGTTATCAGATCAAGAAGCGAATTGCTATCATTTAATCCACAACGAAAATCTTATCATATGAGCCATAGACATATTGCTATCATGTTATCTACAGACAAGTTCCTGTCATGTAATCCAGAGAAAATTTTGTAACTTTCCACAGACGCATCAGTCTTTGAATTCACCATACAAATCCAAACTCACTCTGTAGTGAAATTTAATAATTATTTGATTTTCAACACTGCAAATTCTAATACTGTTTTGTTTCTTTTCAGGAAATACTGCGACACATATTTCAGTGAACTGGAATTGTGCAAACCTGACAGTCCTAAATGTTTCCCACAATGACCTTGAGCTTTTGTCAGATGACCTTCTCACTGCATGTTCTAGCCTGAGGAAGCTTATTGCCAACAACAACAAACTCCACAAGTTTCCCAGCCCCTGGGCATGTGAGCTGGTCAGTGCTTAATGGCATAATATATCATAGGTTTTTTGTTGGAGCCTGGTGGGAGTTTTCTTTATCTGCATTACCTTCATGTATTTAATGCTTTGGTTTGGGTTGTGTATATTTTGTGTCTTATCATCCTGCAAAAAATGTTCTACAGAATTTGTGTATCGTGTAGAAATTCCTTGAATTTTAAAGAACATATGTATTCTATGGAACAAGCTACAGTCCTGAAGAACACAGAGCTGGAAAAGCATAGAAAAGGAGGCTCGTCCTAAAGGATACTAATACAGGTCTAAAAAATACAACAAAGTTCTGTAGACACATGGCTTCAGAATGGAGACAGTTCTGAAGGCTGCCAAGATGGATAAAACTGCAGAACAAGTCGGAATTAGGAGGCATGGAACATGTATATGTACAGATTGAAGTCCTAAATGTTTCTCTTACTAACATTTGATATGTTACATTACATACCTCCAAGCTTACGTCAAGATTGATTACAATTTCTTAATTTTCCGAAAAGGCATGCATTGTCTCCAAAAGCCATTATATGAAAGTTTAAGGGTGCGTAACCTTTTATAACTTGTGCCTGTGCAATCATGCAAATGTTCAAAAAGGTTGAAAAAATCCAGTAATGTCAGGAAAATAGTGCCCTGTACAGGCTCACTACAGGTACAGTTCTGAGTGCAGTAGTCACGAGTGCCACTCTGCGAGAGTTCAGATGTCATCAGCCTGATCAGACACAGGTGTTTGTTTGTGGGCCTGGTTCCATGAAGCATACTTAGTGCTAAGTAGCATTTAACTAAGTGCACTTCCTATATCTACAACATAGGTTGTCATGGCAGTTTTTTAAGGGAACGCTTAGCTATGTGCACTTCATGAAACTGGGGCATGGTTACTGACATGGGCCTACATCGCATGTTGGCACACTCAATTTGGTCAATTTTAGCCGCTGTCTATCCCATCTTATTTTTCTTTTTGTTTGCATTTGCTAGTGTTGGTACAGTTCAGCCCAAAAACCACTTGACATTAAGCGAGACTAGAGCAGGACACACACAAGACAGAATAACAGCATTCTGAAAACATGTATTCGATGTGGTAAAAGCAAAACACTCGCACCTTGAAAAACTGAACACGAGTCAGTCAAATGTGGAAATGTGTTCTTGTTTTTTCAGGAATGTGACTTGAACATAAGCAGACTTTGACGTTTTGAAATCCAGTTTACACCAAATTAAAACAGGTTTTAATACGAATCAAAAGATAACATGCAGTTTGTCACGTATGTTCCTGTGACTGTAGCTGTAGCTTTAATTTGCACAGGAAAAGGATACAGTGCTCAGTTGTGATGTGCATAATTTTGAAAAACCTGATCACAGTTAAGAAAAAACAACACTCATTTTTAGAAAACTGTGATGCGTTTTAAACTCTAGTCACGTTACCATTTTATACACCTGCATTGTGAAAAAAACATGACACGATCTAGGTCTGTGTTGATCCTGACAAGGTTGCGATCATCTTAAACAGGGACAAGTTTTAGTCTCAGTTTAATTATGTCTGTGTCAAATTTAATGTCAAGTTATTTCTGAGCTATACTGTATTTGATGAAATTGTTTTAGTTTGTTTTGATTTTCTTTTTTATGGCTGCTTTTTATTTATGTTGTTAGTATTTTTTTGGTGTGTGGGAGGGGTTCTCTCATCAAAACACATGGCTCAATGTAAATCACACAAGGTTTCCCTGTTTCATTTGACATTGTATAGTTGCATGTTAAAATCCCATGATGGACAGGACACACAGCATGTCATAAGTTTGCTGTCAGATGTAAATAATGATTTCAAAAAACAGAAATCATCTGCAACAAAATAAGCATTTACTAAGTAATGTTGAAAAAAAAGGACATTGTTGTCAGAACTTTATTGAATGCAATACTCTTCTCAGATGTGATATACAGTAGTGCCATCTTGCATTTATGTTGATATTTATTTGATTTTTTTTTATGACTTTTTATTTTTGTTGTATTAGACATTTTTGGATTTGTGTCATAACGGAGTCCTCACCGTACCCAGCAATATTGCACAGTTCTGGAGCACATCACTTAAAACTCTTCTGTTGTCACACAATTCTCTGACAGAACTACCAGAAAGCATTGTGGCACTGAGTAAGTGTAGCGTTAAGATCTGCATGACTGAATATGAGAGTAAACCGTGTCACAAAGTAAATACTTGTAGTGTCATTGAGTTAAATTAGTGTCACCAAGTAAAAAGTGTCATATTAAACCTGTCTAAATCTTCAAAGAACTTTGTAACAGTGTAAAGGTTGAACTTTTAATGTGTAACTGAAGTGCCGAAGAAGATTTGTTACACTGTGTGAGTATTGCCATACACTACATGCACAAGTATCATATGGCATTGTGACATGAAGTAGTGTTTTCATTGACTGTGTAAATGTATAATATTGTTGGTAGTGTTAATTCCCCCTGTGGTTGTGACTGTTGAGAATGGTATTAACACTGCATGGTGTTTCCACTGTAACCCTGACTGCATGAGCTTCCAGAGTAGGAGTGTATTCTAACAGTCAGTGTAACATGTTGGCAGTGTAGTCTAATATCTGGTGCTGGGAGTGGGGGCATGGACATAGCCATAGGATCACAATGCTTACTTAAGCTCATGATTGTTAAAACATCCCTGTTGATGGTTTAATTTATTGATGCCGATTGTTGGCATTTGTACATTATAACGTTCATGGTGTCTTCAACAGGTACATTCATAATTATTACACCACCCATATACCTTATAAGTATATGAGACACTTCATTCATCTAACTTTAATTGATGGTGGAATTATGTATGAATTAAAAGTTTCTGAAGGCAGCTGAGGAAATAGTTGCTTTTGACAAGCTTTGTGAATGTTTCTTTTAGATATGCTGGAGGCTTTGGATCTATCCCACAATACTGTCAGCCATCTTGCTTCACCATGTGCCTGGGCATGTGACTCTCTGCAGGAGTTGAACTTGGGATATAACTGTTTGTCCAATACTCCACAAGAAGCAATGCCCAGGTAAAAACCCATGTATATGTAAGCACACATGTTTGCTGGTTTATGGACACCATTTGATCCACCTGCAGTATGTTCAGCTAATTCCATTTGGACTATGATTCTTCTTGTAATGGAAAATAGAAATCAAGAACTTTTTAACCTTCAGCTTTGAATATAATAAAACTCCATAAAAATTTACAAAAAATGGCTTAAAAGAACATGCTGTATTTCCACAAAGTACACATCATCTGAAAGTCTATTTTGTGCTGATTCCAAATATAGTTGTCATAATTTTTTGGCATGCTTTTAAAGTGGAAATGGGGGCACCTGTGGCTCAATCGGTTAGCGCGGTAGTGCAGTGCAGTGACCCAGAAGCCTCCCACCAATGCAGCCACTGTGAGTTCAATTCCAGCTTGTGCTGGCTTCCTCTCCGGCCGTATGATAAGATCCGCCAGCAACCTTCCGGGCTCTGCCTGGTTTCCTCCCACCATAATGCTGGCTGCCAAAGTTTAAGTGAAATATTTTTAAGTACAGCATAAAACATCAATGAAATAAATCGATAAATAAAATGTAAATAAAGGGTGAGGTGTTACGGTGAACTGTGTGGACTGTATTGAACTGACTGAAGCACAATGATGTCACGAGATTTTTTCTTTCTTAATTTTCTGCTAAACATTCTGCAACTGTTCTATTACCACATTAAATACAGATACAAGTTTCGTACTACACATAAATTCACTTAGCAAGTAGACATATAACAATCAAAGGATATTAAGCAGCTGAAAACATCTCACAGTGCTTCACCTTCTTCATTACGGTCCAAAATGTCCACTGTAGCACCTCGGTATTTATATCCGTTTTAATCACTTTAAGAAAACGTCAAAAAATAATGAAGGCCATATTTGGAATCGGCACAAAATGGCCTTTCAGATGCCTTGTGTAAATGTGGTCCTTTTAATTAACCTATAAACTTCACTTTAAAAAAAATTGAAATTTAGCATATTGGTCATTATAGGTATACATGTATGTAAGGTCTGTGACTAAAATCCATCTATCTATCTGTCTGTCTGTCCAGGTTGGACATCAAAGTCTCTGATTAAGATCCGTCTGTCTGGTTGTCTATCCAGGTCGGACAGCAAGGCCTTCATGTGCTACTTTAGGCAAGCTTGCATATTTTACAAATAAGCACATGGAAATGCACGTAGAATTCCACACTCTATAAAGCTTTCCTATGTTGGAAATGTATGTATTTTTGTTTTGTTTGTTCACATGTGTTTATGATACAGGTGGTACTTTTGTATGAGCTGAAATTTTTGTTGGACTGTTTCCATGACACAGCCAAAGGACAGCCAAAGTCCTGTCAGTTTTACGAAGTTCACCAGTTGACCGGAACCATTCGAATGACAAGAAATCTCCCGTCTTGGAATTTCCATCTGTTCTGAAGGATCACTTATGTTATCTGTACCTGAACAATAACAACTTGACAAGTGTACCTACCTCAGTGTTTGAACTGAAGAGACTAAAAATTTTGAATTTAAATTGGTAAGTTATGAATTTACACTCAAGTGGTGTAAACGCTCATGCTTCAGTTCAGCCGGATCCTAATTTTAAAGGAGAAAACAGGGGAGGTATAATTGTATATTGTATTAAAAGGAATAAGGTTTGAAGATTTAAAAAAGACCTTCTGATAATTTTGCAGACGTTCTCGAAGATGCTTCATTGCCATACGCTCACATTGTTGTCAAAAGATGCATAATCTGGAATCAGGGCCCCTGGCTCTCTCGTGATGAAATATCAAGTCCCACTATCTCCCATAATACTTGATGCACTGTTTGTATAGCCAAAACCTGCACTGTGGCATCCTGCCAGGTCTTCGCTACAGCCTATGCTCTGACAAAACAAGGGGCAGCAGCCACCTGTCTGTAATAGAGTTGAATTTGCAGCCGTATTTGAGTAGCGTTATGTACATTCAAAAGACACAATGGTATTGATTTAAGGGCCCGATTTATGTCATACCTGCTAATCGGGCTTTACATATACCTGCATTTTGGTTGATCAAATTTATTTTCACAGCTAAGGGTGAAGGCCTTCTGACTCCACCTTCAAGCATCATCAATAAATTAATGAGCTCTTCATCTGACAGCTTTTACTCATGGCCAGGCCATGACAAGTC
The DNA here is from genome assembly GCA_016165875.1 of Acanthopleura granulata. Taxonomy (NCBI): domain Eukaryota; kingdom Metazoa; phylum Mollusca; class Polyplacophora; order Chitonida; family Chitonidae; genus Acanthopleura; species Acanthopleura granulata. Next base: position 26,384,843 of record JABBOT010000005.1, on the reverse strand, counting down.
TCAACAGAATCTGTGACATAATGTATATTTATCTAGCAGTGGATGTTACACAAATAGTGCATGTGATGGTATTGTATAGCAGGAATTAGAGCTAGAGAGAAGTGATGTTCAGCAAGTGCTGAGCACAAGAAGAACCTCACTAGTCAAATTTCACAATTCCTGCTGTGCAATCCAACGTCACTCACTAAATATTTCTTTATACCGAAAGAAAGTAGAAGGAAAAGGAAAAGATATGACAGGCTCTACTGAAGCCCTAAGTGACTTTACTTGTACGCTGTCACTAGCTGAGAAAGCAATCGTCCCGTTGTTTACATTATAAAGAAGTAGATGTTAGAGAGCAAACAATGGGAGATAACCAGTTATAATAAACACACAAGATCATTGGCTACTTGCACATGACCATTGTACATTGTCTCGTGACCGTTGTGCATCATGGTTTGCAGATTATCATGTGACCTATGGAAACCAACAATCACCCTGTTTGGCATAATAATACTATTTACTCCATTCCAGACTACGTGAAGTCCAAGCGCGAGTCCACGGTCGACATTGTTAACATGTACGGTTGTCTCTAAGTGGTGAGGATCGAAAGATCACAGTTTTCTCTGATCGATAATTGTGTACTAATGAACAAGGTTTTTTGATAAATATACTGGTGTAACCCTACGGACCTCCCACATGCAAAAGCGTAAGATTGAGCTCTGCTGAGGAGGGTCGAAGGGCCATAAAGTCTTATTTTTTACCCACACTGTACTCAATACATGGACCTGTGCGATGAGGTACTCAAGTGAGCAGGGAGCTGTGCGATGAGGTACACAAGTGAGCAGGGAGCTGTGCGATGAGGTACTCAAGTGAGCAGGGAGCTGTGCGATGAGGTACTCAAGTGAGCAGGGAGCTGTGCGATGAGGTACACAAGTGAGCAGGGAGCTGTGCGATGAGGTACTCAAGTGAGCAGGGAGCTGTGCGATGAGGTACTCAAGTAAGCAGGGAGCTGTGCGATGAGATACCAGTTTGACCCTGCGGACCACCAACATGCAAAATTGCTCCACTGTAACCTCAACAGTAACAAAAAGTACACGGCCATGACATTCACACTGATTAGCACCATTCATGATATTAATTAACCTCTGAAAATCTCCATTGCTAAACTGTTATCGATCTGTTACACTTGAAATGGGCCTTTAGATATTCATCACAGTTTTTCAGGAAAGTAAAATAAATGTTCAAGTCGAAATGTACAAGTTTCTGCCCTTCGGGTAATGTCATGAAGTTATGGTGAGCATGGCACCTTCATGAACATATACCGCTAGAACCACCCACTACAGGTGCAAAAGTTGAGATCCGGCTGTGTTGTACGTGATTATTTACACCACTTGCATGTGTCTCTTTGAGGGACTTAACATGTGGTCTTCGTTAATGGAGTATATCTTTTAGGGACAATTCGGATTGTATACATGCTTCGGCATCCTACAAAGAATGCTAAGCTTCTTTTGGGGGCCATGAGGATTGATTGCATTGAGCTTTCTAAAAATAGGTGGCTTTTGTGGGGAGGGGGGGTGTTGAAGTTTTGTTGAAACTTGTAGTATTTTTTGTGGAAAGTATTTATGTGATGACTATATATAGGATTTTTAAAAAATGTGAAGACCACATTTTTATTTTATTTATTTACTCTTTAATGTAAGACATGTATGATAAATGGAATTTCATAGTTTTCATTATTAAAGTGTTCAGGTGTGTAGTTTTTAAAGTGCCTATAATGTTGTTTCCAGCAACCCAAATTTGACCTGTGTACCAAATGAGCTGGCCAAATTGAAGGACTGTGATGTAATAGACCTGGAGGGCTGCTCCATACCTGCATCTGTGATTCCACCTAAACTCATTTCAGGTACTTGTATGTATGAATACCTTCACTCTTCCGTGGTGAGAACTTAAAGCAGGGCGTAAGTTGACTTGCGATCAGCAGCTGGAGAGTTTGCCTAAGATAAAGAGATTGCATGATGGGACCATTATGATATAAATTATTTTTTTACCATGTAATGTCAGTCTTCCGGCATAACCCTCTAGTAAATTGTAAGTAAGCCCATGATTATTTGATACAGAAAAAAGAAATTAACCAGTGCATGGTGGAATCATGACAATATATGTGTAGTTTTGCTGAGGTCATACTTGTGAAGCGCATTACCATCATGTATCTTGCGTTACACTTTTTCCCCCTGTAACAGAAATTGCCAAGATACCCTTTCTTTCCTTCTTTGTAGAGGGGTATTTTCAAAACCCATTAAACAGCTATTTGTCAATAGTCCAACGGCCCAATCAGATAAAACAGCCCATAGTGCGGTAGAAAAGTGTCAGAGCTAAGAAATTTATTACCCTCTCCCTTCTTTGTTTGGTCACATGCTAGGTATCCCTCCATTGTGCTGCTGACTGTTAGGCACCCCATCCTGCAACGAGTATCACTTCTATATACTTCTGTATACATATTAATGCCTTCCACAAGATCACATAGTTCATGAAACTTTCATTACACTTATATGTAGACAAGAACCCACACAAGTTATTACGTATGCACTTATATGAGAATCTGTTCTAAATCCCTACTTAGGGTTATGCTTAAAACAAAAAATTCTAAAAGTGAGTATGGGAGAACAAGTATCTTGAGGATATAGGTCACTCCCCAACCACCCACCCCCTGTCTCCACCCCCCACCATCATAATCATGAGGTAGTGATGGACCAGGCTGGTTGTGGGTTTTAAGTAAAGTACATGTAGTTCGCAACCACTTTGCAGTAGGAGGAGTTGATTCCAGAGAAATGCACTCCATGTGAGTTTTAGCATGGATGTTAACTACAATGTGGAAAATCAAAGTGGGAGTGCTGTGAAAATGTTGCTGTGCCTACTACAACTTGTACAAGCTTGACACAACTTTTCGGTGGTAAAAGTACCGGGTGAAGTACATGTAGACTACTGATAAATTATGCATCCTGGATCAGTTTGTTAAAAACAAGTGAAACATTTTGTAAGTCTAAAATTTGAAAATTAACATCAGCTTTTTGTGTGACTTATGGATAAAAGCATCAAGTGTCACATGTTGACACTGTAAACAACTGCTAGTACTTGACAGTTTAGGAAATCTCATTTTTCTGGTAACTGATGGAGATACAAACTGCACCCCATATCAGTCTTTGATGTCAGAACAGCTAGTGAAAGAAATTTTCAATGAACAAAATTATCTTTACAAAATTAGTTAGCTTCATTTTAGAAAATCAAGAAACTGTGTGGAAATGTCAACTTTAAACCTGTGAGTTCAGAACTGACTGTAGCTATGTGGGCATATCATGTCCATAAGTTTCCCCCATGCTTTTGAAGAGGGAGGCAGAAATCATAAATGACCGAAATAACTGCCAAAGATTTAAGGAGACAGGGACATGTTTTCTATTCTGATGTGTGCACACATGATAACTAGCTGTAAAAATGTAACATTCAGCTTTTCAAGGCTTTTATGTACCCCGAAATTTAAATTTTTTGGCAGAATTGTAGGCAAAATGCGAAATATTTTCTCAAACGATAGAGGACTTGAGTGCAAGAAAAATGCAACCTTTCTTTTCAGAAATCAAACATGGAGTCTACTAACAATAGTGTGGTTTGTAATTGTGTGTGCATTAAATGATGGTCATGCACTCATTCCAATAAACTGTCTTCCAAATTCACTTGTTTGATTTCTGATATACTCAGATGGCAAATATGCAAGTTGAAAGATAAGTCACGGTCATTTCTTCAAGTAAATAAGTTTCAGCCAATTGATGTATACACATTCCTAATGTCCTAGGTTACACATTTTAATTGTTGTATGATTATGAACAAAATTCATTATGACCCTGGTTTATGGAATCTTGTCACAGATATTTCAAATTCTTTTAGACAGAACATAGAGGTTGAAAAAAGATATGCCTATGAAAACATTGAGGTGTCTTGATGTTCAGTTTTTCTCTGATTAACATTTCATATTGAAAATATGGGTGGGTGGGGAAATAATCAGTGAAATGTTCTAAACATCTGTATTTGAAAATAAATGATCCAGTAATCGCCTTTTATATTAGAAAAAACACAAACACAAATTAGCAGTGACATTATAAGAAAAATAAGAAGCTGAAGGAAGGTTAATTTAACTACATATTCTACAAATAACTGAAACAGGCAGTTCAAATGGCACTGTATCACCAAGTCAACCTAAAATCACTAATTTTTATTTCCTTGAGAATGCCATATGCTTGAGTATTAATACATATAATATTATGTTCTCATGAAGGTGACCATGATGGTACATTACCTACTGTAATGTAATTAGGTTCTGCCTTGTCTCTACATAGGCCTACAATTTGTTCTAAATTTCCACCACTAACTTCCAGTCAAAAACATATTGCTAGGTGATATACCCCATTAAGCCCTGGGGACCGAAGACTGCAGAAGTACATGTAAACCACTGGCAAAAGTTGGGAGGCAGGTGATAATTGACGGCCCATCAGGTCACACCAGTTTAAATACCTCCCAAATGGAGTTGACTGGCACATAGGCCTACAGGGCCTATATCAAGAACATGTACAGGAGTTTTTCAAGAAAGCAAACTTTGATTCTGCCCTAAACCTATCATCAAGTGATCTGAAGCTCTGTTATCTAATGATCTTGACAGAAACTTGTTCCTCTTACTGCTGAATTACATTGATGAATTTACATGTATAATCAAAATCAAGAACAGGTCATTCTAAAACATGCAGTACTTTTATTGTTTGTCCCTATAGGTCTTCATTTTGCATTCTAGAGTGCCCATTGTTTCTCTGAAGCCAGTTGTATGATATCAGTTCAGTGATGGATCTTGAGTATAGGTATATACCCTTATCCACTAAACCTGTTTTACACAGATTTCCAGTGCTGCTGATCATGTAAAAAAGTTGGCTAGCCTGTAACCTGATCAAAAGAAGTAAACATTGTTGTGTTCCCTTATCTCTGGCTGCCTTTTACAACTACAAGCAAATAGTTACCATAGGGGACAGGAGACACTAGCCAGACTACTTCTAGGAAAGAAAACAGATGTTGTAACCTGTGACTACATCCATTAATTACCTTCAGTACAGGTGTCCACTTAATGGGCATTTAATTGGGTGTTAACGAACAAAATAAACAAGATTCTTGAGGCTCAAGTCTGTTACAGGGGAAAAGAATGCAATGGTAAATATGATCTTGCAGAAGCTTCATCCAGAGCAGGAGGTCTGCTGGCCTTCCTTCGGCTGAAGCTACGAGAATGTGAAAAGTGCAACAGACTGAAACTGATGGTTCTAGGAAAAGAGGTAAGTTTGAGCTAGTTCCAGGAACCAGTCAGCATCTATCAGCAACTGATCTGTCGTCACTAGCAATGTGACATGAGTGGTCCTGCAACTGGTTATGATCAGTTTTTGAGAGTAGAGCATGTTCTACTTTCTGCATTCAGTTGGAACTAGTTCCGATTAGTTTGGACTTTACAATTATGCTGCTTGAGCGTTCCTGGGATTGAGTTACGACAGCATCTATTCAATTTATTTGATTTATTTATTTGATTAGTGTTTACGTTGTACTCAAGAATATTTCGCTTATACTACCGTGGCCAGCACTATGGTTAGAGGAAACTACGCAGAGCCCTGTGGAAGCCCACGACCATCTGCAGGTTGCTAGCAGACCTCCCCATGTACGGATGAAGAGGAAGCCAGCATAAGTTGCACTTGAACTCACAGCAACTGCATTGGTGGACACTTCTGGGTCATTACACTCCTCTAGTGCGCTAGCTAACTGAGCCATAAAGGTCTTCGCATCGATACAAGTAGCCAGTCGAATAGGTATTCATGTAAATCATGTGATGGCTAACTAAGACTTTTGGTGTGCCAATTTGAATAGTCACGTCAAGATCATGTGATCCAGATTGGCTGCTGACTGGAAAAAGGAGTATTGACGTGTAATTGAACTCTCTTTTGACTGCATTCAGATTGTTCCATTTAGTTTCACTCATTCGCCCATGCGTACAATCTTGTGTGACATAAACCCCCAGTTGTGCTCAGTTACTGTCATTGCTTGTGTCTTGTGCAAGAGAGATCCTGTGTTCATAGTTTCAATCATCCCTTTTCAAAAAAATTATTAACATCAAGCATGATGGTAACTAGAATACTTGTCTGATACAAACACATTTTTTTCAGCACCCACTCATTTTCCCTGTGGCCCACTCAAATGACCACTTGTGGGTCCCTGGGATCATTTCCATCAAAACATATCATCATCACAGATTGATTATGTGAATGTGCAGCGGGAAAGAGTTCACATTTATTAATCAAAGTATGAATGTTTCAGAGACGTGGCAAGACGGCTCTGGTGAATGCCCTGGTGGGGAGCCAGGATACCTCAGGAAGGAGCCCCAATCAGATCGTGATCCGTGAGTGGAAGTTAGTCCAGAGCAGCTCCTTCTGGAGAAGGAAAAGAGATGTAGGAGCTTCCAACTTCTTACTTCAAGGCTGCTTCTTTTAATATGTGCAGAAGTAACCTAATTCTTTTAACGGCTCTGGGACTGCCTTTAGTGCTGATGCTGAAAGCATAAACTACTTTTTTCTAAAGATATCGGATATGATTTTCATTAGATTGACTAACCATTTGAGAATATAGAAACTGTATATTCATTTTACAAATTCAGTTTTATTGAGCAAAAGGGCAGACGAGATATCCCAAAAATTAGAAGAATTAGAGTATGCAGTTGTACTAGTCATGAAAATTAGGTGAAATTGCATCTAATTACTATTTAGAAAAATCCTATTTTCAGACTTCACCTGAAACAATGATGTATTCCTAACAAAGGTGATACTCTGTTATTGGTGTGAAATATTGCATGTCAGTTATCAGTGTATTAGTCTATTAATTTCAGAACAAGGTAAAACCTGTTATAGTTGACATTGATTGGAAGCTATTGGACATTTAAACAGGCATTTTTGATTTATAATTAATATTGAATTCTGCATTCATAGATGCTTGTGGCTATTTGTAGATGCCCGAGGTGTCATTGTCCGTGTGGGATTTCCCGGGCGTTTCACAGCTCTCTGACGTACACCAGTGTTTCTTCACGGAGAACACACTCTACCTTCTGGTGTGGGATGCCCAGGACGGCCTGGAAGGGGTCAAGGAACTGGACAAATGGTTTAGGAATATCCAGGTGAATATTGCATCCTTCTAACACAATCATAACCAACCTTCTGAGACGACAAACGGTCTGGGAATGTACTGATTATGTTCCTTCATTCTAACAGAATCATCACCAGGCTTCTGTGACGACAGATGGTTTAGGAATATACTGGTTATGTTGCATCTTTCTAACATAATCATAACCAGGCTTCTGAGATGACAATTGGTGGAACATTATCCAGGTGAATGTGGCATCGTTCTAAACATGGTCATAATCAGAACTCTGAGATGACAAATGATTGAAGAATATCAAGATGAATGTTGCATCATTCTACACAATCGTTATCTTGCTTCAGAGATGACAAATGGTTTAGGAATATCCTGGTAATGTTGCATCATTCTAACATAATCGTAACCAGGCTTCTGAGATGACAAATGGTTTAGGACTATCCAGGTAAACGTTGCATCATTTAAACACAGCCTTGCCCTTGCTGGCTTGAAGTCAAGAGGCTTGTCAGGGGAGATGGACTTTTGATGCCAAAATGTGATGTGTTTATATTTTTAGTCTCACGCTGGCTGTTGCACCGTCCTCATCGTGGGCACTCATGTGGACCATTTACCTGAGGAGGGAAATCAGCTGGCTACATACATGGAGGAAATGACTGAGGCTATCCGCAGCCGGTACGGCAGGAGGCGTAGCCCCCGCCTGGGCCCCATTCACTATGTGTGCTGTTTACCTGGGGTTCCTGTGGGCATTTCAGATCTACAGGAGGCAATCTATACCACTGCCCTGAGCTTGAAAAATCAAGATTCCCGAGGTTTTGTAACCGAAGATTTGATTGGGCGACAGGTAGTGTAAAGCAAGTTTTGAAGGTATTAGTGTGATTGAGTGACCAAATGTCAGATTGATATTTTGTATATAATTAATGGTTGAAATATTTACTTGACTACAGAGAAATTCCTTCAAGCTACTGCTAAGTAGTACATGTTTGTATAAGCATCTTATCTCCACATCTGAAATCTCGCATATGGCTACATAACTGAAATAGAACGAGGGTAACTCCAAATATTGAAATCATTATATCATCAATCTATATTTCGGCTACTTAGTTTGTGTTGTGATCAGGAAATGTGTGTAGTAAAGGATTATACAGGCTTATATACCTGTTGCAGTGTAGGGGGTGGTTACAATTATTCAAGAAATTACAAGCATGGTAGGCTGATACATGAATGGTGGCGATGATCATTGATGCGGGAATATATACAAAATAAAACGAAGGAGAACATGCATGAGACTAGGTTATTTGAACACATACAGTTCTCTACAAGTTTTGATGCCAGGGTTTAGTTCTGGCTGTTTCTGCTATATAGCTAATGCTTCTTTAATAAGCATTGTGTTCCAGTGTCAGACACTTTGGTGTTTCTTAATGTGATGTATGGAGATGTAGGTCTAGTGTGTTTGGTATGATGAAACCAGTCAGGTAGAGTGAATAAATCAAAGACATACTGAAAATTGAAGCATTGCTCAATATGATTATGTGTTTCGCTAGTGCTGTAGGTGGTATGCTCTGATAGTCTCTGCATGTTTACCTATATAACTATGCCCGCAACCAGTCATATAAACTGATACACTACATAGCTTGGAGTTTCAAGTGAGGGCTTGTCTCTGTAAAGTACAAATGAAGATATGGGTCTAGAGTTGTACCTTGTAATAAATTTCACTTTTCCCCGTTAGAAGGCGTTGTATTTTGGAGATGGACTTAGGAATTATGTATGAGCAGTGTTTGCCTAGAAACAGCACTTTCACAAATATTTTAATGTGGTTGTCATCCTTAGGAGACTTTTTGGTCAAATTACAATATTTTGTAGTCAATTTCTAAGGGATAAATACAGGGAAATCATTCCAGGCTATAAGGTTTTGGATTTCCTTAAGTTCCTCAGTGAATAAATTTGTATTGCTGCATAGTTTTTTAGCCCAGTGACAATTTTGTGTATCAGTGCAGATTTACGGTGCAGAGGTTCGAAATATAGATTGATGATATAGTGACTTCAGTATTCTGAGTCATCTTCATTCTGTTTTACGTTAAATTGGTCTGTGGAACCACTACATAAATGAGTTAAGGGAAATTTCCCTCTACCTTCTGCCAGCTAGGACATGTTCATGTACACTGTATGAGCGTCTGGTCTCCATATCTGAAATCCTCCATATGACTAACTGAGCTAATAGATATCCCCACTACCTACACACAGTGTGTACAGTCACATGTACATGCACTGGAAAGCTTCCCCCATCCATATCCTCTCCTCTACCAAGACACACCTACATTTGAAGGCCCAGAAACCTAATACTTGTTGGATTCTGTTTTTTCATGACACCAGGGTTATGGCTGCAGAATTTCCTTTGTGAGGATTTGAAATCAGATCTGTATGGCTAAGGTGTAAATGGCCCAGTACAGCTGAATAGCACTTGACCGGTGAGGTCAGCCATTTGAATGTTGCTCAATCAGCCACAGCCCTATTTCTTTAGGTTTGTTAGGTGCTGCATGTGGTCCTGGTTCCCAGGCATAGGTGCTACGCCACTAATGGTAACTCAGTACAGTCAATGATTCATCCTCTTACATGTGAATTAAATTGAGTGTCGTTAGACCTGTATGTAAGGGAAGGTTGGTCTCATTTTATTGTAAATGTACCTAATAACGGTTTCCACAGAAGGTTCAAATTTTGATCACCTCAACAGCTTCCCCCAAAACATCTCACTGAAATCTTCTTGATAGGTAGAGATATGAGTTATTAATAAGATACAAGTACATTATTTGTGTTAAAATCTCCATCATGTCATCTAGTTTTGTGTCTTTGTATTTGGTGTTGTTTAGATGCCGAAAAGTTACAAATGTCTCCAGCAGCTGCTTCAGAAAGAGGCTAAGAGACGCCATGAGGCGAAGAAACCACCAGTACTTATGCAAAAAGAGTTTGATGATATCATCCAACAAATCCCCAACAATGACCTTGACACAGCTGAAGAAATGACCTTAGGTGAGTCATCCGTAGCATGCTCACATTTCTCCGATGTACAGAATTGCAACTTCTGATAACTGCTTTAAAACTGCTTAAAATAAATTATGCAAATTTGAGGCATTCTGGTGCAGCACAATGACTCAGGAACCTCTCACTGATGTGGTCACTATGAGTTCAAGTCCAGCTCATGATGTTTTGCTCTCTGTCATATATGGGAAGGTTTGCCAGCAGCCTGTTGCACTTTTCTCTGGATCTCTCCTATGTTTTCTCCCAACATTGTGTTGGTCTCCCACCAATTGTGTCTTCAATTTGATGTAAAGCACAATTCAAGTTATAAAATAAGCCATTATGATTATGTTTGACATTCATCTTTGTTTTTAACCTTTGTCTAATTGATTGGTAATATTAGTTTTTATGCCTTGTCCAACCTTGGTCAAAGGTAACTGTTGTAGCTGTAGTTATGTACATCTATGCATCCATAATTATTTATATTATTTATAAAACAATACAAAATTTGTTCAACGTATTGTTCTTGACAATCTCTTTCATTGTTTTTACTGTTTCTGTTAGATTTCTTTGCAAGCCCTTTCACAGCTGTACTTGAGGCTGTTAGATTGCTTAACAAACTCTTTCGTTTCCTGCTTTTGGCTGTTAGAGTGCTTAACAAGCTCTTTCATTGCTCTCCATCTGGCCATTAGTTCTATCCTGTCGTACGTGGGAAGGCCTGCCATCAGCAACCTGTGGATGGTTTTGGGATTCACCCAGGCTCTTCCCAGGTTTCCTCCCACCATAATACTGTCCGCTGTCATAAAAGTGAAATATTCCGTAGTGGGGCGTTAAAAACAAATCAAATAAATTAATAAATTCTGGCCATTACATTGCTTAACAAACTCTTTCATTCCTTACTTGTGGCTGTTATATTGCTTGACAAGCTCTTTCATTGCTCTGCTTCTGGTCATTAGATTGCTTAACTGAGTCTTTCATTCTCTCTTTGTGGCCATTAGATTGCTTTTTCATTTTTGTTCTTGGAGCAGTTAGATTTCTTCACAAGATCTTCCTTTGCTCTGATTTTAGCTGTTAGATTTCTTCACGAGATCGGTGATCTGCTTCACTTCAATGATCAACTAAGAGGACTGAACAGCCTGTACTTCCTTGACGCAGTCTGGTTGAGTGATCTTCTGTCACAAGTGATTCTGAGTAAGGTCAGTTCAATATGTAGTCTTCCTCTTACATTGATTGATGTAGAATGTTGTTGATTTGGCAGCCATGACAAGATTTTATAATTCTTAACCCAATGGACATTTAAAGTTGCATTTCATATGTGAAGAGTTTCTATTAATGAAACCATAACCAAGATATTTTTTTTTCAAATATCAGTAGATTTTCAGTTGAATTGGAATTTAGTATATAGCATCAACATTCACAACGTATTACTTCCATTAAGATACATGTGAAGAAGTCAGTGTACACCACAGTCTTAACATTCATGAAATCTGCCATTGTTTTTTGTCTGGTGAAAATTATGTGATAGGCTAAGTACTTGCCATTTGCAGTAATTGGTTTGATCATAGAAAATTGAAAACAACTAAAATTGTTATCTTGCTTCAGCTGTGTGCAAAGGCACAAACGTGACCAACAATCTAATATTCAAAGACAGTAGGAAACAGATGGTTATAAATCTGGTCTGATCTGCTTCTAATAACATGTATTAACAAGCTACCTCAGAAAGTGCTGAAGACAATGCAACCCATGAACTATTTTGCTTTGAAGAAATCTCCGAAGTACATCCACAATGGCATAATACACATGGAGGACATGAAGTATTTGTTCGACAACGACCGATTCCCTCATGTTCACATGGACAAGTATATCCAGCTGTTGGAACGCTTTGAAATAACACTCATGTTGGATGAAGAAAAGTAAGGCCCCCATTAATTAAATCAATGAACTTTCTTTCCACAGATGCCTTGATGTCTTCTGCAATTTTTGGGGGTTTAAATCATATGAATATGGTATAATGCAGTCCATACACATGTGTATTCAATATGACTTTGGTTTATAACAGTACTTTGAAAAGTCACAATGGAACACAAAGTTTTTATAAGTAATAGAAGGTTTGATTGATTCGGAGAATGGTAAAGTATGTGACTGAGTAGCATTAATTTTGTTTTCATATTTACTTGTATGTATTTACAGACTTCTTATCCCAAGTAAAGTGTCCCAGGAGAAATTTGGCTGTGTGCCACTCTCCCATAGCCTTGGTGAAAAAATCTATCGCTTCTACTGCATGGAGTTCATTCCATCCGGATTCATGAGTCGACTGATTTCCAAAGTTCTGGGCAGCATTCCTCGCTTTACCGGCCCTACATGGAGAGTGGCTCACGAGTCAAGCTCAGGGGGCAGAAAGTTGGCAGGAATGAATAGAGGGTTGTTTAAACAGAGCTTGTGAGTGATTTATATTGGTCATTCATTAATGTAAAGCCATCGAAATGTTGGGACAGAGCTGCTGTTGATATACACTTTACACTGTCATTCCTCATATCATACTGACATGCAAATAATATCTGGCAGATTAATTACAATACCAGTAAATGTTTATAATCACCTTGATTAGTTACTATGTTTTTCTGTTGTATGGAATCTCAAATTTTTATATAAATTCATATGTAAAAAGTATTGCAATTTTATGGAAATATTTTCAGTTTAAATTGTACAATATTTTAAGTTTGAAACTAGTTGTTGGATTTATTCCTTACAAGATTTATGGCTATGCTTTTGTTAGCCTTCATGTGATTGGCAAGCTCCTTCTTCGGGAGATTATTACCATAGATTGGTACATTTATTTATGGAATTTTTTCTAGCTGTATGAGGAGTGGGAAAGGCTTTCGATTGAATCGTGTGGAACCAATCTATTGGCAAGAGGGCATCAAAGTGTCTCACGATGGAGGGCAATTCATGGTGGAATCCATCAAGTGGAACAGCCAAGATCAAGATCAGAGCAGCCAGTCGAACACAGGAATCCTGATCACTGTGCTGTCTGCAGTCGGGGACTTTTCAGCTCTAGGATTTCTTGTGGATGAAATTGATAACCTCATAGAAGACTGGTACAGAGGTATATATAACTGCTTTCTTTTCACCATGGTTCTTCCCTTTATCCAGATTAAAAGATAATAAAGTTATTTGGACGTAAGAAAAACCTTTGTTTTTTTATGCTTAGTATGAAACCTTTGGATTTAGAACTGTCAGACACTGACAAATGGCTTCTTACGTTTGAAACAAGTGATCTCAGAGGGTAAAGGCAACTCATTGCATTACTGCGCAAGACATGTCTGCATCAGTAAGAGTCATTTTGTGGTAAGCAGCCCTATCTGTGGTTCAGCTATGGTAGTGGAATTTGTGCCATATACCTCTTTACAAGGCTAGCACGCATAAATATATAAAGCGATGTGACATTGTAAATTCTCTCAGACTGTGAATCCTTGCCTGTTAGATGGGAAATTCATTGCTCGTCCGTCTTTCACAGGATTAGAGGATGGCGTACAGTTTGCTCTCTGTCCAGACTGTTGCGGTGACATCATCAACCATGAAGACGTCCTGGCAGAGGTCAATCACTTCTCGGTGGTGACCTGTGCAGGAGTATGCAGGACAAGCGACACCATCACCTGCCCAGTCACCCACAATAAGATTCCGCTGAAGAAACTAGTGCCAGAACTGATCCTAGCAGATTTACCCAGAAAGTTGCTGATCAATGCCAAAGATCTTGAGATAACGGTAGGGAAGGACAGTGTTCTTGGAGAAGGGTCGTTTGGATGTGTTTACTCTGGTAAGTATCAGGAGGAGACTGTGGCTGTCAAGGTGTTTCCCATCAGTCTGTTGGAGTTAATGGGACTCGCCTCTGATAATGGTGATTCAGCCAGGGAGACATCGGTTACTTGGCGAGGTGAAAACTGTGACAAAATGGACGGGGGTTTAGCTGGAACCGTTGACAGTGGGGCAGAAAGTATCATGTCATCTATTGGCTCTGCGTCCCAGGCGTCCAACCAATCATATCTATCTCATGGCTCCTCAAACTCTGCAGATCTCCTGGAGTCAAAAGGACTAAAGGTACATGTCTTTTATTTCTCTGTCTTTCTAATTGTGCATTTGCAAAAGTTTAGTCAAATTGATTGAGTTATTGATTGATTGATGGATTGCATGCCATGATCAAGAATATTTTACTTCCTTGACAACCATCAGGTTTGTGGGTGGAGAAATTACTGAGGAGATGGAGTAAACCATTGCCCTTCAGAAGATAGCTGATAATCTCTTACCTTAACGCTGCAGTCAGTAGGAAATAAGAAACACATAAAACTCCATCCCGTGGTTAACAAAGGGGTCCAAAGCCGTGTGCTGTTTTGTTATTTCTTGGGTTACATGACACTTCTAGGTGCAGCATGTGTGCTCGAAAAGCACTTAGTAGTACACAAACATTGCAGCATCACAGCTGAAAACGAGGTGTTTCTCTGAGATTTGAACCCTTTTGTGTAGCCCTCCAGACTCTGGTATTTCCCCAGGGTCGCAGTGTCCATGCCTTTTAACCAGCTGAGCCATTGAAGCCCACTATTCAGTAGAAAAAACCTTCAGGTGGAGGCAAATGTGTGGTGTATTTATGGGTAACAACTTCACTGGGTTCAGTGAAAAGGATAACAGGTGTTTTTTTGTAGGTGTTTTATTCACTAAGTGAGTTAAGGAAGGAGGTGGCCCTGCTTAGCAAGCTGATCCACCCATGTGTGTTGTCCCTGGTGGGCATCAGCCTATACCCCACTTGTATTATCCTGGAGAGAGCACCCCTGGGCAACCTAAGGGAAGCCATCACAGAACACATGGATCCCGACCTTCATGATAATGTCACCGTCAAGATCAAACATAAAGTCTTCCCAGCTGTTTTCTCCAGAAATCTCACATACAAAATTATATTCCAGGTAAATAGTAGTTGCATACTATGTTATACTATAACTACATTTGTATATAGTATACATTATTAGTATAAATTATACTCATTATGATAAATAATAATAATTTCTTCCTCCAAAGTTAATCAGAGCAATGTATTAAACCGAGTGCACAATTTCAGGCCTTTTTTTCTCTGAGCAGGAGTGTGATTATCACATCCCTGACAGAAGAAGACCAGGAGTGTGATTTGCACACATAGATTCACACTCCCCAGACTCTTCGTTATTTAAGGCATGTGTTATTAGCACACCTCGATTCTGGTTCAGGAGTGCGCTCGGTGAGAGTGTGGTGTCTCAAATATGAACGCCTCCAATTGGGAACATTTGTTATACAACAGGAAAAGTTTATTAACATCTGTCTTACACATATGAAGCCATCTCCCCACTTCAGGCACATGACACTTTAGAAAAGGTCATATTACTTTGATGAACAAAATTGTTCTGACTTTGCCCAATTTTGAGAATTCTATTGATCCCAGATGTTTTCAGGTTTCTTTGGTGTGTAGGATGATTTATTTATTTTATTGGTGTTTTACACCATACTCAAGAATATGTCACTTGTCAGCTTAAATGACGGGTGCCAGCATTATGGTGTGATGTAATGCAGGTTGCTGTCAAACTTTCCCACATAGTGCCGGAGAGGAAGATAGCATGAGTTGGGCTTGAATTCCCAGCGATCACCTTGGCAAGTTGCTCACGGGTCGTTATAGTGAACTAGCTTGCTAACCCCTTTGGCCACGGAGGCGCCATGTAGGATAACATCCTACTGCAAAAATATAAGTTTCAGGCAAAGGTCAAAATATTTCTTGTAGCTTGCCTCTAGAAATGCACTCTGTTGGACAAAATTTATGTCCAATCCATGACTTTTAATTTTTAATTTTATGGTTCTACCTGTCTGTTCAGATTACCAAAGCCTTGAATTACCTTCACTCTCTGGATGTGATCTATCGTGACCTGAAGCCGGCTAATATTCTCGTCTGGTCCCTGGACACAGCTGACACTGTCAACATCAAGCTGTCTGACTATGGCATCTCTAAGTTCAGCACTCCTCAGGGACTTGCAGGCTTCTGTGGCACACCGGGTTACCAGGCCCCAGAAATTTGCTTTGGTGTGGCTTACAATGACAAGGTGAGAAGATGCATTTGACCAGCCACATAAAATGTAAATTAGACACACAGCTTTCTGCATTTTTTTACATGTGTAGTGTGTGTACAACAAGTGAATTATTGGACCTCATTTTGTAATTTATTTTTTTTTTGGGGGGGGGGGATAATATTTCTCAGATAACTGAAACTGTTCATCAAGTTGCACAGGAATGTTTGTCAGGACTTTGTTCTTGGTGTATTCCAGTCCAAACTGTTGCTTTGGGCTCAGCCACCAGTCAGAAGAAGGCTTGGGGTCATTTGACGTAAAAATTTCAAATGGATTCCATTTCCTCATTGTTCCTGAGACCATATTAGATTGGATTCTGCACAAGAGACTTATGACCTGCTTTTTGAGGTCAGAGTTTGTATTTGGCCTGATAATATTATACAGTGTGCATGGAGGCCTCCTTGGCCAAGGGGGTTAGAGCGCTAATGCAGGTTCCTCTCAATAATGCAGTTGCTGTGAGTAGAAGCCCAGCTCATGCTGACTTCCTCTCTGCCAGTAACTTGCGGATGGTCGTGGGTTTCCCCAGACTCTGCCCAGTTTCCGCCCACCATAATGTTGATCACCATCGTGTAAGTGAAATTTTCTTGAGTACAGTGTAAAACATGAATCAAATAAACAAATAAGTAAGTAAACAAAGTGCATGTATGTCTAAGACTATCAGTTGTACCAGATACAATAACACTTCACACAAATGTTACCTGGCAGGTGCCATTCCAATGGATTAAACAGGTTTTGATCACTGCTTCATTGTGATGAACAAGGTGTTAAAGTTAGAATTACTTCAGGATTTAAGAAGTTCATTAAGTTTGTAATTTTCTTTTGTTAACAGGTGGACATCTTTTCCTTTGGGATTGTGGTGTATGAGATATTGACAGGCCTGTTTCCCTATAGCAGTGAGCCTGCTAGGAATGTGACTAAAGCTGTGAGGGAAGGTGTGCGACCACACTTGCAGGTAAAGCGTTGTATAAAATATTGACAGATGTGCTTCCCTATAGCAATGAGACTGGTAGAAGTGTGACTAAAGCTGTGAGGGAAGGTGTGCAACCACGCTTGCAGGTAAATCTGTGTATGAGACACTGTAAATGCCTTTATATTCGCGCACATAAACTTTCGCGGATTCGCCAAGACGACATATTCACGGGAATATTTCGCGGATTTTAACAAAAACGTTTGACAAACAATAATCTTCAACACAGGGATCGTCAAATACATTTAATTTTAACTTGTTTGTACATGTGAGATATAACGAAAGCTTTATACAGTTCAGTGGCGTGGTTTAAACAAAGAAAAATAATCGTCTTAAGTTTTTAATCTTTTGAACACTTAGTCTGGCTGGTCAGCATAAAGATTAAGGATCCATGGGATCAGGAAGTTAATCTCCGGAGTTAAACTTAAGGATTAGCAGTAAAGGTGACAAAAATAAATGAATACTATTGTTTAATTCACATGCCCCAAACCGGTCTGTAAACTTGTTACTTGTGACAGATTTGAGTAAATTTACTGGTAATGTAAGCCAGTGGCCGCTGCCACTGAAATCATTCTTCTCTCACTCGACAGAGTCAGTCACGATTGCTTCAAAAATGTCTTTGTGGAAATGGATAAGCACAACGAACCCTGCCAAGACTCCCGGTCTACCAAATCCACAGACCAGCCAGTCCATAGAAGAAGCCGACATTATTCAGGCTGCCAACGATGCTGTAGATTCTGAATTAGCAGAAAATCCCAAAAAACGAAAGCATGGAGACCACAACTATGATGATGACATGAGAGCAAAGATTGCCCGAACTGCTGTGGAAATCGGCATAGCTTGTGCTGCCCGTAAATTCTCTTCTCTGCTAGGCCGCCCTATTAATGAAAGCACTGTGTGAAGTATGAAGTCTTCATACTTGAAAAAGATGAAAAAAAATACCCGGCAGCATTACCCGATCCCTCCCTAAGGCTGCAACGGGTCATCCCTTGTTAATTGGACAGAAACTTGACGGTATGGTGAAGGACTGGGTGAAAAATGTCCGTTTGAGTGGCGGAGAGATAAATCGTCGAATTGTTATGGTGGCAGGTGAAGGCATCCTTCTAAAACAGGACAAAACTAAACTTCCACAGTTTGGTGGCACAGTTACTATTATGGAGACCTGAGCCCGATCCTTGCTTAAACGAATGGGATATGTCAAGCGAAAGGGGACAAAAGATGTGAAGAAATTGCCAGAAGACTTCAGTAAAATTAAGGAAGCTTTCCTGAAGCATGTGTCTGATGTCATCGGCCAAAACAATATCCCGGATGAACTTGTCATCTACTGGGACCAGACTGGCCTTAGCATGATTCCCAGGGGCATTGGTCAGTGACGAAGCGTGGAGATAACCAGGTATCGGGGATCAGTGATAAAAGGCAAATGACAGCCCTACTTGCAGCTAGCAAAGCCGGACAATTTTTGCCGCACCAGCTCATTTACCCAGGGAAGACCAATCTCCCCCAGATCAAGTTCCCCGCTGACTGGGACGTCACTCACACGGAGTCCCACTGGAGTACAGACGAGTCCATGCTGCGGTATGTGGACGAAGTCATTATCCCTTACTGTAAAAAACAGCGGAAGGTGCTAAAACTGAGACCTTCCCCGAAGTGTTTGGCAATATTTGACGTGTTCAGAGCCCACCAGGGGGAAGATTTAATAGCCAAACTGAGACGAAACCATATTTATTGTGTGTTTGTACCAGCATGCTGCACCGACCGTCTTCAGCCGCTTGATCTCCCCGTCAACAAAGATTTCAAGGATGAACTCAAAAACTACTTCCAGGCGTGGTATGCTAATGAAGTCATAACCCAGCTTGAAGATAGCCATGTCGATACACAGACCGCTGTGTTGAAGCCTATTCATGCCTGTTGGATTATCAAGTGCCATGAGATAATCAGCAAGAGACAGGATTTGATCCAAGCTGGATTTATTAAAGCCGGAATCGATACAAGTACGTTGTAAATATTTCTGAACGTTTGTGAACTTAATTGCGCCATTAAATTTGTAGTGCTTTGTATTGTATGATTGCAACACCTATTAAATAAATAAATTATTTTACTAAAATACCTGCTTTGTCCTTTATTTTATGCCGCTCAAGTAGACTGTACATGCTGTAGTGCAGACTAATACTGGTACATAATATAATATATGTGTATTTAAGCAACGTATGGGTTTTGTATTCGCAGGTTTTTGTTTTCGCGGGAAAGTAAATACAGCGAAATCCACAAAAGTTAGAACTGCGCGAATAAAAAGGTATTTACAGTATTGACAGGTGTGCTTCCCTATAGCAATGAGCCTGTTAGGAGTGTGACTAAAACTGTGAGGGAAGGTGTGCAGCCTATGCTTGCAGGTAGATCTGTGTATGAGATATTGACAGGTGTGCTGCCCTATAGCAATGAGCCATCTAAAAGTGTGACTAAAACTGTGAGGGAAGGTGTATGGCCTCGCTTGCAGGTAAATGTATGAATGAGATATTGACAGGCGTGCTTCCCTATAGCAGTGAGCCTGCTAGGAGTGTGACTAAAGCTGTGAGGGAAGGTGTGTGGCCTCGCTTGCAGGTAAATCTTTGAATGAGATATTGACGGGCGTGCTTCCCTATAGCAGTGAGCCTGCTAGGAGTGTGACTAAAGCTGTGAGGCCTCGCTTGCAGGTAAATCTTTGAATGAGATATTGACAGGCGTGCTTCCCTATAGCAGTGAGCCTGCTAGGAGTGTGACTAAAGCTGTGAGGGAGGGTGTGTGGCCTCGCTTGCAGGTAAATCTTTGAATGAGATATTGACGGGCGTGCTTCCCTATAGCAGTGAGCCTGCTAGGAGTGTGACTAAAGCTGTGAGGGAAGGTTTGTGGCCTCGCTTGCAGGTAAATCTATGAATGAGATATTGACGGGCGTGCTTCCCTATAGCAGTGAGCCTGCTAGGAGTGTGACTAAAGCTGTGAGGGAGGGTGTGTGGCCTCGCTTGCAGGTAAATCTTTGAATGAGATATTGACGGGCGTGCTTCCCTATAGCAGTGAGCCTGCTAGGAGTGTGACTAAAGCTGTGAGGCCTCGCTTGCAGGTAAATCTTTGAATGAGATATTGACGGGCGTGCTTCCCTATAGCAGTGAGCCTGCTAGGAGTGTGACTAAAGCTGTGAGGGAAGGTGTGTGGCCTCGCTTGCAGGTAAATCTTTGAATGAGATATTGACGGGTGTGCTTCCCTATAGCAGTGAGCCTGCTAGGAGTGTGACTAAGGCTGTGAGGCCTCACTTGCAGGTAAATCTTTGAATGAGATATTGACGGGCGTGCTTCCCTATAGCAGTGAGCCTGCTAGGAATGTGACTAAAGCTGTGAGGGAAGGTGTGTGGCCTCGCTTGCAGGTAAATCTATGTGTAAGATATTGACAGGTGCGCTTCTCACAATGAATCTGCTAGGAGTGTGACTAAAGCTATGAGAGAAGGTGCGCTCACTTAGAGGTAAATCGTTGTATGAGATATTGAGATGCAGTATTAGGTACATGTATTAGTAGTGTGGTTACATCTGTCATGATCCATCTCCCTGGATCTCTATGTTACAATCTAATGTGATAGGGTTTTCTGAGCCTTCTTGGCTCAAAATGCCTTGATTATGTACCTAATAAAACTACAGACCAGTCGTCTGAATCCATTTTTTTATTTCCTTTTGATTTGTCAAATTCTTCCAATGGAAGTGGCGTCAGGAACATCTAAAAAGATTGCCATTGTACACTACTGAATTGAAGCTCTCCTTTTTCTTTATGGCTCCGTTTCTGTGGCCAACTTTTCGGAAAGTTCTTCCCTAAAGCCAAGTTGTTTTAACCAAGTGAATCACCTGTCAGTTGAAGCTCAGATTTTTTAATATATTGAATAAACTTCTGGAGCATCTCCCTGTTCAAAAAAAAAGACAAAATTTCATCATGCAGCCCTCATGCATCTTTTGAGAAAGACACCGTTTCTCTCCCTCATGCAAGCCTGGGCCTATCTCTAGTTACTTTGGTAAACATTTATATCTCATGCAGGGGACTTTTCTCTTTGGTTTCTCTTATATGTACAATATGTGCACAGAACATGGAATGGTGTCAGATGGAGGGTGGCTTTTTTATGTGGCTTCAGGATATCAGAATAGCCCTACTCACGGTCTTTCTTATGTTCATACATGTAGACCAAGGACTACAGTTTTGACACAAGAATGCCCTGCTTTGAGGCTCTGATGGAGAAGTGCTGGCAGCGAGACCCAATGTCACGCCCAAGCACCACTGCCATCCTCACTCAGATGAAAGATTCAGTGTTTCTCTGTCTGGAAAAGGAAATCCACCAATTAGTGGACAAGAAGCATGGAAGTTTAGACTGCGTTTTCCTTTACCACTCAGAGGTAAGCACAATGACCAATCTTTACATAAAATTGTGATCTTTTGGGGTGATAGGTTATGATTTTGTAGCTACGTTTATGTGGAATTACATGGCAAAGTTCACAAAAATTGTGACAATGACTAGATGTATAAATGTAGGTGTTAAGGAAAGTCCTTTTAAGCCCATTTGATATGCAGAAATGCATGTATAAGTAAACATAAACCCAGTTATGTGGTGCAGGAATATGTACATGTAGTTCTCTTGAACAGTTAAATAGGGAATTTTTGAGTTTATTTCATTGATTTAGCCTGGTAGTACTGAACCAGTGATGTCATCATTGGTGACATTCATTATGAATATGGTCCATGAAAGACACCTTAAAATCCATATGTGAAAAATATAGAAAGGTGTTTTCAGATACAGGTGTTGATGGTCTTTCTTCTGATGCTTTACGGTCCCTTAAAATGTTGTCTTACACTTTCATTGTTGCCTTGTGTTGCTCGTATGACCCCACAAGTTCAAAATTCATTGAAGACCACTTGCTTTCACCCATAAGATGTGCATATCTGTTCATCACTGTTCGGGAAAGTTCAAGTCAGATAGGTCATCAACTCTGAGCAGAATTGCAACTGGGGCCTCTGTGGCGAGGGGGCTAGCACGCCAGCGCAGCATAGTGACCCAGGTGCCTCCCATTTGGTGAGTTCAAGTCCACCTCAAGCTGGCTTCCTCTCTGGCTGTTCGTGGGAAGGTTCACCAGCAACCTGCAGATGGTGGTGGGTTTTCCTTGGGCTCTGCTCGGTTTCCTCCCACCATAATGCTGGCTGCCGTTGTATAAGTGAAATATGACGTAAAACATCCATCAAACAAATAAATAAATTGAATTTCAGCTGTTATCTTCACCTCACCCACACTCTCTACTAACCTATACTTCCCACTTAGGTGAAGAGCTGTGACCTAGCCTGGCTGTGGGAGAGTTGGGGGCCATGCAGGAAGTACCACATTGTGGACGTCAGTCGTGGCCAGTATGTGGTACTGAGTGAGTCAGCACCCGGCCCTCAAGTCACCTGTCTCACCAAGGTCAACGATTGCATGTGGGTTGGGAACAAGGTAAACATGACCAGGTTATTATCAACTCTACTGGTCGAAGACCAGAAGAGGTTATATATTAGCAAGTTGTCTGGCATCCATTCATCGGTCTGCCTGTCTGTTCGGCATCTGTTAACTTTTCAATCAGTTTTACATTTTGATGATGTCTGTTTATCCAGTAAATGTTAACATACTTGTATCTTTCAAAACGCTACTCCTCGTACAATTTTTGACTGATTTCAACAAAACTTGGTTGAATTGTAGACCACATCAAGATATAGTATAAATTTTCTATTCCGATGATCAGTTGTCTGTCTTTCTCTGTTCATACAGCGTATGTCTACATTTTTTTCAAATTGCTGCCAGTTACTGTTACAATTTTTGTCCAGTTTAAACATTTCTTGGTACAAGTGAATAAAGATATATATTGTGTAATATTGATTTTCATGTTTGATTGTCCATTGTTCATTATACATAAATAATTTTGTAATCAACTCCATGATAATTTTATCCCAACCAGTAGAGCTACTGCCTTGTAAGAGACTCTGGTTTAGGACACTGTATAGATGTATTTGTTCTGTATTTAGCAAAACGTGCAGATTCATGTCTGACCTTTATGTGTACAACTTCCACAGGAGTAACAAGTACACTTAACAAGCCAACTTGACTAACAGTGTGGTGCCACCAACAAAAATATAAATACATGTACTTCTGGTACAGTGAAAGATATAAACAGACAAACTGTGGATAAATAACACAATGAGATTTAGTTGAAGTTGAAACCTCTTTGCTTTGGTCCCATGAATGTCCTTTCTGGCTCAGACATTACGCTTCAGGCCCCAGGATAACGAAGCTCTGTTTCATTTAAGTCAGACTTAGTCTTGATTTGAAGTATTATTCCTGAATGTAGATTTAAATTTAAGCGCCAGTTTATGTTTTTATCAAGAAGGTTTAGGGCAAATCCTGATGTTAAAATAAATGATTTCAGGTGGGTCCCTATTTATCCCTAACCCTAACCCCTAACCCTATTTGGAGTGCAGACTCGGAGGTTCGTTATCCTAGGTCCAGTAGTACACATACCATCATCCAAATTACGTACTCATTCAAATGTTCTTTCTTGTTTTCTTCATTTTGTTACAAGTATTTTACTAAGGAGAGTAGTCAACTATTACTGAATGTTTAGAATTGTTACCGATGTATAATGTTTCATTCATGCCCTCAGCTAACTCTGTCCGTCTCACAAGTGGTATTAGATCCTTCAGAGTTTCACACGGCACTTTCATTTGAAGTATTCCAGCCACTCTGTGTTCACTCCTGTGATCATAAATGTTGCTTTCGCAAGTTTCTAAACTGTATGTCTTTTGCAAAACTTTTAAGGAATTTCTTGGTGCAGCATACATTGATCCTAGAAAGGGACGCAGTGTTATCGGGAAAATCAAGTCTTTTTTGAAGCAGAATGAGTTGGAGTACACTGGATCACTGTCCCAAATGTGTGTCTGATTTTCCTGGAAAAAGTTAATATCAAGAAAGGGCCATTCCCATTGAGTTCCTTTAATAGGCCTTGATAAACTGGAAAAAAATTTCCATCGATGTTGCTGGAATGTGCACAGGTAAAAATGAGGCTTGATGGGTTCCACTGCCTGATACAATTTGTTGGACTGCGTCACGTTGATGAGAACATCAATATCGTCATCCCATGGAACCATTCCATGATGGCGATAAGATCCCAGTAAAGAACCTCCATAAAGGATGTAGGAAATTCCATAAACACTGCAGATCTCATGGAACTTTTCCATGAGCTCGTGAAATATCCTTTCCTCTCTGTTGGAAAGAGTTGACAGAAAGTGATGGTGAATCCAGTCAGGATGGTTCTCTTTGTGCTTTCTGAGCGTTCTGGAGTTTAGACTGAGGAAATCAAGAAATGCTTTAACTTTCTGCCTGCTTGTAAAGGGTTTTGGCTTTGTTGGAAGTGCCACAGTCTTTCTCCATGACACTGTTGCTTGATGTAGTTGAATGTTCCTGTAGCTTTCAGCATCTGTGACTAAATTACCCCTTGACATGGCGTGGGTTATATTTGCCCGAGTATCGACATACATCACTCCTATGATATTAGTCTTCAGTAACCAAATCATGATGAATACTCCATACAGTACACAGATTATTTGAAGTTTTACCACTGTGGAGAGAAAGCACTTGGAGCTATCAGTTCCTGACAAGACACCAAACATTGTGCAAGAATATTGAACAGCTGCCACATCTGATGTTGTCTCAACTGCCTCAGGTTTCTTGTTCTAGTAGCCCTGAGAACAAAAATATAAAAGCAAAAGGTTTGAGAAAGCATTTTTCAGTCTTTATACATCATGTCTTGCCTTGCCACCTTACTAAATAGAAATGTTAATTCAGCAAATCACATTGTACATGATCCACATGGCCTCAAACAGGATCACATAAAACATATTTGGAACTCGCTTTGATATAAATTAAAATTTAGGGATTTAAAGTACATGTAGTTATTAGTGTTGGATGTAGGAATTATTCAAGGGTCCTTATATGATCGAGTTATGAAAAAATATTTGTCAAAAACGGATCAATATATCTGGACATGTACCAACAAATGTGACATGTCATATCTGCTCACATGTTCTCAATGCAAACACACCAGTGTCATGCTCATGAAACCAGCAGCAGTCCACCTGTTGATCTGTAATTCATTACTACATTGCTAAACGCCTTTTGTAGGTTTTTTGGACGTCTTTTGAGGTACCAATTTAATAATAAAAAGATTTAATTTTTGTGAAAAAAAATCATGTGATATTTTTGAAGAGTCAACGGACTCAAGGAGGCCCTGTTTCCAGCCCTGGATATGATTATCAGGTATTCAATTCAGACAAAATTTATAATTAGACCTTATTAAAATAAGCATGCTGGAGCGATCATTGACAATCAAAATTATCTAGTATCTAGTATCTCACTAGGCAATGGAAATTTGATTGGCTCTGTGATATGAGTATATTTTGGTGTTTTTTGACATGGTAATTATACCATCAGCTCTCAATTCTACAGAGTGAGAAGCTAGATGTAATGCTGTCTTTGTAGAAGATGCATTTTTATACCTGTACATAATTGTATCAGTGAAAAAGAACTGCAGTTGCCTTTCTTTGATTGGTTTAATAAACTTAATGCTGCTTTGCAAATCTGTTCATCTGGAAACATCAGTAAAAGGTTTTTAGCCCATTAATAGAACATTCTGCTGTTACATGTACATATCTTTAGAATTAGTAGGGTAATTGTAATGTGCTGGTTACATCCATGTATGACCTCTGTAATTACATTAATTAACATACACGCCCTAAGCTACTGTTGCCATCAATAACTCATCTTACATTGTGTATGTCAGGGGAATGTAGCCTAGCTACAATTCTGGTGGGATTTGGTGAGTGTGTATATAGTGTCGATAAACTAGCCTTGTTAAGCCCAGTAACTTGGGTGCACATTATCGGTGCACATTGATGTACACACAAGTTTTCGCATACATGTAACTTTGTTATGTCACTTAATATGCCCCTATATACACTGTACAACGTGTGTGAGCCAAGGAGAAAAAGTACCGTGTAATTTGTGTTCATATAGGACAATAGGCAGAGAGCTTTTTCTGCTTAGTACACATTTTTTAACACGTACATATATAATGCATGGTGTGACAGTTAACTTTATACTTGAAAAAAGTAAATGAAGCAATACAGATAGAGAGAAAGATAACTTGAAATGAACATGTAGCTGTCTGTGCACGTTTGTTAAATCGTTCATTAGTTTGACAATATAATTATCAGGCTCTTTTTTATCACCTTGTTATATTGCAGAAAAGTGATTAGCTAAGAATTATTATACTTGTAGATTTGCAGTATTGAGAGGGCAAAACTTACTCCACTGAAGTTGTAAATAAAGTTAGACAGTTTTTGTATATTATATAACTTTAATGTGACAAAAGATATTTGTTTGTCTTTGTTATTGGAAATAGGTAGAATATGTACATGGATTAATATAAGGGAATTACTGGGATGTTACATGGATAAAACAACCGACTTTAATCCACCAAGTTTTATTTATTTATTTCATTGGTGTTTTATGCCATACTCAAAAATATTTCACTTACACAGCAGCGGCCAGCATTGTGGTGGTGGGACACTGGGCAGAGCCCAAGGGAAACCCATGACTATTTGCAGGTTGCTGGCAGACCGTCCCACCTACAGCCACCAACATTTAGTAATGCCTTAAAATTGATACACATTAAGGTAGCTTGAATACATGTTTCCTAGTTGTTAATAGACAGTTCCAAAAATTTGAAGCTTAAATCTTTCAGTGGAAGTATCTGTTTTAATTCACAGATCTATATCCTTTTAAATTTAGTGTCATATGTATTTACTTATTCCCATGTCTTGGAAGCTGAATTAATTTGCAGTTACTTTTGTTACATACTGTACAGTAAAAGGGTCTGTGCAAAATGACCTAAAATTATGGTAAACGACTTTAAAAAGTGCATTTTTAGAAGTAAGTGAATTTCTGAATATATTACTTCCAGTGCCTAAGCATACATTTCTGGATATCTCATGACCATCCAAACCTCAAAATCTAATAAAAAAACTACAGCACATTGAGAGTAAAACCAGAGCAGTCTCGCCACTGTAGTAGTTGGAAAATGGTCAAACATTTCATCAAAATAACTCTCAGAATTAACCGAACTGTGCAACTTTGTAGTCATGAAGATAAGATGAGGTCATTTACCTGTCTCCAGTATATGTGTTCAGACTGTAGCATGGATGGATGAGGAGAAAGGGGCATCCCTGAGCACTCCCATCCACGTCTCACCTCTCTGTCTCCTCTCTGTCCAGCCTGACAGCTTGCCCCTCACTGGTGTCTGAAGTTTCAGTACAATTTGAACAGTCACAGATCACATCTCTCCCCCAGTCCACCTTGTTTATCTCTCCCCCTAACCATTGCCTAATGAAATGTGAGGTCATCAGAACTATGTGATATAGCACACCAGTTTACTTGGCTACAACTTTCCAGTGTTTAAGAAGGATTGTCTGCTGATACAGTCACAGGAGCCTGGTTCCATGGCCTAAATCTCTGTCCTTTCACAGTGGTTTGATGACAGGCCGGATGGGAGTATTATGTTGCCCACCACCCCTCTTTCTTCCCCCCTCCCAACCCACAGAGTCCACATCTGTGATCAGTCTCTGGGTAAACACTTACTCCAGCCCCAGACTGTCTCCCACAGGGTCATTAAGCACTGATAAAAGCCAGCCTGATTATCCACAAGCCTCCTGTGCCTGTTAATCTATGGGAACTGAAACATCCCAGCTATATCCTCTCCTCTGATAGCACTACAATGAGCCTTCCACAGCCAAAAGGCAAAAGCTTTAACTGAAAGCAGTTGAATATTTCTCTTTGAAACAACATTGATTGAGCCCATTTTCAAGGCTTAACATATAGTGCAACATTGTGAGTTAACTATTAAGGCAAAACAGTTTCCTTAAGTTTGCCTAAATATGGCCTGTGTTAACTTGCAGAATGTTAATCAGGAGCCAAACTGCTTGTGTTTTTGTTCCTAACTATAGTGGTAGTACTCTGCTCTACACATGTCCTTAATCAGGATGAAGTCTCATGCTGTGAGTTTCCATGAGGTATGTGAACCAGACATGTAACCTTTGATGGTCAAATGTGCTTATAAGAGACTTTCATCATTTTAGGTTTATGTTGGTGGCCCTGGCCTATGGCCTCTCAGGCTATGTTCTAATAACTGGTTGTACTAGTGGCCGGCCATGTGCTGATCTACCTACATCATTTTGTGTGCTTTGGTGTCACAGGTGATTACTTGTACAGATAAGGCTAGCTTATATATCACTAACTTTAAATAGTCACTGCAGGATTATTCACCTCATAACTAATCCCTCCTCACCCTACCCCACCCCTACATCACCCTGCTCCACCCCTACCTCACCCTACCCCACCCCTACTTCACCCTGCTCCACCAAAATTTTAATTCTGTTCACATCCATTACATTTGCAGAAACCAATTACAATTCAGATAGAGATTTACTCATGCATTTCATTGACCCATCCATAATGTACTTGTAATGTAGATTAATCTTTCTGATGGAACTTTGCTTATCTTTGTTCACACTGTCACCAGACTTAGGTCTGCCCACCCTGCACTGAAGTATAAGGTTATATACATGCTGTACAGTACAGTTCTATATGTCATAGACTTCCCTATAGTATGACATATATACTCAGATAAACTGACAGTCACACTTTGTTTCAGTATCTCGTATTTCAGGACTTAAGTGGGGCAAATTCAGTTTTTCATCCCAGTTTTAATATCATTGTATTAGTAGAAAAACATGATTTTGTCTACTGAGGCTTCACATTGTACTAGAAACTATCTGGTTTTAATTGCTGTTGATAATTGCTATGCATGAATTACCAAGCTATTATTTTGTTGCTTTTGAATTTGCTTGTATAGCTCTTGATATGTAATGTGCTTGCATGACTTATAATAATTATAGTTTGGATATACTGAAGTACTTGCCCTATAGCAGATTGACTTGAATTTTGGCACAAACTGTTTATTAAAATTGTGAATTACTGGCTCAGTTCTGACTACTGCACTAAGACCTAGCTGCCTAGAGTAATCTCTAGTTCGACCCTCCAGCCTCAAGGACCTGTATGTAGATCAGAGTGCTGTTTAGGGGACACATAAGTACTGATCATTTCAGCGTCGTTAACTTACTACTGGATTAAGTCTCAAGTCAGGCACATATTCGTCTTTTCTTTATCATGCTTCGCTAAGGCAGCACTGTGATTATAATTATGCATATTACAGAAACAGTGAAGATCACATGTCTTAGTACAGTTAGGAGACATCACTGCCCTGACAAACCAGAGATATTTTTATACCTCCAAGAGTGATTCTTGGCTTTGTCGTTCAGTAAGCATTCACATGATGTTCTGCAAAGTGTGAGGTGCCTTGATAAGTGTCTCAAGGAATGTTTCACCCATGATGTTATAGCCTTGCATATTCGTGCAGCAATAGCCATTCACCTCATTCATGGAGTTTACCGCCTCGTTATCATGGTGGTCTAAGTGTCTGCCTTGAGGTCGAGAGATCTGGGATCATTTCGAGGTCAGGTAATAAGAAAGACTGTAACAATGGTACATGTTGCTGCCTCACTTTATGCTTGACACTGAAAAGTTAGAGCAAGGAAACAGGACTGGTCAGCCCGGTGTCATTATAATGTGTCTTGAGCATGATGTTCCAGTTGCAGCAGTACTTTGGCGGCATGGACTTACCCTACCACAACATGACACAGAATGTACATACATTCTAATGACTCCTCGTCGTCATATGACTGAAAAATTATGTGTGCAACGTAAATGTTACTGGGATCTTTGTGTCAGCTCAAGGTGTGCAAGGTAGTCAATGTCAGGGAATAAAAGAGGCAAACACCAGTGTGTTGAGACCATTCCTTGTTGAACATAATCTCCTTGCATCAGCATGACATCATCTCAGTGATCTATCAGGGTCTGCCCTAGTGGCTCACAGGCCACCCTTTATATACAGAGAGCACAGACCTCAGTGACAGCATTGTTTTGAGAAGCTACTAGCCTACAGCCTAGTGGTTTTACTTTAACAGGTTTCAGTTTGATTGATAAAATAATGTGTAACTTGAACATGCTGCCTGGATAAGTATTCCCAGTCAATAAGCTCAGTGAACCATAACGAAGGGCCTGTATTACATTAAACCCAAACATACCTACATTCATACATACATGTATTTTACTACAGTTGTGTTACCTTGTCTGCTCTTAAACATCTATTTAGTTTGTTAAGTAATGAAACAGTCTGACACACTTGAATGGGTTGCTGAGCTATATGTAGCTTGTGATAACACGATTTAAAGTATCAACAGACACAGACATTTTTGTTTTGCTTGTTTATGTATATTTTTGCCAATAGAATAGTGTGATAATACAATGCATGTCATTGGATGAAATACATGTAACAAGAATTGTCAGATAGCAATTATGTGCCCTAATTCTTCAACCGTTTTGCATATGAAAGAGCAGCTTTATGAAATCACTGCAATTTATGCACAGTTTTAATTTGAGTTTGGAGACAAAATAACATTGGTTGAATTGGCCAGTTTCAGGGCTTCATAAATAGTATAATTTTACCAGTCGACACAGAATAATGCCTTCAGAATATATTTGAATAAACACCTTGCAAACATGCAAAAAGGTTGAAGAATTACAGTTCATGAAAAGGTGCGAATCAGATTTAAATAATAAGTTTGTCAAAGGTTATTAGTTTGCCCGAGGAACTCTGGTTTCCCTCACCCATAAAACAGACCAGCTTCATATAAGGTTCTGGGGTATAACATTAAGTGAAAAGACACTTAGAAGATTTCCCCACAAAGCCAGGTGTGAAAGGACTCAACAATCGTGTGTTTGTTTC
The DNA here is from genome assembly GCA_016165875.1 of Acanthopleura granulata. NCBI lineage: Eukaryota > Metazoa > Mollusca > Polyplacophora > Chitonida > Chitonidae > Acanthopleura > Acanthopleura granulata. Next base: position 26,353,545 of record JABBOT010000005.1, on the reverse strand, counting down.
TGTTGTAGTCTTCCCAGATAGAGGTGTTTGGACAGAGAGGTGCAGGCATTCCCACATGTCTTGGCAAGTTTGACACACCTGCTCCGCCAAACTGCTTGCTGTATCATAGAGTCGCTAACCCTGAGCACAAGTTGCCCTGTCAGACACCAAGACCCACACAGGTAGTACTTCTTATATACAACCTTTCTCCTGCTAAATCATAGAGTGGCAGACCCTGAGCACAAGCTGCCCTGTCAGACACCAACAGCCTATAGTTATTGTCCGATTGTAGAATACCTCAAGATGTACTTGATTCATAGTATCTTTTTTGCATTTAGATGATCAGTTGTTTGTTTGTCTGTCCCTTTTTTCACCATGTTAATATTTCTTTCAAAGCGCTCCTCCTTTCACAGTTTTTGTCCGATTTCAACGAAACATGGTTGAAGTGTAGACTACATCAAGATTACATAATTTGTTGTAGCGATTTTACATTTTGATGATGAGTTGTCTGTCTGATCATCCAGGATATGTTAACAAATCTTTCACACTACTCCTTCTACAGGTTTTCAATGAAAATTAGTTTAAGTGTAGGCTACATCAGGATACATAAATTGTAGTATCGATTTTCAATTTCGATGGTGGTTTGTCCGTCAGCATATGTTAGTATTTCTTTCAAAATGCTACTATTTACTGTTGTAGTTTTTGTCCATTGTCCGTTACACATACTTAACTGTGATAACTTTGTCCTAACCTGTAGAGCTACTGTCTCATCACAAAATCTGGTTTGTTTCTGGTTGATGTCTTGCATGTTGTCATTTTGGAACTTTGCCCAGTATATTTATGCACATATGTAGCAATTGTCAACTTGTTTATGATATAGTTGTCAACATACATTTGCACTTCATACATCACTGTTTACTGATGTTGAATGTTTAACTTTTCTCTCTTGAAGGACTATGTGGAGTATGTGTATTGCGGTTTGGTAGATGGCAGACTGATAGTGTACTCTTCATATGAACAAAATCCTCTGCTGCGACGACAAGAAAGGAAGGAGCTTCAGTGGAGTCCTGTGAAAACTCTGCGATTTGCTCATGACAAGCCTGTTACCAAGGCCACACTGTTGAATAATGATGCTGAGCTGTGGTTGGCCTGTGGGAGCTCTGTGGTTGTCATTGGTCTTAGCACACTGTTGGTAGAACACTCTATTTCCGTTGTTTTACCCGAAACAGAATGGGACTTCACATTCACCATTGCAGACATGGTCTCTGCTGGTAACAGAGTCTGGTGCTGTTGTCGAAACAGTTGCAAGGTGCTGGAAATTGATTCCATCCAAAAATTGCCTTTGAATGTGTTTACCTGCAATGATGCTTCAGTACATGACAGTATTTCTGCACCGGTCACCAGTATTGAAGTCGCAAAGTGTCAAAAGGAGAGGAATGAACAGCAGGCTGATATCATAGGCCAGCCTATCCCAAACTCATCACATGGACCAGACGCTTCACAAGGTGCAGAGGAAAATGGTGGTCGTCGTGAACACAGTGACTCTGCATTTTCTAACCCAGAGGATTTGTCTCCACCTCCACTTTTACCCAGAAGGCCAGCGAGACAGTCACCAGTAATGGATTCTCAAGGAATCCAAAGAAAAGTCATGAAAACAAGGGCAACAAGCTATGCTTCCTCCAAGATGACACCAAAACCTGATGACTGGAGGAGCGCAGACAGTCCTGATATTCCACCACGAAGACCACCAAGAAGTAGTAAACCAGTTCTGCTTAGAGGCCCGAACAAGAAAAGCTTTACTTTGCCACGCACTGCTGAAAATATAAGTGGCTCTGAACAAAAAACGTGCAGAAGCATGGTAGAGAAACCCTCTGATTTTTCAGAAAATTTTTCAAATCAACCTTTGTCACAGCTGAGCAATACCTGCATGTTGGTTGTGAAAGACACACTGTGGATCGGCCAGAACAATGGTAACATTACCGCTGTGTCTACACATCCTGTTGCAGACCATGGCAGAGTTATTTTTGTCTTACACCATTCCTCACAAACTACAGAAAACATTCCCCAGAATGTAGTTACTATGAATCGCACCAGTAGAAACTCTGTTTTGTCTACCAAGAAACTGTGCGATGATTGTACAGGACTGTTTTTGTGGGAAGCCTGGGGTGCTGAAGAAGTGGAGCAAACAAGAAATTATGCGATAAAGCTGCATGGTTTGGAACAGGAACTGAGCAGAATGTCATCCTTGTGAAACCTGTCTTCTGATTTGTATTTAAGGACTGAAATACATGTTACTTTACATTATTAATTCCAAACCAGAACCACCTTATTGACTAAAATCTTAAAAACTTTGTGATATTGAGGATGATTTAAAACCTTTGTGGTTATTGCAGGCTTAGTGATTGAACAAAGTGATGTGTAGCTTTTTCCATGTATAATTTCACATTTACCACAACTGGTTTGTATGGTTGGGTTTTATGTCGCACTACCTCATACGAATAAAGCTGGTGTAAACAAACTGCTCTACATGTATACATTATTCTTGCAGTTGGATGGTGATTAACTTGAAACGGCTTATTCTGTGGTGTAAATGTGCAGGATTTTGCTGGTGTGAGTTATACATGAAACTACCAAGGAGAAGGTTTAAGTCCTAGAATATTGTCGAGTTCAATTCTGCACAGTTGGCAGTATCCTCGAATTTGTTTTCTGTTGATAGGATGCTGCAAGGCTCCAGATGGTGTTGGAATAATTCTTTGACCCTGAAATTCATAAATGGATTTTTTTTTTTGCATTTTCATCTGCTTTGTTATTACCTAATTATCTACATGTATATATCATACTGATATAATTTATATTTATTTATTATCTCAATTGTGTTTTTGTAGCTGGGTTTTTTTCTTTCAGTTTTAATAATTACACTTGTATACATTTGATTATGTTAATATCACATTTCCATCGCAGAACATATTACATTGAAGTAAATAATATCCCTGTGCACACTTGATGTAAATGACACACAGACATGGCATAGTTGTGTAAACTGTGGTTGACATATGTTGCCAGTTCGTTGTGTTTTATTACTCCAGGTGGGCATTTTTTAGTATCTTCATGGTGCACAGTGTTAGGATAGCGCTGTGGAGTTAAACATCAGTTTTTAAATTTTGGCTGGCTTCGTCTGAACATTATTGTCATCCTCATGATACATGCAAATGTATGTTAGTGGATCAAAATAATGAAAGCACATTCATTTTCATATAGTATTATAACATTTGCTTAACTCGTTGCGTCTTCAGTAAGAAACTTACAAAAAGTACATGTGTTGGGCAATCTTTGGACCAACAGAAACCTCTTATTCCTTGGGCCTGATCTAAGGGAATGATGTCCTGATGAATTGACAGATACATTTCTTTTTTTATGCTCAAACGATTGCATGATATGCTAGCCATTCTAGATCGGCCTTTTTGATTGCGTTTTTCACAGAAGCACCCCTTATAAGTTACAGTGAACACTGTTTATAGATCTTGCTGGAAGTTTCCATCCGACACCATAAAAACATGTATTTTGATAATTTAACCAGGCCTAGTTGCCGAGGGCAGCCCCCCTCCACCCATTTTGATTTACTTCCAATATGACCCTTGTAGGTATTAGTTCAATTAATTTGAAATATGGTCATCTTGTCATTGTTTGACAACAAAAAACCTTAGATGAATATAATGACACACTGTGTGGTTTTATGGCTCTTTGTTTATTGGCAAGCACTCAAATGATTCTTTTCTGATCACATTTAGGTCTGCTGGACTTCCTGGTTGAGGTGCAGTGTCCTGCCCTACAGTGATGAAAGGAATATTGAGCAATTTGGATTTTGAGTGTTTTATGTTATACAACTTAAAATATTGTACAACACTCTTCCAGTCATCCTCTTTTTAGACAAGTGCAAATAGAGGATTTGGCGAAATACCTTTGCTATTAGCCCTAATTTTCTGTCCAGTCAAATAAAAATGTTGGCCATCACAGATTTAGAATGTCTGTTTTCTTTTACCATTGCACGGCAGACTTTATGTGTGTAAATGACTTCATATATTTGAGCTTTGGACTGAATTATTCATGTGCATACAAGTTAATCTTACATTTTACATTTCTTTGTTCTTTTAATGTCTTATTTTTGATCTTAGAAATGGGTTTAAATGTGGCATATTGTTCCCATATGCTCCAAAATAAAATTATAATGTGTTGTCTCGTCCACAAAATACTTGCTTGTTGTATGTGATAAGTGCATTAATTTTAAACAGATATGATTTTATGTGTTAGGGGAAGGGGAATTGCCAGTTGTGTATAGAAATAAATGATATATCCCCATGTTAGTTTGATATTACCATCACCTGATGGGATATAATAGCCAACAAATATACGAATATAAATGAATAAAAACTTATATTATAAAAATGTGGAAAAAATGGACTTTGGAGTGACTTGCTTTATTAATTAAATATCATGTGAGGGTCACTCAACAATCGTTCATCGAAACTGGTAGATTTTGGCACACATTGCCTGGTACTGTTCATGCCATAACGATTTACCACCAGGGAGGGTTTCCCTGGGCTGCCCTTTTCCTCAGCTGGTTCTATCCGGACAGCATTCCGGGATGATATAGAGGGATCCTCGTCAAAGTAGTTGTATGGCAACAGGAAGAACTGGAGATGGCCCCCAGCTGTTGGCGTCACCGGAAGGTCTTCTGTGTGGGGTATATGGTGAATCCCCATAGTCACCCATGCTACAAGGTCCTGCAAATATAATTATTTAATTGGTGTTTTACGCCATACTTGATTATACATGTATTTCACTTATACGACGGTTGACACCATTATGGTGGGAGGAAACCGGACAGAGCCCTTGGGAAACCCACGACTATCTGCAGGTGTTCTACCACGCTAATTACCCACTCGCTCGACAACCAGGGATTCCTCCTGTGAACATAGTATATACATGTGTATGTAAATGTAGGGCATTATTGATTGTATGGTATATAAATAAACACCTTTATACAGACAGCTTTCTCGAACTTTTTGTCTTTTTAGTGAATTAATTGGATGTAAAATACAGATGCAGCGATTTCAAACCTCGAGCCAAGAAACTAATAAACATAACGTACATAATGTAAACATCCGTCGCTACAGCAGAGCATCGATATGGGAGTTCTCAGCATGAACCACTGGAACGTGAACAACCAGACGAAATTTTCGGCCCATTTCAACTTCCTTAGTTTTTATCAGAAAGTAGGTTTGGTACCCAGTTATCCGCCGTGGTATCCCACAGGCCCGGTACCCGTTCAGCTGTGGTGGTATCCCACAGGTCCGGTACCCGGTCAGCTGCCGTTGTTTCCCACATGACGGGTACAAGTTCAGCTGTCGTGGTATGCCACAAGCCCGGTACCCGTTCAGCTGTCGTGTTATCCCACAGGCCCGGTACCCGGTCAGCTGCCACAATTCCCCACAGGCCCGGTACCCCGTCAGCTGCCCTGGTATCCCACAGGCCCGGTACCAGTTCAGCTGCCCTGGTATCCCACAGGCCCGGCACCCGGTCAGCTGCCACAATTCCCCACAGGCCCGGTACCCGGTCAGCTGCCCTGGTATCCCACAGGCCGGGTACCCGTGCAGCTGGCCTGGTACCCCACAGGCCCGGTACCCGGTAAGCTGCCGTGGTAATCCACGGACGCGGTACCTTGTGAGCGGCCCTAGTAACCCAATGACACGGTACCTTGTGAGCTGCCGTGATAACCCACGACGGGGTACCTGGTCAGCTCCCGTGGTAACCGGGATCAAATCAACATGTAAAACCAGTTGCTGTCTTATGGATGATCATTCGTGTTCATGGATCTTTGATAAATCAAGAGAAATGAGAGCCTCGCGATCATTTTTTCACGTTGTCAAAGTTTAGCGATTTTTGCAAATGAGGTCAGCCATCCTACAATAGGGATGGCCCGATTACTTTCGTTAATTCGGCGACCCTAGTATTTTCTATGGCCGAGTACTTCCGGCATTATCGAGGATCATAATCCAGTTACAACACATGGTCGCAAGCTGTCCCTCATGTAACTTCATTTTCAACGTAAATCGTAATGTATAATTCGTCCATTTATATGAGAACGAATTTAAACATTTATCCCCCTTTGGCTGTTTGTGTAGTGGAATGGTACAGTTACAGCAATGTACTGTATTCTTCAGTGAAATGTTAGCCAAGAAACATCTGTCTAAATTTACCTCGTCCACTATGTTTTCATCGTCATCGAGGAAACTTTGGAAGTTATTGACCGGGTCATAACTGTCCCATATGGCGTACACAGAGCTGCTCTGTGCCTCGGTTTGTCGGAATTTCGTCACGGCCATCTGATAACGAGACCAGGGAATGGAGGGCTCGTGACCTTTGCCCTCTGGTAGTAGTTGCTTCGACATACCGTTAATGGCGATTCTGTAAGCCCGAGAAACTCCTTCTTTAGTTTTGTGCTTTTCGTTGTGAAACAGAAGATATTTCGGAGTGTCGAAGTTGAATTTATAGGCAGCTTTGAGCTCCGTCTGGCGAAGATTCCAATCAAATTTGATTTGATTGAAGACGGCGGCATCTGGTGACGATGTCCAGTCCTCATTCGGCGTCTCATCCACGCTAATGTCCAAAGTTTCAAATCGGTTTGAAGTTCCAAATATGTCCAAGTCCACCTTGAAATTGAACATATGATGGTGAATATTGCCCAACAGATTTTTGTGTATCTGGAAGCCGAAGCGACTCTCGTTCGAGGTGTAGGGACTGGCCAGGATATACCCAGTTGCCATGACCTTGACTTCTATAACCCCATTCGAATGAAATATGTAGTCAAAAATGTAGTCATAATTTCCAACGGTGAGGATGGTCCTGAGAACAAGGACATCGTCCATCAGGCCCTCGTAGAAGTGACCCTCGTACTCGGAGAAGGAATGATGGCGACGTAAAGGGTTTCCAGTCTCTTGCTCGAAGAGACACAGGGCGTTGTCATAAGTTACTGGTGCATCTGCGCCGTCGAATAGATGTGTTGCCGGAAGAAACGTAGCGTGACCGGGGCAGTCAGCTTCTGAGATGAGAGCTTTCGAGAGGATTCCTATCATTGAAGCGCTGTCGACAATGTCACTAAAACGGCTGGCGGGACCATATCCAGAGTAGAATACAGCGATTTCCTGTAAGCTGATTTCATATGCTATCCGATCATGTTTGTACCGCACATCAAACAACATTGGTCCGCTGTTAGTGGACATCCTGTAATTGAAGGACCAACCCATGTACTTAACTCGCTGCCCTGAGACGATGTACCTTTTGCCGTCGGGTTCCACCTGGAAAGGACGCCTTTGTGGTTTTTTAGGGAAAGGGTCACCACGCAGATTTAAGGTAGAAAATAACTGCTTGTCTACCTTGGGGAATGTGAAGCGGAGTTTCTCCACGTTTCCAGATTTATACGCATCCGCAAGATCGTCAAGATTGTTAAATACCTTTTGGTTGTACCACACCTTCTCAATCTGAAAGTTCTCCTTGCGGACACCGTCCAAGTTGACCAAAATTTGAAAGTCTAAGGGATGAAGAGTGATGAATTCCACGGCATAACTAAACCGCATCCAGAATTTCCGAACCACCTCTCCCGACAACGACGTTGACACAGGGCCAGCTGAATATGTCACACACTTCGAGCCGCAATCGCGCAGTTTGGCTCCGAAGCTTTCAACGATGATATCTTTTGCTTTGTCAAAAATCTCCGGGAATATGTAGATATTGATGAGCGCTATGTCAGTCTCGGACAATGGCCTGTATGCAAAAGGTATAGGGTTTTTACGGCTACCTTTGTAGTCAATGAGAGAATGGCTGCTTGGTTGTGGCATTGGTCCAACTTCATACTCCTGAATCTGTGGCGAGGGTAGATCTCCTCGGAAAATAATCACCTTTGCCCAACGCTGTGGTTTTACCCCTTCATTATCCAGGTGTTTTAAAACTAGAGACTTCGTGGGTGGAAGCAACTCGATGGAGTAGATATAACTGGACGATACGATGACTTTGTTGATGTCAACAAGGTTTAAGTCAGCCTGAGATTTAAGGTACGCCCTAGTATTTTGTAATTCTTCCTTGGTAAGGTCTGCAAATACAGGCGGGTCTTCTGGAACGTTTAGGTCTATGCTTTCTAAATAGGTGTCACACGTCGAGGCAGAAGGAATTTCCACGGGTGCCGGTCTTCTTGCGCTGGAAACCACTATGAGTGCGATAAGCAAAACCACAACAAAAAGCCCTAAAGCAACACATCCCTCCTTCCAATACCCGCGCCATCTTCTTGGATGGGATTCTTCCAACATTATAGTTAGCAATAGGATAGTCTGGGATACATTTACCACAGGCGTTCATATACGTACTTCTGCTTGTGTGCTATTTGCTCACAATACATGCTCAAAGCTGTGACGAGTGATTGTGTACACGATTAGATCCATGCAGCCTTCACCAGCCCCCCCTTACACGTGTTCAGTTGGAAAGTTATCTTGGTTCTGTATCTGAAAATGGGAGATGACAATACCAGCTGAAAAGTGCCTTTAATTAATATAACGAATCCAATATAACACCTGTTTGACTAGTTTATATCCGGAATTGACCGTCACATGTATGAATCCATCCAAGTGTTTGAATATGCAACAGGTGACATGTCCGTATTCGTGTACATGTAGCACATGAGGAGTGGTGGGTGAATGAGCTCATCTCAAGATGTGAACCATGTCCATTTGTAGATAATAAAGGCCTACTGACAAGAAATTGGCGTCGGTTGCCTGGTGGATAGAGCTTCTGCCTCGAGGTCGCGTGTCCGAGATCAACCCTGGGTCGGACCATACCAAAGACTTTAAAATGGTACTTGTTGCTGCCTGGCTGGCGCTCAACACTGAAAGGTTAGAGCAAGAAAACAGGCCTAGTCGGCCCACTGTAAGTATAATGTGACTGCATCTTCGGAAGGATGTTCATAAAAAAAACTTTCATTTGAGTTTTAAAATCGAGGGTGTTGACAGACCACGTCTTTGACGTCTGTTTTTATTCGTACTATCCCATAACATAGGATATAAAGAGTGAACAGCTCTAGAACTCATTGTAAGCCGACTTCTCAACCAATTAAATGAATGAAATTTTGAGTAAATGAACCAAAATATTATAACGCGATAGTTTGACTGGATGCAATATATTAAAAAACATTACAGAAATACATATATCAAACATGCAATTACATGAATGTACTTATATATACGTTCTAGTGTGATAGGTTCAGCTGGGTTCCGTCCTCTTGAAGGCTTTCTCGCAGGAACAAATTTGGTTCAGTGCTCCTGAATATGTTATGTTCGGCCCTCCTGAATATGCATATCGCATCAATCCATCAGTGAACACCACTCACATATATCCACTTCGGGACATCTACCGGGCAAAATATTATGTTATTCCAGAGACGTCATACAACAGATACGCTCTGGCACAGAAATGGAAAACTGGACACAGTATACATATTTTTATATTGTATTAACTTGCAAACTTGCAAAAGTTCCCAACCAGACCTTGGGAACACTATACTGCAGATATGCAAATTAGTACACGTATATACGTAAGACTTGCTATTTAGTGGAGTCTGGCCACGTTTTATAGGGGCATCGGCGTAAAAAAAATAAGTTAAATAACTGGGGTGGGGTGGGGGGGGGGTTATTTCATTGGCAGGAGTCTTAGCAACTATATTGACACAGAGACACCTCTTACCAGATGTTTGAAGCTACTCTGTCCGACATCGAACATTTTAGACATGCACTTTAATTTTTTTTAATTTAAGTAAGTTATGTTTTTTTTATCAGGGAATATATCTACTTTTGTATTTGATTGCTGCTGAATGCCATAATCAGGGTTTTTAACTTCCACGATCCGATGATGGCGGTTGGTTTTATGGGTGGCCTAAACCACTTGTCGGGCACATCATTCAAACATGCGACATTCACCATAAACATTCGAAACCCGGAGAGGTGTTTGCCAATTTTCAGCACTAGAACGAGTGCTATATCCAGAAAGTGTAATCTCTAATAACGATAACGACCTACACACATATACACAACACTGGTGGAAGACAAGTGCAGGTCTGCAGCGTCTTCAACAACTGTGCAAATGGCCAGACAAGGGTCGTCGAACGCTTACTGTCTCCATGCAAGGTCTCATGTGTAATCAGAGCGGGTGAATCTACAAACTTCCTGTCCAAGAAGCTACAAATCTTGCTATGCGTTAATACTTCGGTGACCTATAACACACGAAAAAAGCGATTTTCCTGATGAAACGCGGACAGGTTTATGAGGAGTTATCCAGATGGATGTTTCTGATAATATATACACCGTATAATTTTACAAGCATGTTTGGCTATTGGCTCGTATTATTATGGGCATTTACGTTGAGTGCTTACTAAAAAATGCACAACCTACAGAAAATGTTGGCATGCACAGAACATTGGGTTATTCTATTTAAAGTATCACCTATTGTTTTCTTAAGTATAACAGATGTATAACAATGATTTTGTATCGACCATACCAAATATACAATCAATGCTGAATTGACAACTTTTGCCAGCCTGGTGAAGACAGATCAACTTACAGAGCATCCAGTTTAAATACAGAATCTCTTACTGAGCATTGTTTTTCTTAACTATTGTTTTCTTAACTATAACAGATGTATAACAATGATTTTGTATCGACCATACCAAATATACAATCAATGCTGAATTGACAACTTTTGCCAGCCTGGTGAAGACAGATCAACTTACAGAGCATCCAGTTTAAATACAGAATCTCTTACTGAGCACTTGGGATTTATCTTATTTGAAACTCACAACCACCATGCAATCGACCAATCACACGATACATAGTACAGCCTGACACACGGGGCGGCCGATACGTTCTCCACCTGTAAATATCATAGACCTCCAGATTTTCCGAAATAAAATCGGATATGTTATCAGATGGCTCTTCTATCGTCTTGTTCTAGCCACGACGTAATATAGCGATCGAATTCCTCCACAGACATAGCTCAATCTATATAGAGTTCACTATTAACCGGTTACCGGCACATAAATCTATGTACAAGTTAAACAACTAGAGTAAGCCAAGCAGAGATTTGTGAAAGAGGGCAATTTAAAGAATTTCTTGGTGAGACGAAGGGAGAGCCCACATCACGGTCTACACTGCATTTATCGACCCGCGACCAGAGCACACGAAGAAGCCAATTATAATACTCTGACAACTGGCTAATGACCCGTGAGTATAGTTAATACTGACGCTGGTAAAATGAAGAAGCCATACAGAATAAATGAAAGATTATGGCTTAACGCCACATCGGCAGTATCTCAGCCATATCGTGGTTAGGTCGTAAAGAAGGAAGATGCCAATATAATTGTGCAGGGAAAAGTTGACCAGGATTGGTGCACAACTTCCTTTCGGCAGATGCCTTTATACGTTTATATATTTTAATTATATTTTATTAACGCTATACAGAAGGCTTTTTCCCTCATATATCCCAGTGAGTCAAGGTATACAATAGTGCGTGTAGTCTAACTCTTCTTCGTATATTTATTTATTTATTTGTTTGTTTGATTGGAGCTTTCTCCCGTGTATTCAAGTACATATTTCACTTATACGCCTGTAGCCAGGATTGCAGTGAGAAATGGGTTAACAGAAAAATGAATAATGAACTGTTTAAATTTTGGAGAAATAAGGTTAAGGGCCTGATATATCAGACCAAAAAGGCTCACTACCCATCGATGTTGGTCGAAGGTCAAACTGATATTAAAAAGTTCTGGAAAGAATTTTGCCCAAGTAACACCAGTAATTCCTCAAGAAAGCTTTTAGTGGGTGATGAGCTGATACCCGATCCAACATCTGTGGCAGATAGTTTTAATGATTATTTTATATCTGTTATTGACCTCTTATCTTCGAGTAGCGTTAGCCGTACTGATCAAAAGACTATGGACAAGCTTTCTAACTATGCAGACAATCGCAGAAACCTTTAGTTAGGCTTTAAATAGTAAAAAAGCTCCTGGAAACGACAACATTCCCATAAAATTCCTCAAAATTGTTGCCGATGCTATTTCCCCTTCTCTTGCATTCATTTTGAGCCAATGTATATCAAAATCTCATTTTCCATCAGCGAGTAAAATAGCTCAAGTTACTGCGATTCATAAAAAAGGTCCCACGGACGATGCAGGAAATTATCGTCCAATCAGTGTTTTACCTGCTTTTTCGAAAACAGTAAAACGCCTTGTTCAAAATGCCTTCACGGAGTATTTAAATTTTAATAACTTGTTGAAAGCTCTTCTATTACTGCTTTGTATTACCTCATTTGATGTTCTGTTCTACTCTGTGGAGAAACTCCTCCGCAAATGACCTGGAAACACCCCAACGCTTGCAACGATGGGCTATGAAATGACCTGGAAACACCCCAACGCTTGCAACGATGGGCTATGAAATGACCTGGAAACACCCCAACGCTAGCAACGATGGGCTATGAAATTCATACTTGATGCTGAACCGCGTACTCCTACAAAGAATCTATATATTGAACTCATTTGGTTCCCACTGGCTCTTAAACATAAATTGAATCCTCTTGTTTTAGTTTATAAAGGCATTCATGAACTCCCCCCAACCCCCGTAAATTTCTAGTATATGTAATCAACAAACTTCTCGACCTTACTCTCAAATAGTAAACTTTTGTTGCACGTTCTGAAGAGGCGTACTGAAATGTATAGAAGATCATCTGCAGTACATGACAGGTCAGAGTTTAACTCCTTACCAGAAAAAGACAAACAATCCAAAACTGTTATCTCCTTCAAACATGCTTGTCAAAATCTTGTATTGTGGGAATTTTTTATCGTTAATTTTACTATTACATCGTTTTAATAGTCTTCATTTTACATTGATTCCAACTTTATTATATAACTACTTTTAACCTTCTGACAGCTTTTTTCACTTTTAATTATTTATTATTTACTTTTATATATTTTATTTTATTTTCTACTTTATTTTATTTCTTAAAATTTAGTTTATTATTACTATTATTAATATTTTTATTAGTGTTGTTAAAATTTCTATTTAATAACTCGACCTCCACGAAAAGAGGCTTATTTCACCTATGGAGTTATATCGAATTTTTAAAATAAAGATTACCTATCTTATCTATCTATCTAGGAAATTGGACAGAGACCGGCGCAAACCCACAAACCATCTGCAGATTGCTGGCACTTTTTGGTCTATGATCTCTGAGGAAATTTCACAAGCCTTTTCCAATTCAAGCCTGTCCTAGCGTTTAGAAGATGTATGATAGCAGTCCCTTTGAAAATTGCAGAACTAAACCCGTATTTAATTTGACTAGTGCGAGCTGCAACTTTATAATCGAAACAAACACACATGAATCAACACGTACCGTTGTTCGCTCGATTAACGATCGAGTCCGGAACACTATAGGCCTACCGACTGCTGTGTCGTAGTGGAAAAGGTGTCAGCCGCGAGATCCGGGGTTCAGTGTGAGACTGTATGTGAGACTGTTACAAGTAAACACATTTGTGACCTGACCGAAATAATGTCGAAAGCGATCGACTTTGAACCTCGAACAAGCGAACAACATTCATAGCAGAGCAGTGCCAATGTTAATGTATTCTTCCCGAAATTTCGTCCATGTGTAAGTTACTTATGAATTCTGAATGTTGTGCTGCTCATAAAAAAAATTGCTTGGGAGCTAACATATCGCACTGTAAAGGTCCACAACCAAAAGTAACATTTTCAATGCGGAAAAAGGCAAATATAGTATTTATTTATTTGATTAATGTTTAACGCCCTACTCAAGAATATTTCACTTCTATGACGGTACCAGGATTATGGCGGGAGGAAACCGGGCAGAGCCGGGGAGAAACCCGCGACTATCAGCAGGTTGTTAGTGGAATATAGTGTATAAAAGAGTTGCCGTACTAGAACACCACAGCACACATCCATCCATCCACCTAGCACTCATTGATTCTGGATGGTTATCGTACTTTAGCCGCTTAACTACGTCATTTCCTGGACAACAATCACAATTCTGTCGTCGGGCACGCTGCATGGAGTCGTTATCGTCTAGTGCGACACGCCGCCAACCCGGACAAAACCTTAGCCTAGACTCGGCTGATCAATGTGAAGAATCGGACTAATGCGCTCACTTGTCCCTGCGGAATTGCTACACAGATCTGGAATAAAATGTTTAGTGTACTATGCTATATCGCCAATCGTAATGACCCAGTAGCTTCTCACAAATGCGGTCGTTCTGAGTTCAAGTCCAGCTCATGCTGGCCTCCTAAGCGGCGGCACGTGGGAAGGTCCGCCACACCCTGCGGATGGTCGTGGGTTTCCCCCAGGCTCTGTCCGGTTTCCTCCCACCATAATCCATGCCGCCGTCGTATAAGTGAAATATTCTTGAGTACGGCGTAAAAATCCAATCAAATAAATAAGTAATTTTAGAACCAACCCGCATTTACCCTACTTTCGATTTAAACTTACAGCTCTGGAGAAGTGTCAAAGAATGGGGACATCGAAAGAAATTCCAGGTGCAAAGTTGCAGCAAAAGCGGTTGTATATTGCCAGGTAGAGGCACGACAGTCGTGTAATGCACGACCTAATAGAGATGGGACCAAGCGACATTTATTAAGGCAGCAGAACCGGCGCGAATCAAAATCTGACAGAAAAAACACAGTGCTCTCAATATTATCGGTGAAAAAAATTCTTGGTACTATATGGCATGATCCTCGTTACAACGACCGAGTACAACTGAGATGTTGGACACAAAAAGTGCCTCGCCGATAACTGTACGTCTTTCAAGAACACAAAAACAAAAGGATTTCATCTTTTATTAACATCGTTAACAAACACATACACAGATTTTAAAAAAAGCCACCGAATCCGCCATGGGACGGGGAGATCTGGGTTCAAACCTGGGTCGGGTCATACCAAAGACTTTAAAAAATGGTACATCCTGCTTCCTCGCTAGGCGCTCAGCAATAAGAGGATAGAGGGTGGACTGGTCGGCCCGGTGTCAGTATAATGTGACTGGGTGAGGGGGCTTGTTGGGTGTCTTCGGCAAGTCGTCTCGGTGAGGCAGCACCAGATAAAAGATACGGTGGAAATAGGTCCTGCACCAAGGAGACACCGCCTTCGTATAAGTGAAATATTCTTGAGTAGGGCGTTAAACAATAAGCATTCATTCATTCATTCCGAATCCGCCATGTTTCGCCCCGGTCCTACCCAGAGGTTGCTCGGTCGCTTAGAAAACTGTAGTTTTGACATGCTTACTTACGTATTTACATGTTTATTTATTCGATTATTGTTTAACAGAGGTCGGTTTTCAGGCTGCAAGAAAACAAACTGACCGACAAGGTACGGACAAAATTGCCCATATGGGACAGACCTGCAAGCCAAACTCATGTATACATGGAACGTAAAACCTTCCGAACTGCCTTCAGAGCCATTGTCACTAATGTGCTTTACCTGAAAGTCAGCTTATTTGTATATATGCGTCGAATTAAATTATTCAAAACCTTCTGCATAATACAGCAGGGTGATGGATGTCGGTCTACAGGCTGCATGCCAGACTCATTGACACGAGTAGCAGAATACATGGTAACTAATGAATTATTAGTCTTATACATGTATAACGCACACGACTTCTCCAAACCTGTGGACATAAACAACAATTTCTGCTCCGCTGAATGCCTTTTTTGAGAGAAGTTCAACGCTACTTACAATAGTAACAGGGATCGGGACTTTTCAGCATGTACAAAGCAACTTTACAGGTGGGGGAGGGGGTGGACGAGAAATCCTCCGCCTTACACCATGTACTTGGCAAACTCAATGCAGTCAGTCTCAGTCGAACCAACCGGATCTGAATTCAATCACATGACCTCATTAAACAAGGTGTACTGCGCTTACAGTGTGCTCTATTGTTCAGGTGTTTTCTAAGACAGCTGCTAGATTGTTGAGGATGCTAAATGTGCGTTGTAACTTTCCTTTCAAGTGGCTTTAAAAGTCAAAAGATTTGTTGGGTTCGAACCAACCGGATCTGAATTCAATCACATGACCTCAGTAAACAAGGCGTACTGCGCTTACAGTGTGCTCTATTGTTCAGGTGTTTTCTAAGACAGCTGCTAGATTGATGAGGATGCTAAATGTGCATTGTAACTTTCCTTTCATGTGGCTTTAAAAGTCAAAAGATTTGTTGGGTTCCTTGTTAATATATGGCCTCTACAAGTT
Source organism: Acanthopleura granulata (assembly GCA_016165875.1). NCBI lineage: Eukaryota > Metazoa > Mollusca > Polyplacophora > Chitonida > Chitonidae > Acanthopleura > Acanthopleura granulata. The sequence continues at coordinate 26,337,235 of JABBOT010000005.1, read as the reverse complement.
TCTCTCCCCGTAAGCCGGGCTTTTAGTGATTCTTGAGTATGCCGTTAGTATTGGAAAATTATATGAACCCTGTTTCACAGTGATAAGTCTCCCTTGCTCGTTTGACAATACTCCAACTTGACTTGTATATGAAGTATATCTGTCCTGTTCATTAAGAGTAAAACTACTTGCATCTTCATCTGCCCCATGATACAAAGATGTACAAGACAGATACTGTTTTTCGACTGTAAGTGGTAAATGTTCAGTAGACGTAGGTTGAAGTACCGGTCGGTACTTCTGAAAATGTACAAATAACAAACTAAAATGCTTTGAGCCTACATGGATTGAGGTGACAATTTTAGTTACCAGACTGTACCTCTCACATAAAAGCAATCTTTTCACACCATTTACTCAAACTAATTCCACTTTCTGATATTTGTTGACACCTGACTTATCCTGAACATCTCTGGACTGTGTATGGGGAAAACTCTACTCTTCATGGTCTGTGGTGTCAGTTCGCTATAATTTGTGAAAGGCTTGTAAACAGGACATCCTGTGAAGTCATTAATGCCTTTTCATTGAATCTCTTGATTGTCATATGCCTTGACGCATTTCTTTAAAGGAAGAGGCAGCAAATCAATAATACACAGTATTAACAAAAAAGCCTAAGACATTTGCTTATTACTGATATAAAATTCAAATTTTTCTGTCATGCCTGTTGCAAAAAACACACGTTTAAATTTATGTGTTAAATAAAAAGACAACCTTCCATTTCGACAGATCCATTGTTTGACGCCATGCCACCATTTGCCAATCAAAATGCTTTTTACATACCGCCCTTGAAAAGTTGGTGACCTATCGGACACATCATAGCCTTTTTTCTAAATGCCTACAAATATTTATACCACAGTGGATTTTTAACTAATGGCAGGTACACAGATTAATATACTGGCGCAGACATTCGACATTAAACGTATTTCATTTGCCTCCTAGTAAATTTTAAGTTTTTCATTTTTTGTCTGTCTTTCAAAAAACATTCTATCACATCAGTAAAATGTTTAACCCAGGAAGCAGAGACAAGCATCTCGACCAAAAGGAACGAAACTGCAAGTGGTTTATGCATCTCGTCCAAAATGAACGTAGCATGCAAGTTTCTCTTGCAGGCAATAAACTTCGACAACGTTTCATGTGACAAAGACTCATCCAAATAAAGGTTGAATAGGTAGTTGTCAAGCATATCTTGTGCATCTCTCAAATTAAAAACGCGACTTATCAACTTTAATGCCAAAGTTCACGCAATAAAGAATCAGCATTACATGACCTCTTCGAACGTATCTTGTGTACGAGGTTGGGAGAAAAAGGATAAAGTTGCATGCTTTTAGGTCAGACTTCATAAAATCTTACCCTTTTTGCGATCGCCAGTGGTGCCTGTTGTGCCAACATTGGAACAACTCGTTAGGAAAACACTGGACTGGTACAACATGACAAAGTTGAGGAGGTAATAGCTCCATTTTTTTACACAAAAAAAAGCAGGTAAAAATATATATATTAACATTGCTTGTAAGGAAATAAAAAAATCTGATACTTTTGCGAAAATGCCATAGACATGGCTGGGCCGACTTTTTGAGAACTCAGTCTGCAGCCTCGTCCTCCAACAGTTGGCCGGTCTGTTTTTTTTTTCTGTTTTGTTTTTCTTTTTGCATATATCTAAAGCATTTTTTTGCAAAATACCACTGTGAGGAGTTTGAAGCGAGTAATGGTTCCCTAGGTACGTCATACTCATATGGCTGCTTTTGC